>PVJD01002319.1:0-209312 GCA_004026545.1 Mormoops blainvillei
TTTAATATGGGTATTTATGAGTTTAAAGTAGTTCACACATTTGTTAGTGTAGGTTTTATTTGTTTTTACTGGATATACTACCCTTGATGGTCAAACTCAGGTCCCCTGCAGTAACTGGCTGTTTTCCCACAACTGCACTTACAGTGCAGCAGATCCTGTTAATAATCCATGCAACCAGCCCTGAATTTCCTTCTTTGCGTCTCTTAGAACTTACAGAAAAGATGAAACTTAATCTGAAAACAAATAAACAAGCATAGAAGCTCGTGATTGGCATTGTTAATCTTCCCTGAAGAGAAACACAGCAGGGCCCTTTAAAGTGTCGGGTTGAGAGTTCAACAAGTCTGAACAGCCCAAGATAAAAATGTTGCTAAATGAGTTCACAGCCAGCCCCTCACATGCCTACCTTCTGTTGTGAACTGCTTTGTGACAATGGGTGATGTGCACAAGACCTTTATTCCCGCTGGAGCAACGTGGGCTTTGTCAGGACTTGGTTCCATCCTGACTCTCAGACCAACCATGGTGACAATTCCGATTACTGTCCACAAGGCACTCACTGCCTTTTTCAGCATTAGCCATAAACTCTGCTGTCTTACCAAGCAGCCCAGCCACTCACGGTAGACAAAAGTATAAACCATAATCCCTAACTCAAGGAGCACTCAGTCTGCTTGGGAAGGTTATACACACACACAGTGCTTTCTAGTCATGGAAGGAAGGAAGTGGGGAGGGAAGGAGGAGGGAAAGGTTATTTTTTAAAACTAATTTTTAATTTAAAAAAAATCCTGACTCGAAGATATGTGTATTGATCTCAGAGAGAGAGGAAGTGAGGGAGGGGGGAGAGAGAGAGAGAGAGAATTATTGATATGAGAAATATCTACTATCGGCTGCCTCCCAAAAACATCCCAATTGGTCATTGAACCCACAGCCTAGGTGTGTGCCCTGATTGGGAATTGAATGACAAACTTTTGGTGTATAAGACGATGTTCCAACCAAGCCACGTGGCCAGGGCAGGAAGACATAATTTTGAAACAGAACTTATTGCTCTCCATGTGACCTGTGTTGATTATTTTTAAATAGAATCACTTACGGTTAATTTATTAGAGTCAATGCTTAATTTTTAAAAATTAATAACTTATCAGCACTTTAAGAAACAATATTTAAAACAATATTTAATAATAATGAGGGTTCAGAACATCACACTATCAATATCTTAATACTTATTTTGCCTATAACAAAATAGCTTTCATTATAAGCAAAAAAAGCTTTTTCCTTTAAAAAGCTCTGCTTTTAACCATGTTCTCTCATCCTTATTGTTTATAGTAGCAGTGAAGTAACATTCTTGCAGTCTCCATGAATCTTTGAGTTTCTGAGAGAGAAATGAAAGAGAAATGTTCTCACTTCTCCACAGACCCAGGAGGAGGGGGCAGCGGCTCAGCAGAGATCACATTTAGTTACACAGTATCACAAAGGGAGACTTGCTGTAGTAGTCCCTTATCTGCAGTTTCCCTATCTGCATTTTCAGTTTTCTCCTGTCCCAAAATGTTAAATGACAAATTCCAGAAATAAATAAATCACGATTTTAAATTGTGTGCCGTTCTGAGTAGTGTGATGAAATCTTGTGTATCTCGCCCTGTCTGGCCTAGGGCATGGATCATCCCTTTGTCCAGTGTTTCCACTCTATAGATGTTCCCCGCCCTTAATCACATAGTAGGCACCATCTTGGTTCTCAGATGGATTATTGTATCACACTGCTTGTGTTCAAGTCACTCTTATTTTACCCAATAATGAATGGCCCCAAAGCACACGAGCAGTGGTGCTGTAATTTGGATATGCCAAAGAGAAGCTGTGAAGTGCTTCCTTTAAGTGAAAAGGTGTGTACGTGTAGGAAGAAGCATCGCACACATAGGACTCGGTACTATCCAAGATTTTAGGCATCCATTGGGGATGTTGGAACCTATGCCCCTGGGGATAAGGAGGGACTACTGTATATTCACTGTTTCCTTCTTTAGCAATTCTCTGACTCTGTTGAATGTGAAAGGTGCTGAACTCTCAGCAAACCCAGAAGAAAATGAGGAGAGCTACAGACCTACTTAAAAGCATTTGATTAAAATGCAACTCCGTAATACATTTTATTTGAAGTGATTTCAAATTTATAGCAGTCCATTCCCTAACCCTTAATTCCCTAATGTGATATTAACATTTTACCAAAATTGCCTTGCCATTCTCTCTTTTTCCATATATATTTATACAATAGGTTTTTTTGAACCTTTAAGTTGCAAATATGATGCCTCATTTCTCTCTGACACTTCAATGTATATATCCTAAAAATAAAAAACATTGTCCTATATAACCATAGTACAACCATAAAAGTTAGGAAATGAACACTGATACAATAATACCACCTAGTCCTCAAAGTCCATTCAAATTTCTCTGATAGTTCTAATAATATCCTTTATAGTGTCAAGATCAAATCCAGGATCACACATTGCATTTCGTTGTCATATCTCTTTAGTCTTCTTCAACTGGGAACAGTTTCAGTGGTATTCTGCTGAACTGGCTCACTGAGAGGGGAAAAAAAGCTCTGATTGGTAGTGGTTGCCAATTTTCATGGTGTAAATATTCCCATTTTGGCCAACTTCATGCTGCCAACTTGATGCCACTGTCACTGAACTGCAGAGTTTGAAAGAAATGCATGCAATTGATTTTAAAAATCAACTTTAGAGTGTGTGAGCCAGTACCAGCTGTTGCTGACTACCTCTGTCTTGTCTTAGGTTTCATGACCACAGTATGATTTTTTAATAGAGTCTGGGCCAGTTACATTGTAGAATGTCTTTCACTTTTGGTTTGTTTGATACTTTCTCATATTTAGATTCAGTTTATTCACCATATTGCAGGAATGCCACAGGAGTGATGCTGTGTTCTTCTCAGTCTGTTGCACCCGGAGGCACATGGTGTTTATTTGTCCCATTACTCGAAATAATAAAAGAGATGTGGCATTCTTTTTATCATGCTGTAAGATAGTGTCTCCAGTATAAATTGTGTTTTATTCCTTAATAAATAATTAATAAACATTTTATTCAGAGATACTTTGAGACTTCTTAAACATTCAGTTCCTCCTTAAACTTTTACTTGCTAGTTTTATCATCCATTGATGATTCTTGCCTGAATCAATTAGTCCTATTATGATTGCCAAATAATGATTATTTAGTTCCATCAAGCCTTTACAATTATTAGTTGTCATTCTACTACAAGGTAGATCCTTCTCTTTCTCCCAATTTCTTTACTTATATTAGTATGGGCTATGGATCCTTATGGATCCTTTTACTTATTGGGTTATAATTTGGTACTATCATTAATTATTTTGATGCTGAAACATTGCTGATTTGTCCAGGTTGGTCCTCTTCAAGATGGTGCCTATGTTCTTTTGACAGATTCTCATCATTCTTGAATCAATTTCTTACTGCATGGCACAATATACTTTAGTTGAATCTTTTATTTTCCCTTCATCAAGCCCTGGAATTGGCAATTTTCTGAAGAGACTTGGTTCCTTTGAGCAGAGAATGGTATTTAGCAACTGATATCTGGGTAGCATATACGCTCAGTCTGCTGGGGTTTCATTGCTTCTTGACCTTTTTAGAGCCAGAAAACATATGTATATACATGCTGCTCACATATACACATGCATTGTGGTGGAATGTGAAAATGGACCACTCGGATACCTCTTCAAGGAGGAACTTGTTGCAGAGAGCTGCCTTGCCTAGTATCACACCTTTCCGGGGGCATCCAGTCCACAGTTGATGACCGATTGCGGAAAGCATGTAAAGTCTGGTTATTTTTGTCACAGTGAGGAACAGCAACTCTGACAGGCCACATATGTTCTGTAGTGGAGCTGACTGAGACTTTCTGGGGCTTGCATAGCACCTTCTGCCCAATCTGCTTCCTTCCACATGTTTTGATCCCTAATACATATCCTATTGTATTGTACCTCACACTTCATCTCATTGTTTGTTTCATTGGAGAACCCAATCACCATGGGTTTATTCTAGTCTTCCCCTCTCCCATAATCACCAATGTATTTACTTATTTTCTCCATCCTTCTTCACATGTAACAGTCTCCTAAACAGGCAGAACATATCTGCATCCCTAGCCCCGCCAGCCCGCCCACACTGGCCCTGCTGACCTCACTGCTGTGCTAGCTGAACCTTCAACACTAAATACGGGGAGGGGAAGTCCAATTCATTTTATAAGAAAGGAGGTTACAAAACTTCATATAAATAATACATTTTATTTGGTTTGAAAGTATATTCCAACAGTATATGAGGCTTGATTTTTTTTTTTTAACTGGTGACTAAGGTCTATTAGAAATGAAATTCTGTATTATAGTTTCTTCTTATGTCAAATGGAGAAAGAGCTTTCAGAATCAGCATTCTGGAACATATGATAGAAAAGAAATGTCAAGAGAAGTCCCTAATTAGGAAGTTGCACTTCATATAAAAGTAGCAATCATTTCCAGCTGAGATAGAAAAGTCTTTGCAGAGGGTATGGGGTTTGAATTGGCTTCTCTGGGATGTATTGGATTTGAAAAAATGGATCAGGGAAAGAGAAGCTGGGACACAGTGTCAATGAATACGCAGAGTGGGTAAGAGCTGCAATATCAAGGTGGGGGGGGGTAGGTCAATTTGGCAGAAGAGAAAGATTCGAGTGAAAGGAATGAAGAACCTGAAAAGTTAGTTTGTGGAGGATCCTGACGATGCTTCAGATTTTGTTTTGTAGACAATGGAGAGCTGCTCTTTATCTTTTTAGTATAATGATAAAGATGGGTCTAGCAGAATGGTCAAGATGCATTGGTGGGGGAGAGAGCGTTAGGCCATCCCTGCAGGGGTTTTAGTGTTGATGGTAAAGGTACTGGTGAAATAGTCAGGGTTTAATCGGGGAAGCAGGCACACAATGAGTATTATGGGATATGGATTTATTGTAGGAATAGACCCTAACTATTGTGAGAGAAGCTATGGAAGTAAGGGACTGGAAGGGGCAGTTGGAAAGTCAGAGAAAAGACGAATTAGTCCTTCTGAAGCGCTGGCATGGGTGGAAAAGTTGGAGATTTGGGGGAATCTGGAGGATAGGTATGTGCAGCTTCCAGGTGGCCCCAGAAAGGAAAGGTGGTAGAAAAGTTCACGGAAAGTCATCGCCTCTGTGTAGCTGCTGTTTCTGTTGGTCTGCAGCCAGGCTTCTGGGAGTGGACCTGGGCCACTGTTAGTCATCGAGGCAACAGTTGTGAAGGAGAGAGAAACATCGAACAAGGGGGAACAAAGGCAGCTAAGATAAGAAAACACCCACCTGCATCTCTGCACCTGTCTGCCACCACTGCTAATCACAGTGACCTCCAGAGAACAATGGCTGCAAATTCACTCCACCTTCCAAAACTTGCACAAATCCTTTGTGTTACTCAAGGTCCTCTGGGAAGTAGAAGTGAAAATGGGATTTGCTTTGCAAGAGACTTTTTAAGGGAAACACCTATGAAGGAAAATGGAGAGAGAGCCAGGATCGGAAGGGGCTGAAAGCGTCATGAGACTGTGATGCAAGGTCTGATCCTGGGTGAAATAGAGGGAAGAAAGGAAGGTTGGGTGGATCAGTATAGTTCTGGAAGAGTTAGCAAGGCCACTGGGGAGTCCTCCGGCCAAATCAGAGGAATGGCCATCAGCAAAATGTCCCATCTCCTAGGTATGAGACTACTTTAGTATCCATGCCACGCTTAACACGTTTAGTCATTGGCTGAGAGTGACCCATGGCAAGTGTGCCTTGGGTGCTTACGTGGCAATGGGTTCAGAGTACAGCAGCTGGGGCTGGTCAGCTGCAGTTTCTGCAGCTGGAAATCTAAGAATCATATTTTCTTGGTAACTATACTCTTCTCTCAATCAAGACTTACCTGGATCCATACAGGGAATGGCTAAAGTTCCAGCTTACCCGAATTTGTACAGTTGGTTAACCAAACTGCCACAATTGGTTAGTGCGGATGAGCAGAGGGCTTGGGAAATGCCTCATGAAAGTAGAAAATGATGGGACTTGGTGACTGGATAGATAAAGGAAACAGATGGGGGATGAGATAAAAATGTATCTCATTCAGGTTGCTAGATATCCTTGGAGAAAGACGGAAAGAGGTTGAAAGCAAAAGCTGTCCTGGAGGAAAGCTGATAAATCCAGTTTTATATATGTTAAATTTGAGGTCCTTGAAGGACATACAAATGGAACTTGCTAAAAAGCAGCTGGAAACACTAGACTGGCTCTTGGACAGAAGCTCAAGAAGAAAGATTTGATGGCTATGCAAGTAGAATGATGTATGGAAGGTATGACAATTGGATTCTGAGAGACTGTAGAAAGGGAAGAGGATTTAATCCAGGCCCATACCCATACTGAGGGGAACTCGAAGAGGAAAGGGACAGAAAGATCATTCACAGGTAGAACGAGATCTAAGAGCCATGATCCCAGAATGCCACCAAGGCCAGAGGAGGAAGCAGAATCTTGAGGAGGAAAACACCAGCAGTGTCAATGCTCCAGAGAGGCCAAGAGAGTGAAGACACACCATAGACACCACTAGATTCAGGATTAAGGTCATTTGTGTTTTGCACAGTGTAATTCCTGATGATCGATAGAAGTGAAAGCAGGTGTTGGGGCCTTAAGAAATGAGTGGCGGGTTAAAAAATAAATGTAGGCCAGTGGGGCAGTTTGACCAGCATCAAGGACAAGTGAAAGTGTTTCAAGGAGGCAGATTTGAGCAGAATTATATAGCGAGAAGGAGGAACCAATTAAGAAAAGGAGAGACTGACAAAAATCACAAAGGACCAAGTCCTGAAAGAGCCTGGAAGAAGTGGAATCAAAAGCTCAGGGAGGAAGTAGTTAGTGTAAAACAGAAGGAACATGTCTTCTTTTCACAAACACACGCCCACCTCCTGTCCCCAGAAGAGGAACTCCTGGCCCCTTCCCTAGAGGTCCCGCACATTTTCCTGAGCCTGGTTAACACCGTGCGTTTCTACTACTTGTTAACAATATCTCATGCACCAATCATAAATTCACAAACTAAAAATATAAGTCGCTTGGTTTTTTTTACATAGTTTTTGCTTATTAAAAACTAACTGCATGGAACAATTAATAAAGAGAAATACCCTGCAACTCACTGGGGAAGGATCGTCCATCGGCGTCAGGGTTCTGGCATTTTATTCCTACATTAAATTTAAGGACACAGGGGCTTGTTACATTGGCTTTTTATTTGAGGATTTGTGGAGTTAACATATTCTGAATGTCTTCAGCAAGATAATTTAGGTAAGAAAGTTTGTGCATATCTTTCATGCAGGTGACAACATCCCAGTAAAGTATTTTACAGAGCGCAGAACACAGTCATTAATAATGCAACATCCTCAACAGTCGTGTATATTTATTTTTTATAACAAGCATCTTGGTAATGGCAGGACAGCAGAGTGAATATCCTGCCACATTGAAATTCATGAAGTACAATCCATTTTATGAAATGCACATATAAAGACTTTCTGCTCTACTCTTTCTAAATTGCTGTCTCTATCCTTACGACTTACGGATTTGGAAAATATTCTCCTGGTAATAATACTTTAAAATGCATCTCCCTTGCAGTATACCCATTATGTCGATTGAACTACATAAGAAATTCTTAAAATATAGCCTGCCTTATCTCTGTAAGGATAATTATCTGTGGAGGATGCTGTGCTTAGAAGTAGCAAGGGGAAATGACTAATGACTCTAATGCAGGACTGTCCTGGGACTCAGCGTCTTTATAAGAGCAGCTAGGAGTACGTGCTGTCAAAATACATCAGGCAGATCAAAGGATTAGAATTCCCCTCCTTTTGTACGATTAAGAGGAAAAATGAATCAAGTGCACATTCGGCATTGCTCTGGTTCATTCCTTTCTCTGGGCTGCTCCGCTAAACCCTGCTTATTGAGACTATCTGAAAAGATGTCTGATTTACGGAATGTTTTCAGAGAACTGAAATTTCAGTACTCCTAACTACGAGTCATAGCTCCAGCCGAGGGATGTTCTGGCAGGACCAGTTTCATGACTGGAACTGACAATCATTTGCAATTAGCATGGTGACTACGTGCAATGATATTTTGAAGACACTGTCTTTAAGCACTTTTTTTTTTTTTTTACTTTTCAACCTTCAATATTCTTTTTGCAACTTTGTTTGCCTTAATTAGTAAACTTTCAGGAATAAACTTCAGTCATATCCCTGTTTCATGAATTCAAATTTAGTGGAACTTCAATAAAGGAATTATTTGCATGTGTGTTTTAAGCTATTTTATTTTTAACCAAAGAAGGCGAAAAGGAAAACACCAGGTTATAAACCACAAGGTCACATAAGTTCTGAGTATGGGGATAAGGGCATAGTTTCAAGGGAAGTGAATTGATACCACAGGTTGCTGTGTATAATGTGCGCTCACAGTTTTTTGTGCATTAAACATGGGATTATAACACCCATTATTATACCCATGGTATGTAATCATTATACCCGTGTGTAATGCACATCCTTATTTTTCCCTTAAAAATTTGGGGAAAAGGCACACTATGCATAGCAAAATATTCAAATATATATACCATATTCCAGAAACTGAATTAAGTAATTTTGTGTTAGAAGTCAGGATTTTAAAATCGCAGTCCAGAAATTCTTGTAATCTAACCTTCTAGTCATGGGATTCTTGAAATACCAAAATACGCCCCCCCAGAAGACACAGAGGCTTGGGACTAGTCCTTGGGGCGGAAGGGTAATCGGGGGTCATCCAGGGAGCCGACTCAGCCAGCTGAAACAAAGAAGGTGACCTGGCATAAGGCCAAAAATAAATAAAACCCGCCCCTTTCAAAACGACAACAACAACAACAACAAACTCTGAAGAAAAATCAAATACTGAGGAGGTAAAACAGATGACCTCAGTACAGCAAAGGTAAGCTCATGCACTTTTCTTACACAGAGCTTCAGGATTCTTCGCTCAGAATCTATGTACTGTTATGTTGGACACAATTTTAACTGGCTTGAATACTGGTTTCCTAGCCAGCTGGAGATCAGAAGCAAGGTGCTCCATTAGGGTGCTGGTGTGGCAGCTGTAACTGCTCATGGAAAGAGGAGATACAATCTACCAAACCTAGCAGGCATCCACGCTCAATGCCTGCCAACCCATAGTCTCTGGTTTAAAGTGTTTCAGTAATCTCCAAGAATGTTTTTACATTACATTGTAGAAAAATATGGCTCTGAGTGGTCATGCCAAGGTTAATTTATGTCCAGTGGACTCATGTTAAATTGGGAAAAATATCTAAAATGTAAAAAGGTTTGAAGTAGAGTTTCTGCTACATTTAAATTTTATTGATAAGGGATATTTCATCTGTGGCAAAGCCAGAAGAAAAATGTTTTCTTTTGCTTCATTCATTTCTTTCCTCAACCTTTTACTTGTTTTTTATTTTTATCCATCAAAAAAAAAACTTGATTTGTACGCCCAAAGTGTTACTATATTAAGATAATAAGGAAGCGCTGTGGTTTCAGATGGCCTGATTTACAGTTAATCTGAAATCACTTATTCGGGTCTAGGAAAACTCAGGATCCAAATATAACCTGGGGAAATGTGTCTCTGAGGAAAGGGAAATGAAGAACTTTGGAGTGTTAATGATAACCAAACCACAACCCAAGGCAGTTCCCCTGGGAAAAGTATAGATATTGTGTATATAAGTAGCAAAAAGTCACCGAGGCAATGTCATATATTCAAAAGAATGAAAGGAGAGAGGAACAGGGGAGGCAAAAAGAAGAAAAAGAGAAAACAGATTAAAACAGGAGGATGAGGCTCTCACTCAAAAGCAATTCAAGTACTTATCAGGTTACTTCTAAACTCGGGATACAATAAACTCTTCAACTGCATCAGAATAATGCACTAACCCAGGAGCTTGAACTATGTCCTAGGGCATAGTTCAAAGTTTAATTTTGCTTGAAAACTCTCTTTTAAAATTCAATTCCACATTTGCATTCAGTTCTTTTCAGCTAATCTATCAGACATTTATTGAGTCTTAACGATATGGCAGGCCTACTTAGTCTATGCAGTCTATTAATTGTCCGTTACTAATTAGCTCCAAAAATCTTTGGAGGCACGCAGACAGGCACACACATTTTCATTACTCTTTCTTTTCCTAAAAACTGAAAACTAGGAAAGGCAAATCTTATACAAATAGCCAAGAGCAATTACAATAAAACTGATTCAATAAAATTATGAAATTGGCTAACCTGATCTTTACCTTCATGAAGTGTCCTTTCTGTCACATTTACTATCTGTTAGACTCTAGAAAATCTGTTCTCAGACAACATTTTGGTATCAGTTATTTATTTATAAATAAATATGTATGAGCTCCCCCCACCAAAAAAAAAAAAAAAAACCACCCAGAATTAATTTCTGGAGCCCCGTGTAGTACAGGATTCTCTGGCTAGGTGAGTGTTCTACGAACCCACCTGTATCACTGTACCACCTGGTGTTTTTGTGAGAGGCTGCATTTCGCTTCAGTGAATTTTTTTTGGAAGACTCTTTCAACACATTTGCCTGTTTCATGATGGCTGATTTACAAGCTCACCTGCCCACACCACACTGTGTATTCAGCAGTTTTTGACCACAAACAGCATGACCCCGCTATGCCCTACCCTCCCTATTCATCTGATCTCACCCCACGCAACTTTTTAAAAACTTTGTTTCCTCAGATGAACAATGTCCTCAAAGAGAAACATTTTGCTGATATGAAAGAGGTGAAACAAAAAATGGCAGAAGCTTTAAAAGGCATCCAAATCAAGAAGTTCAAAAACTGCTTTGAGCAGTGAAAAAACATCTCGATAGGTGTATTGCATCAAATGGGGAGTACTTTGAAGGTGATTGAAGTTTAAACATGTAAGAACAAATATGAAATTTTTTCTAAATAAATTCCATTATTTAGGGGGTCCCCTCTCACACATTGATTTAAGTCCCAGGCTAGATGCTGGTATTTTAGCAAATAAACAAGACAGATATATTTGCAGTCCAAGAGTATTGACTATGACTCAATGTGTTGCCTTTCCCGTGGTATCTGCTTTTAAGTTTTCTCAGATTGCATAATAAAATGCTTTGAACTATTTCTCTGCCCTCTTCAGTTTTATATGTGTATCTAGGTCCTGGGAATTAAACTGACAAAAGATAGATTAACAGGAGAAAGGGATACATACTTTATTTGATGTTAGTATTTAAATTTTTACATGCACAGAGACCTTAATAGAAAATAAATGAAGACCCAAAGAGGCTGTTAGACCTGGGGGCTTATACCATTTTAAGCAAAAGCTAATAAATTTAAAGAGAAGTGACAAGACGAAGGAAAAGGGTTTGGGGCTTCTGAGGCAGTAAATTGTGGGAAGATCAATATATGGGGAACACTAATGGAAGATCAGGGTTATTTTAGTGAGGGTTTTTTGTTTTGTTTTGCTTTTTTGCACAGACCTGCCTTGGTGATGACTTTCTGTCTCCAGTGGTAAGGGCTGTTTTCCTATGAGTAAAGGAGAAAGATGGGTAACACCTTCACAAAGGGAAATTCTTTTATCTGCGTTTAGGCAGAAGGGAGAAAAGAGCTCTTTCTGTTTGCTGCTTCTTCCCTGCCTTCATCTCAAAATAGTCCTTATGCCAAAGCAGCATATTTTGGGGCAATTCTGCTCCCTTTTAGTACCTTATTAAAATACTCTTGGACGGCAGGTACTAGAGCTGGGGCAGAGGGATTTGGGGTGTGGAGACTGGATGGATGTAGACTACTTCCTCATCTGCATGAAAAAGTTAGGAAGGTGGAGGCTTTGGAGGACTTTCCTTCTGGAACAAATTACTGGTCATCTGCATAGCACACCCTCCAGGAAGTGGGATGGTTTCATCCAGGCCAACGAAAATGCCTTCTTATTTTAATCATTCTATTCATTGAACTCCCTGTTTCTATCCATTGTTATGCCTTCCCTTTTATCTCCCGTCTTCTCCATAATCAGCCCCAGGCCTGGTGGAGTGGATTTCCCTGGGCTGTGATCCTTCGTGATTACCGGTGTTGGTGAAAAGAGGGCCTAGGAAACTCCAACTCTTCACTCCCGCAGTCCACAGCTTCGAGACCTTGGGCAAGTTACCTAATTGCCTAAACCTCAGTTTCTTCCTCTCCAAAGTGATGCCAGTAACATCTCCAGGTGTTTCTGTGAGAATTATATGTACGAGAAACTTTCAAATAATAACAAATATTTACTGAGCCCTTGTGGAATGTCAGGTACTTTTCTAAATACCTGACGTATGTTTATCTTAGTAAATCATTAAAAATCAAATGTATAGAGTAGAAACCATTATTATCCTCCTCCTTTTTTAGAGATGGAAATTGGGAGGGAGAAGGGGAGGCCGTGATGCTTGAGGTCAACAGTTATTTAGGTGTTAGAGCTGGGTTCGGGATCCAGTCTCTGCTTCCAGAGTGCCGGTTTATAACCACTGCTCTATTGGCAGCCAGGACAGGTGAATTTTCTCTTTTCTTTGGGTGTTCTCCATGCTTGCCGCCTGGCTGCTGTCGCCCTCACAATCAGCAGTCCTCTCTGCTGACCCCTACTGGACACTAATGTACTAGCACCAGTATTCCCTCTGCAGAGCTGAGGGCTCATGTAATTAAAGCTTGTGGCTCTGGCAGATAAAACCTGGCAAGAATTACCTCCCCTGGGAGGCTCCCTCTCTCTGCCCCATGGCCCCACAGAAACAATTGCCAGCCTGTTAGTAGGCTAGCCATCTGCAGAAGGGTCCTTGAGTCTCTGGAAAGCAAAAACTAAAGTGCATGGTGGCCTGGCATTCAGCTCCTCTGTTCCCGTTCCTATCCAACCCACAGAGTAGTCACTTCCACGCAGTGAGGCTGATTTGATGAATGGTGTCCAGGTTCCAGGTTTGTTATCTCCTGATAGCTGTTCTCAAGTATTTGAAGGCCTGCGGAGGGTAAGGGCGAGAAGTTTTGTCTCGTGTAGCACAATGAGAAGAAACCACTAGAGGCAAATTTTGGCTCAGTATAAAGGAGACATTTTGAAAAGCAATTAAGCTTGTTTCCATCTATAGAGTGGGCCACTCTCTTCGAAGGATGAGTTCTTGGTCCGTGGAACTGTTCAGGGAGGAGGATTTCTTTTAAAGGGCGCTGGAGCGTCACTGTAAGAGCAACGTGGATTTAGAAGTTAAACTGAGTGTGAAGCCCCACACTGGGCGGGTTACTTAATCTTGCTGCATTTCCTCATGCATGAAATGGAGTAAGGACTGGGGAGAGGGTTAAATGATGTGACATATGTACAGCACCTTGATTGGTGTCTACACTTAAAGGACGCTCAACAAATGGTGTTTATTTATTGAACTGGCACTCACAAAGACCTTATCATGTGTCAGACGCTATTCCAAATGCTTTGCGAATATTAACCCATTAATTCTCTCACAATTTTATGAAGTAGTACTGTTATTCTGTCTTGGTGGAATATTGGATGCAGTGATTTCTAGATCCCCTTCCAACTCTGAGATTCTGTGACCAAGTTCCCGTGATGGCAAAGCTAATAACAGATCCCGACAGCAGCTCTTGATGAATAGAACTGATGCTTGATGGAGTTTGCTTATGTTAGCTACCAGCTTTCCTGATCCCGAGGGTTAGGCATTTAGATGAATGCATTCTCAAGTCTCATACAGCGCAGGGCCCTAACCAAGCATTTTCTCCCTTGTAGACGCGTCCACTAACAAATTCTTCCATTATCCTCGAAAGCATGCTCTGGCTGCCTGGAAAATGCTGTCCTCTTCCTCTTCCTCCCCCTCCCCCTCCTTCTTTTCCTCCGCTTCTTCCTTCTCCTCCTTCTTCTTACAATTAATTGCTACCATGTATTTAATATTTATTTATGCCAAGATTCATGTTGAATTATACATGTAGGTGTGTATATATGCATATACATGCATACATATATACACACATATTTAAGCAGGAGAGTGACAGGATCCAGTTTTGTTTTGGTAAATTATTAAATATAGGCCCAGCCCCATCTTATTCAGGCCCTCGTTTATTTGCATAGCTACTTTAATGTGCCTGGGATTTATGTCTCAGAGCCCCTGCTGTGGCTAAGTAAATAGCAGACTGAGGTTTTCCATGACAGCTTCTCATTACGTAAAAGAAAAAAACATGTTTTATTTTTATTTTTTTAAGTTTTAGATTTTATTTATTTATTTTAGAGAGAGGGGAAGGGAGGGAGAAAGAGAGGAAGAGACACATTAATGTGGTTGTGGTTGCCTCTCACGTTCCCCCTACTGGGGACCTGGCCCACAACCCAAGCATGTGCCCTGACTGGGAATCAAACCTGCAGCCTTTTGGTTCGTAGGCCAGTGTTCAACTCATGGAGCCACATCAGCCAGGGCGGCAAAAAAAAATAAAAAAATAAAAAAAAAATTAAATGAAAGGTGATAAGAACAAGATTGAGGTAAAAGACAAGGCAATCAGAAGATGGAAAATGAACATGATGCCTAAAGATCCAAACAAGGCCGTGAGAGACCAGGCCAGTGCAAGCTGGGAATTATGTATTAAGACTGATGCAACATATCTACATTTCTCATAAACTAATATTTTGGATGACAGATTTGCTGTGAGAAACACATAAATTCTTTTGTTGTCATTCTTATAGATACATATTTTTTAAACCTTAGGAACTCATAGCCCAGAAGGAAGGAAAGAACAAAAAGAGAGCATTCCTTCTTTTATTCATATAACCATTCAATAATTACATACTAAATTTTTATTATGGCTAGTTTGGGGTCCCATAATATGAGACCATTTGGAAAACTATTATAACAAACAACTTGATAAAAGGTTAAAGAAATGGATTTTACTAAAAGGCTAAAGAAATTTGGTTGTTTGCTCAAGAGGAAAAATTGGAAATTTATCAGTCAATACCTTTAACTATATGAGGGGTTATTTTAAACCATAGTGGTCAATTATTTTTCTTTGCCAGGCAGAAAAAAAAATAAGAAAAAATAGGTTTCACCTACAGCAAGGAAAGTTTAGAGGCTATCATGGATCCTCATTATAGACGTAAGAGTCCATGTGACTGGGCTGTGTTAGCAAAGGGCATGGCCGGTGCATGGCCATGAAATAAAAGTTCCTCAGCTTACTTTCTGTTAATCTCCTCTGCCCACCACACCCACACCCCATCAATCTCAGTGCCAGCATGACAGGCTATCAGAGCTACCACTGCCCGTTGCCTAATCAGCATTGCTGGACAGTCGTCTCTGCTGAGTCTAGATTTGTCTCCCAGCAGCCCACTTCCCAAGCCCCCATTGGGGCAGTGGATTGAGCAGGAAGCTTAATATTAGGAGACTTGGCTGTCAGGTCCTGCTCCACATAGTGTGTTCCTTCTTTGAACCCCAATTTTCTCATGTGTAAAATGAGCAAGCTTGTCTTAATACTAGTGGCTCTCAATCTTCAGTGTAGATGAGGATATTTACAATTGCTTTTTTGGGAGGGAGAGGGTGCTTGTTTAAAATCCAGATTTCTTCCCCCTTCCCCACATAATTTTTATTTAGTCTGGGGTGTGTGTGACACAGGACCCAAGATTCTGTTTATTAATGAGTATCTGATGTAAGCGATCTTGGGTCTGTGCTTTACTTTGCTTGGGCGACCATAACAAAATAACACGGACCGGGGGGGCTTAAACAAGAGACATTTATTTTCTCACAGTTCTGCAGGGTAGAAGTCCAAGATCAAGGTGTCAGCAGGTTTGGTTTCTCCTGAGACCTGTCTCCCTGTCTTGCAATTGGTCACCTTCTCTCTGTCCTCACAAGGTCTTCCTTCTGTGAGCACATCCCTGGTGTCTCTTTGTGTGTTCTGGTCTCCTCTTATTAGAAGGACACCAGACAGGTTGGATTAGGGCCCTCCTTGATGGCCTTGTTTTAACTTAATCACACCTTTGGAGGCCCTATCTCTAAAGAGACACTGGGGGTTAGGAGTTGAACAGGTGCTGGGGGTTAGGAGTTGAACATGAAAATTTTGAAGGGCACAATTCAGCCCCTAACGACCAGGTAGCCTCTCTAAAGTTTTATGACCAATGAGAGCTAGATCATATGTCTTTCCAGTCTCAGGTTCCTTCTTGAGTCTTTTAATAAAAGGACTGTGGGATTGCTAAACTCTTTTTATAGTCTATCCACTTCTTTAGCGAAAATTCCCAACCCTAATCTGGTGACATCTGGCTTTAATCTCCTGGTCCTAATTGATATTACCACCCTAGCTAAGGTACCTGCCTCCACCCACCCACCCTCCACCTCCTGTAATGCACTGATTTCTGATTTGTTATGGCCTTATTTATTTATTTCCTTATTTCCTTTCTCCCCTGCTAGACTGTGAGTTCCATAGAGCAGCCAACCTATGCAGTAGGTTTCATTCCCAGCACCACATGCAGTGCCTGGCGCACTGTAGGCACTCACCACATACTGATGCTTGAATGCATAACTGAACAAGTGAGATGAGTTGAGATGACCTTTAAGCCCCTTTCCAACTGTAGAATTCAATCACCTTTTCCCTCTTTATTCTTCCACTGGGACAGCATTTCAGGGACTTCTTCCCAGCCACACAGGAATAAATAAAAATGTGGAATGTCAAACCACAATGATATCTACCTGGAGTCCTGGGAGAGGTGAAAATTATGCTCACTTATCATCCTGCTAATGTCTTAATACTGCCCTGGACCGAAACTACCTGGACTGTCCTACCCAGAGATAGGTCAGGGATAGAGGGAGACAGTTAATCAGCCAAGCATAAATGTCACACATCACCCATGATGACTTAAGTCCTGCAGATGAATCTGCATGGGCCCACTACCAGGTCTGAGTGTGAGCATCAGGCTTCTTGATCTTCAAGATAAGAAGGCCAAAAAATCTTGTTTATGAACTTTGGGCCTGAGATATTTGCTAAGACAATGCAAGCAGTTAAGCTTTTTAACTTATGAAATTCTTTTAGGTTGATGAAAAGATGCTGGAATGTGTCAAAAAGACAACGATAATAATGCAAAAAACTAATAATAATAATGGAAAATTAAAATATCAATAATAGTTCACACAGAGAGAGGCTGAAGTACACAGATGAATTATAATCTCTTATTGGGTTGGTTCTACGCACAAGAAAGCCAGGTCGTATCCTAAGGCTATGGAAGGCAGTGTTTTTAGAGCGCTCTCATATCTCCTCATTAAATCATTGAAGTGTTCGCTCTCAGCCTGCGCTGGCTGCTTTTTCCTTATATTTATTAAATTTAAGAGCAAATATTTGTTTCTATGTGTTCCCTCTGGTATACTGATGGTTCTTTGAGAACAATGATCACATCTTATTTATTTCTGCATCTTCCTGCACCTGCTACCTGGTCGTCAAAAATTGTTTACTGAATGAATGACTAACAAGGAGATTTAAATATTATTAACTAGATATTGTCAAAATGTTTAATGGCAGATTAGGCTGAGACTCATAAATTCTGCCATGACCATTCCAGTATATTTGGCTTTCAGTGACTTTATTTATAGAATTCTTAAAATCTTGCTTTTACTGTAAGGCCAAAATTTCTTTGAATGGGGAGGCCAAACATTTTGTGAAAGGAAAAAGCCAGGAGAAGGATGCTTGCATGTCCCACCTCTAGGAATGCAAGGTGGTTTTCAAATTATCTCAGGTCAGACATCATCAAGAAAGTATACATATTAAAGGGGAGCTGAATACCTGTAACACAATGTAAAGCATTTAAAAATATATATATTTTATTGATTATGCTATTATAGCTGTCCCATTTTTTTCTCCCCTTTATTCCCCTCCACCCTGAACCCCCCTCTCACTAGCATTCCCCCACTTAGTTCATGTCCATGGGTTGTACATATAAGTTCTTTGGCTTCTCCCTTTCCTATACTATTCTTAACCTCCCCCTGTCTATTTTGTATCTACCATTTATAGTTTTTATTCCCTGTACCTTTTCCTCCATTCTCCCCCCTCCCCTTCCTCTCTGATAACCCTCCATGTGATCTCCATTTCTGTGATTCTGTTCCCATTCTAGTTGTTTGCTTAGTTTGTTTTTGTTTTTGTTTTTTTAGGTTCAGTTGTTGATAGTTGTGAGTTTGTTGTCATTTTACTGTTCATATTTTTGATCATCTTCTTTTTCTTAGATTAGTCCCTTTAACATTTCCTTTAATAAGGGCTTGGTGATGATGAACTCCTTTAACTTTACTTTATCTGGGAAGTCCTTTATCTGCCCTTCCATTCTAAATGATAGCTTTGCCAGATAGCGTATTCTTGGATGTAGGTCCTTGCCTTTCACGACTTTGAATACTTCTTTCTAGCCCCTTCTTGCCTGGAAGGTTTCTTTTAAGAAAGCAGCTGATAGTCTTATGGGAACTCCTTTGAAGGTAACTGTCTCCTTTTCTCTGGCTGCTTTTAAGATTCTCTCCTTATTTTTAATCTTAGGTAAGGTAATGATGATGTGCCTTGGTGTGTTCTTCCTTGGGTCCAACTTCTTTGGGACTCTCTGAGCTTCCTGGACTTCCTAGAAGTCTATTTCCTTTGCCAGTTTGGGGAAGTCTCCTTCATTATTTTTTCAAATAAGTTTTCAATGTCTTGCTCTTCCTTTTCTCCTTCTGGTACCCCTATGGTTTGGATGTTGGAGTGTTTAAAGTTGTCCCAGAGGTTCCTCAGCCTCTCCTCATTTTTTTTGAATTCTTGTTTCTTCATTCTGTTCTGGTTGAATGTTCATTTCTTCTTTCTGCTCCAAATCATTGATTCAAGTCCTGTTTTCCTTCCATTAACTGTTGGTTCCATGTATATTTTGCTTTATTTAACTGTGCATAGCCCTCACTTTTTCCCCCACTTTGCAACCATACTCCAGTTCTGTGAGCATCCAGAATACCAGTGTTTTGAACTCTGCATCTGTTAGGTTTTCTCTCTCTTCTTGGGTTATTTCTATTTTTGGAGCTTTGATCTGTTCTTTCCTTTGGGCCATATATATATATTTTTTGTGTCGTGACTCTTATTATGTTGTGAAGGGTGGAGCCTTAGGTATTCTCCAGGGTGGGGCAACCACATCACTGCCTTCTGGTGCTGTCTGTGGGGGAGGGGCCTGAGAGGGAACAATGCCGCTTGCTTGGCTCTTGGCTGACTTTCAGTCACTTCCCCTTCTACCCACAAGCAAATTGGGCCCTTCTGGTGCTAATTCCTGGGTAGGTGGGCTTGCGTACATTCTAGGACCCTGTGGGTCTCTCAAATGAACTCTTCTGTGAGACTAGCAATTTCTCCCGGTACTGCTACCCTCACCAGCAGAGGTTTTGATGCTTTCTTCTGCGCTGGAACTCTGGGTTGCACGACCTGTCTAGCTCCGCAGTTGTTCCTCCTGGTTTATCCCCATGCAAATGTTGGACCAAGCGGTCGGCCAGCTGCTGGCTTGCCAGGCATCCTCTCCACCCCAGCTGCCTGTCTCTGCCCCTCCTGCTGGTCTGAATGAATGTTTCTTCTTTAATTCCTTCGTTGTCAGGCATCCATACAGTTCAAGTTTCTGGCAGTTCTTGTTATTATTATTTTTAAAAATTTGTTGTTGTCCTTCTTTTGGTTGCGGGAGGAGACAAAGCATATCTACATATGCCTCCATCTTGGCCAGAAGTTCCTAAAATATTTAAAAATATCAAATCATGATCCAAATTACACACGTTGTTGCCCCACTCAATAATGTACATAATAGTAAATTGACTCTAATTATTAATTCCAATAGTCCCATTCACTGAGAAATTAGTTTATAATAAAGAGTTATTCAGCTTCAGAGCTCCTGGGGCTACAGCCAAGAACCTGCCAGACAGGCGGTCATGGGGGATCATTATTAATTATCTGTCCAATTATTCCTGTCTCCCTTAGGAACAGCAATAGTATGTGCTCCAAAATGAATGAGAGCAAGAAGGATTCACTCATGCCAACCTCATTACTTCCGGTCCTTCTAACAAAGTGATTGTCCTGGCTTGGTACTGAGAACTGCTTAACAGGTAACACAGCTCCGTAAGACACCTTCAGAGCTGCACAGAAATTTGTGCCAGAGGGGGAGACGACAGAAGTTTTCTGCACAGGAGAAACTGTTCCCCTTTCCCTCCGTCACTTTCTCTTCTTCGGGCTCCCCTTCCCCAACTACCCAGGAAAATTCTCAGGAAAACCTTCCCTCAGCCGTATCACCTTCTTGGGCTAATCTTTCTCATTGTGCTCCAAACCAAACTATTTTTTCTTTCTTTCTTTCTTTTTTTGAACCAAGTTGGGGGAGATGGTGAAAGGGTTATTAAGCATCCTTGTGTTAAGAATTTTTTAAAAAATTGTGGTAAGATGTACATAAATTTTACCATTTTAATCATCTAAAATATACTATTTAATGACACTTAGTGCACTCACAATGTTGTGCAACTATCACCAGTCTAGTTCCAGAACATTTTTATCACCTCAAAGGGAAGCCCCACATCATTTACGCAGGTCGCTCCCCATTCTCTCTTCCCTTCCGTCCCTGGAAACCAGTAATATGCTTGTTGTCTCTATGAATTTGCTTATTCTGAATATTTCATATTCAGTCTGTGGCTCTTTGTGACCAGATTCTTTCTCTTAGCTAGGTTCAACCACTTTTTTTAAAAAAAGATTTTTTTAATTTATTTTTAGAGAGAGGGGAAGGGAGGGAGAGAAGTATCCACATGTGAGGGAAATATTGATCAGTTGCCCTGGCTGGGAATCAAACCGGCGACCTTCCGTTTTGTGGTACAATGCCCAGCCCACTGAGCTGGTCAGGGCTGGGTTCATCCACTTTTTAACATGTATTCATACTTTATTCTTTTTTTTTTTTGACCAAATAACATTCCACTGTGTGGCTAGACCACCATTAGTTCATTAGTTAATAAACATTTGGGTTGTTTATATCAGACTTTTTGGGGCTATCTCCTATGTGTTACCTCTACTTCCTCAGTCTAATGGGATCTGGCATCTGCCCTAACAAGAAGAGCAACCAGTAATGACAACAGCCAGCGGTCATGGAGAGCCCACCCTGCTCCAGGCATTATGCACAGTGGTTTACAAGCACTGTCCTATTTAAATCCTCATGGGGCAAAGGCTTGTGCAGGTTGGTTGACCACTAGGCAGCCCAGCAGATGGCCTGGGGGCTGAAATCCATCCCAGACTCCACTGGCTGTGTCTGTCCTAGGGAGAGGCACTGGGCTCCAGTGTACACAAAAGCAGCCCCATCAACAGGGCTTTGGGGTAAATGTTATCATTATTCCCAGTCTATAGTTAAGGACAAAGAGGAAGAGACCAGGGCTTGAACCCAGATCCAACTAAGTCTATATTCTCAGCAACTACCTTCTCTGTACTAGGATAACATTGGAAAGGACATCTGTGGCTTCCTTTCTTCTTCCAAGATTTCTTTTAATCACAATGCAAAGTAAAAGATGTATTTTACACTGTGACCCAGTACATAATGCACATACATAACAAAAAAGTTTTATAAAACCACCCTTAACCTTAGTACCTGCAATACACTTTTTCATTCTATTTCATTTAAAACAACAACAACAACAACAACAACAACAACAAAAAACCACTGGTAAAAGCCCCACAAAATTGATTCCTAACAAGTTGTCATCCAGATTAAAAGCCACAGCTGAAATCCATTTTTTTTTTTAGTCTTTATTTTACTCACCCTTTTTGTGACACTTGACACTTTTGGATGGGCCTCTACTTCTTGTAACTCAACATGCTTTCAAACCAGTCTCTTAGGCTCCAGAACACTATTTTCAGCTTTCTTCCTATAGCTCTCTTTCTCTACTGCTCCCTATCTCGGTTAATGCCTTCTCTACCTTTGTAGTCTCTCAAGATATGTGAAGAATTTTACAACCAAAAGACAAAAACAACACCTTTAAAAAGAACATATACAAAGGGACAAACACATGAAAAGATGTTCAACACCATTGATCGCCAAATAAATGAAAATGAAAACTACAATAAAAATACTATTACACACCCAGAAGAATGTCTAAATTTAAAAAGACTGACAATACAAGTGTTGGCAAGGATGTGGAGCAACATATATTGCTGGTGGGAATATAAAATGGTACAATCACTTTGAAGAAATGTTTGGCAGTTTCTTATACATTTAAGTCTACATTTACCATGTGCTCTAACATTCTGCTGCTAGCTATTTCTGCCATGAGAAATAAAAACATATTGTACATAAATATTTATAACAGCTTCATTCATAGTAGCCCCAAATTGAAACCAACTCAAACATTTATTGACAGGTGGCTGAATAAATAAAATGTGATGCATCCACACAATAAAACACTACGCAACAAAATGAAGGCACCAGCTACTGATGTAGACAACAACCTGGATGTATTTTTAAAATATTATGCTGAGTAAAAGAAGCCAGACAAGGAAAGAGTGCATGTTGTATGAGTCTATTTACATAAATTCCAGACAAGGGAGAACTAATTCATAGAAAGCCTATCAGTTGTCTGTGTTAGGGACTACAGGGGAGTTGTTTATTAACTGTAAGTAGCATAAGAGGCCTTTTGGATGATGGCAATATTCTATATCCTGGTCGTGGTTACATGGGTGTATACATTTGTCAGAACTTATCAAACTGAATACTAATAGACAGGTTTTTATTTTATATAAAGTTTATCTTTATAAAGTTAATTTAGCTTATTGAAATTTTTAAAAACTTTTCATCCATCAAAGTGTTCTTTCTGTCACCTCCTGCAACGAATCAATTATTCAGTTTTCTTGACTCAACTTCAAACGTGTCTCTCCGATGAGTCTCTCCTGTGTCGCTTTCCGCTGCCCAGTCTTAGCCCAGGTCTCTTCTCTGCACCAAGGTGAGAACCTCCTGCTCTCCCCACTCTCACTGCCCCTGACCCCAGCTGGGTTTTCCTTCTCACCACTCCTGGTCATATCCTGTTCATATCTCATGTTCATATGTCACCCCTTACAGTTCCCTAGATTGTGAACTTTAAAACATTTCTGAAATAGTTTAAGCATCTGGAAAAGTATAGAGAATAATAAAATAAACTCCCTGGCACCCATTTTTGTCGAATCTAGCATTTTTGCTTTATTTACTTTAGATGTTTAAAAAAATAAATATAACATTTATAGATACAGTTGAAGATTCTTGATGCCATTCCCTTTCCTCCTTTTCAAAAGCAACAACTCTCTTAAATTGGGTGTTTACTTTCATATATGTGAATACATAGACAATTTATGATATTCTTTTACATATTTTAAAACTGTAAAACTTTATTACAAATTATGTAATACTGCAAATATCATCCTGTAAGTTGTTTTTTGTTTTGTTCAACGTATGTTTAGCTTTATCTGTGTTGACACATGTAACTCTAAATGAGTGAGTTAAAGAATGTATGCTTGCATAAATGTTAAGCTAGGTGTAGTCCTTACACTCTGTGTAAGCAGAAATGTTATATTGTGCAATTATGATTCTTATCATTTCCCTGCTGCAATACATGGCATTCCATGATTAGCTTTCCTTCTTTGGTTACTGCACAGGAGACCATGCTACAACATAGTGCAGACATCTCTAAGGAGACAATATATTAAGAGTCAGGACTGGACAACAACTTTCATAAACTATAGAGATGGACTAAATCTATGAATTTGAAGTTTAACAAGTACAAATGTAAGGTGTTGCATTTGGGTAAAAAAAGATCCTATGGCACAAACATAGGATGGGGAGACATGGCTTAGAAGCAGGACATAAATAGAAAACAGGGTGATTTAGTTGACAAGTACGTGAGACTGTGAAAACCATTGGGAACCACTGAGATGGGGTGTGGAATGGGGAAGTCTGGCGATGGCATGTGCTCCCGGGGCTGCTTGGACTATACCTGGAAGAGAGCCTTCAGTTTCTGAATGCGGAGCTCATTTAAAAGAAAGTAGCAAGAATAGTTGAATGAAAAGGTTTACTTTTCACTTCAAGTAAAGAAGTACCATCAGGCCTTGGCTGGACCACCACAACGGTCTCCTACACACTATCTGACAATCACCCCAACCCCTTCTCTTCTCTGCACAGCTATTAGGTTATCTTTGCAAAAGACATATCTGATCAGACCAGGTATAAGCCTTTTCTCAGAACCCTTGAAGGCACCTATTATTCTTGGGATAAGGATCAAATCATTAGCTAGGCCCCGGAAGCCCCATTTGGCCTGGTCTCATCCAGCTCCCAGCTTCCCTCTCACCAAGCCCCCTCAGCTCTCCAGCCTCTCAGTCCCTTCAACAGCCCAGTCTTTGCCTGGAAATCTTTTCTTCATCCTCTTCACTCCTCACAATGGGTTAGGTTCCCTGATTATTCGCTCTTAAAGAACCGTATTTCCCTCCTGAGCCTATTGATCCCTACAGTAGTGCACACTCACTAGTGAGATTGATTTGATTGATTTCTATCTGGCTGGTAGCTGGACTCTAACTTCATGCAGGCTTGGAGCACGCATGTCTGTGTTTGCTTTTCTATCATGTGCACCTTGCTCACAGCAAGCCCTTCAATAAATATTTGTTGAAGAGTAAATGGACGCCTGGGAAATGGATTAAAAATAGATCTGTAGGATGATTCAAGCCTAGTCTCTAAGTGTTGAGTCAGAGAATCATTTCCTTTAACAAACAAGATTCGCAGGCACTGTAAACTGCTGAGACATATGCTCCTTTAGGCCAGAAACCCTATTCCTCCCCAAAGGTTAGGACTTGGCAGTTCCCGAACCCCATGTCAGAAGCCAGCTGTCTGCCCATGCTTTTGAAAACATGGTGCTACATTAACCCTCACAGGCAAAGTCCAAGGACAAGACGTTGCTGTCAGGTCCATCTGCCTGGCGGTGGCTTTAGCAGCCTGCTCTCCAAACGTGCACTGACGTCAGCAGGTGCCCCTCATGCTCAGCAGATCTGACTCAGCCTCCACTGTGCGCTTTGGAGAGAAGGGTCTGGCTTGAAGCCATTTCACCTGCTACTTGCTTGAGGCTTAAAGTGAAATTTGGCCTTCATACTTTTTTTTTTGCCCTGCTGTAATTTAACCGTCATTTGCTATTGCATTTGTATGTCCCCACCCCCCACCCCATTTTATTATTTACAGACTATTAAATAAAAATCTGAATGTGGAACTGGGACTGGAGGAGGGGAGCCAAACCAAGGTCTTCTTAGTCTTTTGACAAAACTCTAAACCGGCACAGTTAAAGGCACCAGGAGAAATGTTATGTCGCTTTGGGACACAAGTAGAGGCTGCAGGATTTTAAGTGTTTTTTACCTTTTTTTATTATTAAAAATTTCTCAACTTTTAAAGTAAAACATATTAGCCTATAGGATCCTGGAAAATCCTCACCAAATGACTACTCAGAGCACCAATTTTAATGTGCTGTTTACAGAAAAGATGTCCCACTAAATGTTCACAGAAAGTCGTCCCATGAAACCCTAAGTTTCACATGGAGTTCTTTAAAATACAAGAATGCAAGACATCACAATTTGTCAGAAATGTTTGCAAAGGCCTGAGACTGAACCTCTCCCACCTTAATGCTCCCAATGTGCCTTAGACTCACCCCAGGGTAGTGCTTAGCAGGGTGCCATGGCACATTTTTGTCTCTCTGCTGAGGCTGTGAACACTTGAGGCTGGAGTACACCTCGTAGCTATTTTTTACAGGCCTAGCTTCTGTCAAGGTGTTTAGCACATGGTAGGTGCCAAGAGAACGGGGATTGGAATCAGAGAGCTCTGTGCTCCAGTCTTACTCTCACGCTTTCAGACTCCAGGACTTCGGCAAATCCCTAGTTTCTGCAGTCCCATTATTCTGTAATATGGGGAATCACACCTCCTCACAGGGCAGCTGTAAGAACGAAATGAGATGTGTGGCCTGCATACAGTAGCTACTCAATTACTGTTATCATAAAGGATTTAAGAGCTAGAATGTGGGGCTCTGCCTTTTGATAACTGGGTTACCTTGGGCAAGTCCCATAACCTCCTTGAACCTTGGCTTCTCACTTGTTAAATGGGAATAATAATATCTCCCGATCAGAGGTGTGGCAAGGAATGGATTTTAGACTACTGGAGTTAATGGGCCAAAAAATAAACAAAGTCTGGTGACTGAAACAGAGTTGCCAACCTTTTATTTCTCCAGGTATGACCATTTCAAAAAAGAAACTGTCATCTATGATCACAACAGAAAGTATATCTTAACACCCCCAAAGTAAGAAGGATTAATTTATTTAAATGAACATATGTTTAAAGAAAAATGCTTTCCAGTGTTTTAATTTTAGACTGGAGAAAACTGGTGAAAACTCTAGTTGGTGCCAGCACTAGTCCATGTCCAGCCTTTGGAAACTATTAATTATGAGGTTGTTAAATGAGATGATGTGTGTAAATAACTGAGCATATAGCTTGACACAGGAAACACTAAAAATAAATATTAGCTGCTGCTTTTAACATTATTTTTTTACAATCATCATAAATTAAAATAGCTAACTATTTCATTAAAAAGTTTGATGGATGAACTAAATGCCTGTTATGTTTGTAATCAGTGGAGCTAAAGAAGGAAAAGTGGTAATCATATGATTAACTGATCAGATTTGGAATAAGAATATTGTTGGCAAACACTCACTGGGGGCTTCCTACATGTCGGGAGCTCCTCTAGGTATTTTACATATATGATCTCATTCGTGCTTCATAAAAACCCCATTTTTATAGATCAGGCGAGTGACACATGGAGAGGTAATAGAACTTCCAGGCCACCCATTAGTACGTGGTGAGGCTGGGATTCAAACCCAAGCCGTCAAGAGTCCATCATGATAATCTCTTGCCTTCCTATAATAAAGATAAAACGTGATAAATTCCAACATAAATGAAGATATGGTATAAAAAGAAGTACAAGGTAATTGAAAGAAAGAGCAACAAACTGTGTCATTGAACTAGATAAGAGGCAGCAAAGAAGAGCATCGATGGGCACGTAGTCCCATAATCATATCCAATTTTATGTAAAAATCTCACGTTCTAGAAATGAATGTGTCAGGTATCATTTTAAGTGCAGTTGAAGAATTCGATGTGTCAAAGGCTTGGCACATCACCTTTATTTTCTGCTGAGTTTCTCCAATGGGTTTTCTGAAGTGTGACATACCTTTGACAGTGATGGCTAGACGGAGTGGAGGGGAAGAATGTTTGGTTCTGAGTCTTGTTTGCAGCATTTTCAATCCGCGGTATTGCCAAGGCAGCAAGGTGAAAGTGCTGGGAGGGCACCAGGTTGCAGCTGGACTAGAAGCGGGGGGCCGGGCAGACGGGGGAGCCTGCTTGCGTCTAAATCACCTGTGTAGAACCCAGGTTAATGAATTGATCTCCCATGAAGCAGCCACTGCTTTATTGCTCAGCACCCGCTCCATGGCAGGAGTCAAAAACCAGCTCTGGACATGGGCCTGTGTAGAATATAATGAAACAAGAGGTCACATTCTCCCAGAGCCTCACTGCCAACACGTGGCCAGTGCCCAGCTGAAATTGGCAGCAGCTGCCACACAAGCTTCCTTACAGCCAAAAGCACAGTAACTGGCTGCTTGGAGATGAGCCCGTCATGGCCACGCCTGGGTCGTTCCTGAGCTGACGCCCTGCAACAGGGACATGCGGAGGACGCAGCCAAGGTCTTGGTGTCGTGGAAGGAGCTGCCAAATCAGGCTGCTCTTTTGAAGACTGGAGACCTCTCTGCTGGATTGAGATTAAGCCTCCGAGGTTCACAGGATGCCAACTCCTGCAGGCTTTTCATCATCTCATTATTAACCTTGTTTCTTGTTAACCCAAATGAGCACTTTAGCCTTGACTCCAGTGCTACTCAGCAAAAAATTACATCCTTTTTGGGGTTCAAATTGAGAGCATTTTCTGTATTCCAGGTATTGCTCTACGCAATTGTGTGGATTATCTGCTTCTCGCAGCCACCCTTCACGGAAAAGGACAGGGAAACAGAGAAGTGAAGTAACTTGTTCAGGGGCCACACCGAGAGTGTGCTTTAATAGCCCAGGTCAACTCCAAGGTCTAAGACCTTTAATCACACATATCAGTACCTCTTTCCTACGAGGGTTGTGAAAAGAATTATTATTTAAGTGATAATGTCTCTGTTTTTTTCCCAAATAGATTCTAAACTCCTTGAGGGAAAGGACCATTTCTTACTAAGGTGCTTCCCCAGTGTCTCAGTCAGGTCGGGCTTCTACAACAAATGCTACAGATTTGGTGGTTTAAACAACAGGTTTTTATTTCTCACAGTTCCGTAGGTTGAAGTTCCAGATCTGGGTGCCAGCATGGTCGAGTTCTTGGCAAGGACCCTCGCGTACACACATGGCCTTCCTTGGTGGGTTTGCAGAGAGAAAGCTCATCCCCTTCTTACAAGGGCACTCGTTAATCCCACCCCGAGGGCTCCCTCCTCATGACCTAAGGCCCCACCTCCTAAGAACTCCTATCACCTTGGGGTTTAGGATTTCCACATATGAATTGGGGAAGGACCACAGACATTTAGTCTGTAACTCATAGTATTCATCCATACATCTGGGAAACATTTATTGAGCACTTATTATGTGCTAGGACCTGTGCAAAGCATCAACAAATACAAAGACAAAAAATCGTCAGGCCTGTTCTTTGGGAGCAAATAGTCCTATGAGGATAATACCCAAGGAAGTACATGAGTTATTACAAAATAACCAAGTCTACCTGGCATGATATATACCATTCTAGCAGGTCTTAGCAGTTATGTATAGATACATATTAATTTATTTTATTTTAGATGCAATGAATGAGAATGTTATTCTCGGATAAAATACTTAAATTAATCCAATGGCGGGTGTGGCATAATAAAAACAATATATTTGGTCTTTGTCCCCAGTTCCTGTTACAGAGCTCCTACATCCTTTGGAATTTCCTGAGTGATAGGAATGCCAAGAATGTTTTCTGTCCTAATGAGGTACTCTGGGTGGGTCCCCAGATAACTTCAAGATGGGGCCTATTGCCAGAAAGGCCAAATCTTGATTAGAAGCCCAGGACTTTAAGCCCCCTTCCACCTCCTCCACAAACCTCCGGGGAGGGGAGAGAGGCTGGAAATTCAGTTAATAATCAATCATGCTTACATGATGAAGCCTCCATTAAAAACCCTAAACAAGCAAAATAGAACCAGCAACATTGAAATGAAAAACAAACTGACAGTAACCGGGGAGAGGAGAAAGGGGGGATGACAGGAGAAAGGGAGGGGAAGGGTCATCAAGGAACATGCATAAAGGACCCATGGACAAAGCAAAATTGGGGAAGGGTTGAGGGTGGGAGGTGGGGTGGGTGGGGCTGGAGAAAGTGGCAGCGGGAAAATGTTGACCAAAAAAAAAAGTGGACAAGGGGAGGCTGGGAGTAGTGTGGGAAATTAGGAAGCCAAAGAACTGGTGTGTGCAGCCCATGGACATGGACGGAGAGGTGTGGGGATGATGGGATGGGGTGCAGGGCATAGGTGATAAAGGGGGAAAAAATAGGACAACTGTAGCATATTTAATAAAATATACCAAAAAAACCCCAAAACTGTAAACAGTAGTGTTTGGAAAGCTTCTGGGATGGTGAACACATTGGAGTACCAGGAGGGTGGCGTGTGCCCAGAGAGGGCATGGAAGCTTCACCTACCCTCCCCCACCCCACCACTCCCTTGTTCTATGTGTCTCTTCCCTGTGGCTGTTCCTGACTTCTGTCCTTTATAATAAACCAATAAAAGTATGTACCATGTCTTCTTGAGTTCTGCGAGTCATTCTAGCAAGTTATCAAACCTGAGGAGGGGGTTGTGGGGACCCCCAATTTCTGGCTGGTTGGTCAGAAGTACAGGTGCTTTGGGACTTGCAACTGGCATCTGAAATGAGGCAGAGTTCTGGACTGAGCCCTTTAACTTGTGGGACCTGATGCTAACTCGGGGTAGTTAGTGTCAAAATCAAATTGAATTATAGGACATCCAGCTGGTGTCTGGAGGATCCCGCGGAGAATTGGTCATTGGTGTTGGAAAACACCCCATGGCTTTCTCGACAGAACAACATAAATTTGTCCATGATCAAACATGGACCTCAGATGATACACACATCTTCTGACAAAAGTATGTAGCAGGCTCAAAAGTGCTTACAGTTCAATTTGTATGAATTGTATTAAGGTCAAAATAAGAGATGGATGCTTACACATTTTGTGTTCTTAAGTTCCTGCCCAGATTATTATAAGGGCCTCCTAACTCATCTCCTTGCCCCCGGTCTTGTCCTGCTTGAATCGCTCGTGTATTGAGCATCCGCGAAGCACTCAGCATGCTCTCTCTCATTTAGTCACTACGCCAACCCCAGGTCTCCCGCTCTTTAATTTAAACAGCAAGCACCCTCTGCTCCTTACTGTTCCCCCTGCTCACAGAGCCCTTTCCCGCCCCTGGGCCTTTGCCCTTGCTGTGTCCTTGGCCCAGGGTGCTCTTGCTGCAGCTCTTCTCTGGCTGTCTCATGGCATCCACCAGGTGCCAGTGCAAACCGTCGCCTCTTCGGAGAGCCTGTCCTTGACTGCCCGATGAAGCTTCTTTCTCCAGTCGTGATATCTTTTCCTGCTGATGAGTTCTTGCTGACGAAGACTTATTGGGACCTGTTTCGCTCGTGTTTATTTCTCTTCTTGTGTTTGTCTGTTTCCCCACCTAGAATGTTTTGTGAGCCCTGTACGGCGCTTCACTGACCAATCTTGCTTACAAGTCTATGCCCGGTGCCTAGTGTTGGCCAGGAACAGAGGAGGTGATCAACATGGATTTGGTGAATGAATTGATAAAAGTATCTTAAGAATATTAAGTTAATTAAGAATAGCAAGTAATATATGCTAAAAAATATTCATATACCTTTTTTCGTAGGTAGTGACTACTTAACTGTGTCCATATTTTCAAATTAACAGGCCTGGTTTTCATACACAGTCACTAGATGGGTGCGCATTTGTTGGATGAGTGATCATATGAAAAGCTGGTCGGTTGCAGCTTGGGGAAATACACCCAAGTGTTTCAGATGTAACTGGATAATCAAATGAGCACTGTCACATAGCTAAGAGCAGAGAACTGTGGGAAGAAAGAATGGCTAGTGGTCTGGGGCTGTCTAGAAGGCATCAGCTGTGTGCTTTTTGAGTGGGAAGTGGTTTGGTGTGAGCAGGAACTTGAAGTACATGGAGAGAGGATGTAGGGATGAGGGGTGGGCAGGAGATGAGTTTGAATGTTAGACCACAAACAATGAAGGAAGCTGCTAAGCACCATGTTGAAGAGGACAGACTTCGTGCTGGAAGGCATGGCAAGCTGTAAGAGTGAGAGAGCCTAGGATGTCCGAGTGATTAGATTAGCACCATACAGAAGAGGGGGCATGGAGTGCAGAAAGCAGAGGCTGCAAGCAAGATGCGAGGCCCTCCCTCTACTACAGTGGTGCAGTGAGAATGAAGAGGATGCTCTGCACTGAGTTAATGCTCAACGAGTTTGCTCAGTAAATGGCAGATAGTCAAAGCATGCACAGTGAAATATACAACACGTTATATGAACTGGTTAAAAGAAATTTAGGTGATAGGATAGAGAGATATCCTCTCCATTAACAACTCCAACACGTTTGTAAATGTATAGCCAAGCATTTTATGTTCTTACGTGAAAGGTGGTAGATACAATGTACAGGTCATTCGAAGATTAAGGACTAGAAGGGCTTTCAGAGGGGACCTGTGCCCTTATTCTTTATTCTCAGCTCTGTGGCCTGGCTCTTTCCATCAGGGGCTCCCTCACATTCTCTGACTATGCCATATACTCCCCCACCTCCAAAGTGTTTCTCTTGTTGGTCCTCACCTCTCCATCTCTCTCTCCCATCCCTGCTGGGTGAAATCTTACTCATTTTTCTTGGCCAAGATAACATAGTCATGTCTGGTGCCTTCCTTTACTTGGTTCAGATAAAAGCAATTGCTCTACTCTGTACTTGTGTGTTATTTGCATTGAGGTCTATTATGTAAATCCGTATGGGGGCACAATCTTGTGATGAGTCATAGGACAGATTCTAAAGCCAGACTGCCTGGGTTTGCTCTTGACTGGCCACGTAGGTTACTGGGCTTTAATTTTCTCATCTGTAAAATGAAGATATGAATAGTATCTTTGATAATGTTATCCATCTCTCGGGGTTGCTGGAAATATGCGATGAGCTGATACATGTGAAATGCAAGAACAATGCCTGGCACGTAGTAAGGCATTAAGTGTGTTAGCTATTTTGCTACTTGATTGTGGGTTCCTGAGGGTAAGTGGTAAGTAAGCCCAGAGCCTGGCCCAGGGCCTGACCCGCTGTGATCCTCAGAGAGCGCTGCCAAATGAATGGATTACACAAATGAGGAAACTGACCCTTACGGCAGTTAAGGGACCTGTCCTTGGCCTCATTGGAGAATGAGCCCAGGGCCTTGTGAGCTCCCGGCCAGTGCCCTTAGGTCAACCATTAAATTGGTTACCCCTGCAGGTGGAGTAAGCTATTCTGTGCATACCTTCAGCAAGGAAGACTCAGTGCATTTAAATTCTCTTTTCAGGTTGTCTTTTATGACATCCATGAAAGCAACATTTACAGTTATAGACCATAAAAAAAAAAATGAATGCAAGTGTAAACTTCGGAAATTACTGTGATTTAGGGAATGATAGGTGTTGTTTTTTCACACGTTTTATATAATGTGAGTGCATGCTATGGAATAATGCGAACAAAAGTTGTAAACAAACCTGACGAGTATGTATTTTAAGATGGGCGTGATGGCAATGTATGTCTTATCTTTCAAACATTTATAAAATGTGTGGTATTCCTAACAGTTTAAATGTGAGATATTTCCTTACAATATTTATTGGCTGAAGACACCGTGAAACAGAGGCATACTCATGATTTAGGGCCCTGATTTAGAGCCTCAATTCCCCCAGTGTCTGTGCTAGGGAGAGGCAGGAGGGCAAGGTAGGGTCCAGTTTCCTTCCCTCAGAATTAAGACATCTTGTCTTCTACCTTGCCCTGACTCTGGGCCAAGTTCTGATTTGAGAGGGAATTTAAAGAGCCCAGATACATTGCAAGTTAGCTCTGCTGTTGCGTCCACTCTAATGTGGGTCTCAGTTCTAGTTAAGGGACCCAACTTGTGGATCGCCCTCTCTCTGTCAGGCACTTACAAGCTTTATCTCATTTAACCCTCAAGAAGACTTTCATACATGGTGAAACAGACCACCATAGAGGTTAAGTGACTTAACTAGGGCTCAAAACCTGGTGCCTGGTGGAAACAAACCAAAAGCCTGCCAAATGGTGAATAGATGAATAAAATGTGTTGTATGCATACAATGGAATATGATTCGGCCTTAATTTATATATATATAAACTGAGGAATTAGCTCACTTGATTATGGAGGCTGAGAAGTCCCAAGATCTTCCTCTGCAAGCTGGAGACTCAGGAGAGCCAGCTACCAGCATAGCTCCAATCCGAGTCCAAAGGCCTGAGAGCCAGGAGAGCCGATAGCATAGGTTCCGGTCCAAGACTGAGTCCAAAGGCAGGTGGAGACTGATGCCCTGGCATGAAAACAGTCAGGCAGAGAGAGATGGAGAACAAATTCTCCCTTACTCGGTTGTTTTTGTTGCATTTAGCCCTTCAACAGATTTGATGAGCCCACACACAGTGGGGAGGGCAATAAGCTTTTTATTCAGTCTCTCAATTCAAATATTAATCTCATCCAGAAACACCTGCACAGCCACACCCAGAAATAATGTCTAACCAAATATCTGGGCACCACATGGCCCAGTCAAGTTGACACATAAAAGAACCATTACATACCATAACAAGGATGAACCTCAAAAACACTATGCTAAGTCAAAGCCAGACACAAAAGATTACATGTCGCATGGTCCCCTTTATATAAACTACCCAGACTAGGCAAATCCATAGAAACAGAAAGAAGGTTAGTGGTTGCCAGGGTCTGGTGGTAAGGGGGCAATAGAGAATGGCTGCTTAATGAGTATGGGGCCTCCATTCGGGATGATGAAAATATTCTGGAACTGGATAGTAGTGGTGGTTGCACAGCACTGTGAATACACTTAACACTACCGGATTGTACATTTTCAGTTGGTTAAAATGGTAAATTTTATGTTGTGAGCATTTTTCCACAATAAAAAAAAACAACCTTGGTGCCCCTGTCTTGGAAGACCTTGTTTTTCTCATGTAACAGGATGTGCTTCCACCTTGTTCCTGATTCTCAGTTCCTATCGTGCAGCTGGGTCTCTCTGAAGAGAAAACTTGGTCTCTCAGTCCCTCTGCTGCAAGGACTGCTTGCTTTTTAAGACCACCCCTCCATTTCCCTTCCCCTCCCACAAAGGCTGCATTGGAGCTTTGTCCTACGGTCAGAACCTGCAATGTCACGCATTCTAGCTTCTGGCTGCTTATAGCTCCTGGCTGGCTGTTCGCTTTCTCTCCCCGTGGCCCACCTCATATGGGCTGCTTGCCTAAACTCGCATCTTCAGCCCGCCCCTGGATTGCCATGGCCTGATGCTGGGCCGGGCTTGGTCTTTCCATCTCAGGGAGCTGTCCAGGCTGGCCTGTGTCAAATGCTTACGGTGTCCTCTTCCCCACTCACCTTCGGTCCTTTCCCCTGTAGACACTTCCTTACCCTCCCACCCTACTCCTGACTTACTTGTCCTGTTCTTTTGACTCCCTATTCTTGTCCAAGTGTCCCCAAAATGACAATTAGTCCTCTGCAGAAACGGAGTGAAGGTTACTCGTTCTAGCCTTCCTTGCCCTTCTCTAACTGAGCCCGTCTTTTCAGGAAACATGTGGACATTACCCATCCCACCCCTAATTAACCTTTCCAGCCTGTGCATCCAAGACAGCTGTCCCCCATCCCAAGGCCTTGTCCTTTCCTGTGGGTGCTTAATGCCACTGAACCCTGTCTTCCTGTCAATACGATCTGCTGCCGCCCTCCCCCTCCAGCAGCCTTTGGACAGCCGGAGACAGGGCGCAACCTGCTTATTTCCTGAATAAGCAGCCATACTTCATTTGTCATGACTTTTCCTAAAGTCCCTGCCTGAAAAGGGTGATGTCATTAGACATGCAAAGGGCAAAAGAGAGCTCTTTTCATCTTCCTGCTGCAAAGGAAGCAGGCTGCATCTAGGAGAGATGGTGTAGTAGGCAAGAAGCCCTGACTGAGGCCGGGCTCAGCCGTGCTGGCAGGTTGGGTAGAATGAGTCAGCGCCCCCTTTGGACTGCCCCAGTGGGGAAGGAAGTACCGGAGCTGGGAAGTAGGCTCCATGCTTTGGCCTGAAAAGATCAATCTCTTATTGATGCGCAGGGTTATAACAAATGGGGAGTCAGAGGAGGAGGAGCACTGGGGTCTGAGAAGGCTTCTTGGAAAAGGGATAAAACTGGAGCCAAAGCTGAATGGGTGGGAATTCAGAATGTGGAAGGGAGAGGCATTCCAGGTGGAGGCCCCTTGTGACCAGTCGGGGGATGGTGAGTAGAGGAGCCTCCCTGAAGTAGAGGACAGAAATGGCAGAGAGTGATTGGAAAGAAATGTGGCAGGGAAATGTGGTGAAGGCTTGACTAGCTGTTTGACTTTGTATGACCTTGCACCTAAGTTCTTAAACCCCGCAAGTGGCCATGATAAGACCTTGCAGTGTTCTTCACAGAGTTCAGTGAGATACTTGATATGAAGAGCTAACCCAGTACTAGGCACTCTCTGGACTTCAAAAAAAATGTCAGTTCTCGTTCTCCCTTCCTGGACTGAGCTGATCGGGCACCATCAACCTGCAGGCTGTGTGGAGCCTCAAGGCTTGGTAAGCAGGAAAGGAACTTCAAAATCCTGGCAGAGAAGGAATTATGAAGGCTGTGAGAGGGGCTTGGGGAAGGTGGGCAAGGGCAGAAAGCTCGAATGGGATACACGGAGGTCCTGGGGGCCGGGCAAGTTACCAGAATGGGGTGCCTTTCAGTGATCTCTCAGACCCTGCTTGAGGCAATCAGATCCTGTTGGAAATCTTTTCTGGAAGGCTCCAGAGCTCTCCAGCAGTAGGGGCCACCAATTCCTAGTCCCCCAGGTGGAAGCAGAATGTGTGGGATAGAATGTAGGAGACTTTACTTTCCCCTGTCAATCATCATTTTTCACTCCAGTTAAAATTTAGCAGGTGTATTAAATGCATCCAGGCAGAATAAAATCTGGTTTGAGGTTTAAAATATAGCTTGTCAGATGAGTATTTAGTGCTGTGTTTTAATATGCATAAGTGCAAGCCAGGGTTTAATGTGTAGGCTAAAGTACACATTAGCAATGTCATAAGTGAGCTAAAATCACAGCATACATGAGCAACCTGAGAGGAGGGAGGGGTGATGGGGAGAGAGGGAGTCAAAATATCATGAAACCTCAAGAACGCTTTTCTTTATTCCCGAGTAGGGCCTTGAATTCCCAGGTGAATTTACAATGCTTCCTCTTATTATTTACTCTTTTTTGTTATGTTTCATTGAGATAGAATTCACATAACATAAAATTAACCTTTTTACAGTGTGTAATTCAGTGGCATTTTAGCACATGCACAGTGCTGTGCAATCATCACCTCTATCTAGTTCTAAAACATTTCCCTCACCCCAAAGGAAACCCTGAACCCATTCAGCAATCGCCTCCCCGCCCCCTCCTCCCTGCCCCCTGCCATTAAGCAGTCACTCCTCATCTCCGCTCCCTCCGGCCCCTGGCAACCACTGATTGGCTTTCTCTCTCTCCATGGATTTACCTATTCTGGATCTCAATCTCTCACTTTATTTTAAAGTTTTATTTATTTATTGCTTTTATTTCTTTCCTGTCATTCGCAGAAGCTTGTGTGTTTCCCTAAACCACAGGCAATGCCTGCTGTGCTGGAAGAATTCAGAGGCTCTGATGCTGAGAGACAATCAATATGTCTAGTTGTTGAAAAGACGGCAACTACAGGATAGAACCTAGTTTTGTAGAACCAGTATAGGTCAGGCTAGGAGACAGGCCTACCACGTTTTTCCTAAAGGGGGTAGTAACTGGTTTTGTATTTAGCCCCCTTGGCAGTCTGACGAAGGTCTTCAATCTCTTCTAAGAATAATGATTTGAATAAAATAAAGCATTCAGGATTACAAGGGGAACCAAATATGTTGAGATGTAGTTGCAAAATATCAAATTACTTGGTGATCAAGGAATATATGCACTTCTTTATTAATACATTGAACAATAAGATCTAGCTGTGGGTCTAATAACACCATAATTTTAAAGTAGTGGGAGGTGTGCCCTGACTGGTGTGGCTCAGTGGGTTGGCTGTCATCCCGCAAACTAAAAGGTTGCAGGTTTGATTCCCACTCAGGGCACACGCCTGGGTTGCAGGCCAGGTCCCTGGCTGGGAGTGTGCAAGAGGCAACCGATCGATGTTTCTCTCTCACATAGATGTTTTTCTCCCTCCCTTCCCCTCTCTCTAAGAACAAAAGATAAATAAAAATCTTAAAAAAAATAAAGTAGTGAGAGGTGTAAATTGTATTTTGAGATATTTACAACACTATAATTCGAGATCAAAATATCTGATTTCTATTAGTGGCAAAGGCACAGGTATTGCTAATAATACAGTTTGTTGATTAAATTAATAATGGAAAGATACCTGAATGGAAGTCGGTGAAAACAGAGATAATTTTTCCTCATTCAACTTCACCTACAAACCTTGATTAAGAATCCTTGTTTCTGGGATCCATGTTTTCTAACCTATTTTCAATCATATATTCCTTCGAGAATGTAATAAGAGTTGTCTGTAGATCACCTCACTAATTAAAAAAAGAAAGCATTTACCTACAAATACAAAAGTTATATCATGTTTGTGGACCTCCTGATGCCCATCCATGAACCATTTCCAAGTCTACGGACCCCGGGTTAAGAAGTCCAGTTCAAGATGTACCAACAGTCAAGGCAGTGTACCACGTAGCAATTTTCTTTCTTTTTTTTTTTTTGCTGTAAATAATAAAAACTAACTCTGGAACCAGGTGGTTTTAGGGGGTCTTTGTGGCAGAATCTTCTGAACAGTCGTATCTGTGCCCCACACCTGGAACAGGTAAGCTCCACCTACGGCCACCCTCATTCCCCTGATCATCGTTCCAATGTCTGAACAGCCCAGCTTGGGTCAGGTGCCCATCCCCTCACTGGGGGAAAGCTGAGCATCTTGATTAAACACCTCAACGAGCTATACCTACTAAGGAAGAATAATTCCTCAGAAGGAATTTGAGGTCCTAGTACAAAAAAAAGAAAAGAAAAAAATGGTATGGACACCAGGCAGGCAAAAGGGAAAATAAAGCTTAAGTCCCATGAAAAGTTATGATGAGTGCTGATATTATTATTATTATTATTATTTGACATACTTTCTGGAAACATTTTAATGTTTCTGAAATCAAGCTATGGCTCTCAATATATATATGTATATACATTGAAAGCAGCCTTCTTCCCTTTCCTCACTCCCAGAAAAGTAAACTGTTATGAAATCAGCGTTGCATCCTACAAGTTGAGGGGGCTTAGAACCAAGGAACTGTGGCCTTACAGAGTCAATCAAAGCTGTACAAGCTGGACTCCCGGAAGCCTCCGGAAGTGCTCCCATGCCTTTCTCTTCTTGCCATTTTCCTTTAATCTCTGCACTCCTAAAAGCACACTCACTTTGTCTAATATGGCTGTTAGTTTACACCAGATCTTTGACATACCACTAAATGCTGTGATGAAATTCAATTCCATTGAACGGGTGTTCACTGAACAGCAGTGACTAATCGGGCTGGTTTCTAGGCACTGTGAGCCTTACAAAGGTAGAGTGAGACAGAGCCGGCTGCTCTCTAAGAGATTACAGCTTAGGTGTAGGGACTGCACACACATGGGAGCCAGGTAAAATACTCAACCGCAGTGCTAACCTAAGTGCTGTGGCCAAGGCGGGTCAGGAGTTCAGAGAGCAGAGCGTGGGTTGAGTGGCGAGGAAAGAATCTGGGACGCCCCTGTCCCAATGTCTATACCTGTTAGGGAACAGGGTTCCTGGGAGCCCTCTCTGAACGTAATGAGACACTGAGAGGTTGCACTCCTGGTCATGGTCAAAGAGAAACAGAACCTTGGGTGAGAAGGACCACATGCCAATGGGCTCCTCACTGCGTCAACACCCATTCATCTCTCAGATCTCTGCTTTAAAGTCACTTCGAGAAAGATCTTCCAAGGCTTGCTTATTTATTTATTTATTTATTGCCTTTTTAATTTGCATATTTTAATTGAATTTATTGGGGTGACATTGGTTAATCAAACTATATAGGTTTATGGGGTACAATTCTATAATGTATCATCTGTATATTGCACTGTGTGTTCGCCACCCCAGGTCAAGTCTCCTTCCCCCTTTACTCTCTCCTACCTTCCCCAAACCTTTCACCATAGTTTTGTCTGTTTATGAGATTTTTATTGTTTCTTTTTTTTTGCTTAATCCCTTCAATTTTTTCACCTAGCCTCCCTACCCCCTCCCCTCTGACAGCTGTCAGTCTGTCCCCTGTATCTCTGAGTCAGGCCTCTCAGTTTAAAACTAGGTCCCTTTATTAAATGTCCTAATAGCACCTTGTTTTTTTTCCTTCAAAACACTTAACATAATATGTAATTATATGTTTATTTTTCACTCCACTGGTCTGTGAGCTTCTCTGGGAAGAGAAAGAACTGTGTTCTTTTTGCTTGCTTCTGTATCCACAAAACTCAATATATTGCCTGCAAATACAAGGTGCTTAGTAAATATACATGGAGTGATTGAAGAGGTAAGTGCAGGCTGGAAACCATATCGGCGTTTTCTGATATTGATGAAAAGCAGTTGGAGGACAAGGACACAGTTGACCGGAAACACCTTTTGAAGTGAAGAATGTGCCAGACCTAAAAGGACAGATGGTATATGAGTCACTGATAAAGATCTGAGACTATGGATCTGAGAGAAAAGGTAATTAATGTGTTGCTTTTCAGTTGGGAGTATAAAACGTATAGAGGACTATTTACAGCCTGTGGAATAAAGGTGAAGCGCCCTGCTCTGTTCCACGCATACTGACTGGTCTGCCTTTAACGGGACTCAGGGGAGTTGTGGTGTTAGTGTGGTCTGATTTTCCCAAGCAAAAAGCCAGAGACCCTGAAAGGAGTTAGACAAGCATGAAGACCGGCAAGTTAATGAAGCTTTTATTTCTCCTGAAATAGAAACTTAACATTTACCAGCAAGGAGAAAGATGGGAAGAAACTGAGTTGAAAGAATCCACCGGAGTTCTTGGTTTGAGAGTTTGCTGAGGTGCTGTCGGTGGTGGGGAGTAGGGCTTCCTTCCCATCCTTTCTCTGAAGACTTAAATTCCACAAACACAGAGGCCGTGAGTATGAAGATCTTGGTTGAACTTTTCATTAGTGTTCCACTGCCATTGTGCAAATGCAAGCAGAGATCTTAAAACATTTCCTTACATGGAATTTGACAACTTTATGGAAATGAGCAAGGCTACCTTTACTGCAGCATTGAATAGTTGTAATTTTGTTCAGTCTTTGTTTAAAAAAAATATATATATATATAATATTACTACCAGTGAGAAAAAGACATTTTTTATTATAATAGCATATAAAACTTAGGCAGTTTTCTCTGAGGAATTCAAATCCCAGCTAAGTGCATGAAATGGGTAGGCTAGCGTCTGGTAGGAATGCATGCGCAAGTGGATGGGGCGTCATGCTTTACTACTCCTCAAATACAAGAAGTTGGATATTTTCCACTCAGCTTAGGGAAAGTAAATTTCACCCTTCTCTTAGTTCTAGAGGGATCTTTCCATAAGGTCAGCTTCTGGAACTCATATCAGATTTAATTATGATTACCGCCAATTGAGCACCTGTCAAGGGAAACATTGCCAAAGGAGTTAATTGTATGACCACTGCATTCAGCCAGGCGTTGGGTAGATTACTTAAATGTTCTAGGTCTCAGTTTCCTCACTGTGAGGCAGGGATCAAAGACAATATCTTCTCTCAGGGTCAAGTAGCCCGTGGTTGAACAGTGTTGGTGACCGAAGGATTTACTCTGCCACAATAAAACACACACATACATACATACTTAGTCATTGACCAGACCTCAGGTCCAGACTTTGGTTTTCAACAGGGCATCTCCAGAGCCGTGGCCAGCTCCCTCCTGACCCACCGCCACAGATGCAGCCCTGGGTGGAGCCTCTTCAGCCCCACTCCTAACCAGTGGAGCTAATAGGACTGCCAAGTCGGTGTGAGGCAGACAAGGACACAGGCTGGGCCTACATGACTAAAAACAAGAAAAAAAGAGTTGATCAAGGCATGGTGTACGGAGGGGCTCCAGTAGGGAATTCCCAGGTCTCTGAGATTGTAAAGCAGTAGCTCCTGAGGCTTTCACATTGCATAGACCGGTAACATTACAAACATATTTAGAGGTAAAACTGAGGTTGCCAGCTTTTTACTTTGCCAAAAGATGACCAAAAACAAAACACCCAAGCTATCACAAATATAATATTCCCTGAAACAAAATGGGATACCTTTGCTTTACACTGCTCTAATAAGCTCTCGTTTTGGCCCTGACCGACAGAAGCCTCTGCACTGGCAGGGGAGCCTGGGACCTCCGCCGCGGACACTGCACAGCCAGGCGCAGACAGGCCAAAGGGGCGGGTTCATGTACACAGGCTGCCGGCCTCTGCTCCGAGCAGCTGCAGCCAGGCCGCGGGCCCAGCTTCAGTTGGGGGGTTCCTTCCTACTTCAGCAAAGGCCCCGAGGCACGCAGACGTCACCATTCTAGACCTCCCTCCTCTCGCTTCATTGCTTGTGTGATTGTCACTCGAAACCAGCACAGCACAGCACAGCACAGCACAGCACAACCTGGCTCCTCTCTGACGCACAAGGTAGTGTTTCCTTATTTATCCCGAATGTGAGTCCTTGTCCTCTTCACAGCGTCACACAGGGATCCAGCGTGGTGTGTCTTCCACCAATGAAACCCATCATATTCTTTTTGTTTTTTCTCACCTGTTTCTACAAAGCTAATGTCATATGGATGAGTCAGAAGAACCACAAGGCACGTATTATTCATTCATTCATTCAATCAATATTTATTGAGAACCAGTTACTCACCAGTCTCTATGCCAAGTGACAAGGATACAGCAGTACGCAAGCAAACAGTGTCCCTTCTGTCATGGAGGGAGAACAATGAATGAACGGAACAAATAAATAAATATGTGAATTATATGATGTGATAAAAACAGGGTAAAACAAGGAGTGTTATGACAGAATGTAACAGATGAAATGCTTCACAAATGCTTTCCTGAGGAAACTGATGGAGTGGACATTCAGTGATTTTGTCACCTTTGATCCACTTTCCCTTCTGGTAACAATGCCCTGATGATTATCTCTGGAGGCTTGTATTCAAGGAGTCTCATTATTCACAGGCGGGGGTTGGGCATGTGACCAGGCTAGGTCAAGCTGACTTTCTTTCAGGGCTTGCAATCTTGGGTGGAGTGATGCAAGAACAGACAAAATTGGAGTGGCAATGTGCTGAGTGAGCAGTAGAGCAGAACCAGTGCCTCTTGAGGGACAAGTTGCACCGGAACTCATGGGACCAAATTGAGTCTGGATTTATCTTAAATGCAAAGGAAAGTTGTAAAGATATTTTGAGCATGAGGCGGAGATTTTTAGCAGCAACAATTGTCATAAAGGGAAAGCAGAACAATTCAATAAACAGTGTAAAGACTTTGAATTGGTCCTCCCAGTTCTGCTCGGAGCCGGCTCCAGGACCCTAGCCATTCAACAGGCTCTTTTAACCTGTTTTCGTCCTAGTTTCCTCATTAAAATGAGGGGGTGGATTAGCTGATCTCTAACTTCCGTTCCTTATCTGGTATATCATATTTATGGTGAAACCTTGTCAAACTGGACAAGATATCCATAATTAATAAGTTCAAGAAAAAATAGGAGAGATAAACACAACCAACCTCGGTAACACCTGTTGTGTTTGAAGGAGTTATAATATTTAAAGCACTTACAAGCTGCTTTTGCCAGCCCATTGTCACGTTGGCTGGCAAAAGATTTTAAACAGTACTAGGCTTAGCAACTAATTCAATGAAAAACTTTGAGAGAAGGCATTCTGTAAAGTGGGGCCCTCTGCTAAGCTGAGACATAGTGACTTTAATTGCTTCTTGACGGAAAACACTGAGTGTATCGGCTCCTGGGTGAAAGTCACCAACACCTTGAAATAGCCGAAATGGCTTCGTGTGATGTGTGTATCAGTTATCTATTGCTGTATAACAAACCACCCGACACTTGCGGCTTAAAATAACAACCTTTTCATGTCTCACAGTTCTTGGGTGGCTGGGTCTTTTCTGGCTGGTCTGGCCTGGGCTCACTTGTGTGGTCGCATTCAGCTGGTGGTCGGTTAAGGGCTGCTGCCGTGGGATGGCAAGTCTCCCTCTGCCTGGGATCTTTCCTCTTCAAGGAGATCGCACCAAGTTTCCTTACTTTCTTTACATCATTCCCAGAGAGCAAGGAGAACTGTACAGTGTCATCAATTGTCCCTGCTTTTGCTATATTTGCTGATGTGACAGTAGTCAAAGCGTCACATGGCCAAACCCAGGGTCAATATGGGAGGGGGCAGCACTAAAGGCATGTACACCAAGGTATAATTCTTTCGAGGCCATTAGTATAACAATGTTTGAACTCTCCCTCTTAGACATGGATTGCAAGGTATGCAACTTTAACTTATGAATGATGTGCTTTCGTGAAGGCACAACATACATGTTACTACTAGTATAAGAGAGCATTTGAAGTCACTTATTAAGGGACTGAATCCTGTATCAAGTGACTCTGCTTGCCTCATAAAATTATCCATTAATTTTTAGCAGTGGCCTTGGGAAGTTATATACATAATATTTAGAGGAAAATGGCATTCACAATTATAATAAATTAAAGCAATTCACACGGCAATACTTCCCCAATTTGGAACTTGAGGCCTGCTGATTTTGTATTTAGCAACCTCCATGCGCCCCCTAATCCCTTTGCCCTAGTATGTGCATCCTGGCTCTTCCACTGAACCTCAAATTCCTTTGAGGGTAGAAATCTTACCTCACGCAGGTTTGTTGTCGTCCCTCTCATAGCACCTATAACACTGAGGAGATGTGCCCTAAATGCTTGTTAAATAAACTAATCAATAGTTGCCTTTTATTGAACACATATATGTTCCAGGGACTTCACTCACAGACTGGATCACCAATTCTTGTCAATGCCCCAGATAAATGTTACCCTCCACAGTTGACAGCTGAGGGGACTGAGGTGCAGAAAACCCACGGTGGATGGCCTGGGTTCTAGCCAAGTCCCACCTGATGCCACTTCACTTTTGCTTTATGTGTGGAGCAGGAAGGAGACTGTCAGAAGTGAAAAGATGGCCTTAAGGGGTTGAGAGAAAGGCCAGAAGAAAACAATAAGAGATAGTAGCTTGCGGGGGCCCAAAACTGTTCACTGCTTTCGCAATAAAATAAACATGTGTTAATTGAGAGATTGGCCCCTGGAACCCAGGAGGAAACCCTGCAGAAGAGACAGTTCTACAGCCCTTACGAAAACCAAGACCAGTTAATTCTTGGGGATGGGGAGAGGAGGGGCTGGAGAGGCCATGCTCCTGGGACTGGCCCTGTTGGGCAGGTGACAATACCATACACGCCACGGCATTACAGTTATCCCCAGGTTAAAAGGCAGGCAGCTATTATTTTACATTTTGCCTCTTGTTCTTATTAGTATTTGATCAGTAATATACTAACAATAGCTACCACTTTCAGGGGTGTCCAACCTTTTGGTGTCTGTGGGCCACACATTAAATGCATTGCCACATGTAATCACACACAAAAAAAATCTCATAATGTTTTCAGTAAATTTACGATTTTGTGTTGGGCGGCATTCATAGCCATCCTGAGGCGCGTGCGGCCTGTGGGCCGCGCGGGTCGGACACCCCCGATGGATACTGCAGTGTGCATGGGTGTGTCAGTGTATAAAGTGCTTTACATACAATGCATGACCTCAGTTAAATCCTCCCAACAAATGCTATGAAGTCGACTTTATTAGTCTTAATTTACAGATGAGGTAACGATACACAGGGAGATCAGCTTTCCCAAGATTTCCAGCCTTTAAGTGGTAAGTCTAAAACTTAAGTGTATTTAACTAAAAGCCCTGGATAACATTTAGCTGTGGGCCTGTTGTGGCTTTGGTGCTGGTCTGAGGTGGGAAATTGTAACTCTCATTTATTCATGCTAAGCTGCACATGTATGTGCACACATGTGCATGTGTAATTTTTAAAAACAACAACCAAATCCAGGTTAGGATATCTTGAGGTTTAAAAGCCTACATGGGGATTTTAAGTCAAGATGGCAGCACAGGTAAACACAGTTTGTCTCCTTACACAACCACATCATAATTACAACTAAACTATAGAACCACCATCATTCAGAACTATCAGAAATAGAGATGAATGGAAGTTTTACAGCTACGGAATTAAAGAAGAAACTACACTGAGACTGGTAGAAAGGGTAGGGAGACAGAATGGGTTGGTCTCACACCCAGGTGTGGCAGATAAAAATCGGGAGGGATATCTCAGGAGTGAGGGGGTCCCAGCCCCACACCAGGCCTACCAGTCCAGGGTTCCAGTGCCAGGAAGATAAGTCCCCATAACTTCTGGCTGCAAAAACCAGCTGGGATTGAGGTTATAGAGACAGAAACTGCTGGACTCCATGGCACTTGCTCGTAAAGGGCCGATACACAGACTTACTCAGACTCACTAACTTTGAGCTCCAGCACAGGAGGTAAAACCTTGAAAGGCACCAGGGACATAGAGGGAGGAATTAAAGTGTCTTGTATCAGGGCAAGAGCTAGAGGGCAGCTTTCTCCCAGACAGAAGTGCTGGCAGAGGCCACTGTTCCTTTTCTGCCCCAACAGAGGCATAGAGCTGGCAGGTGCCCACAATATCTGAGACCCCATCAACCTGGTGCACTCCGTCTGCCCCACTCTGGAGATTCCCCGAGGCCCTGCCCCACCCAGCTTTCAGGCCCACCCAAGCTGTTTCCAGTGGCCTTTACATACAAGTGGCTTATCTTGGCCCATGCTTCAGATTTTTCTAAATTCTCTCAAACAAGCAGCATCTGGCTTCAGCGAACCCCATCCCTCTCACTAAGTGGTCCCGGGCCCAGCAGTAACAGCAGCCAGGCTTGGTTCACAGCTTGGCCTCTCTTGGGCACCTCCAAACCCGGAACAAGTAGTCGCCAACCACAGATTGCTTTGCAGCTTATGTTGTGTGACCGACCCCGGACAGAATATAGGTGGTGGCTGACCTTGGACGTGCTAACAGGAATCAAAGCTCAACTACAACAGGAGGATATACACAGCCTATAGAGTGGACACACCTTGAGGACCAAGCTTGGGTAATAGTGAGGCTGTGTCACTGGACCGTACAGGATACCTACTACATTAGGCTACTCTAACAAGCCTGGGAGACATAGCAGCTCCACCTAATATATAGAAACAAATATAGGAAGGCTGCCAAAATGAGAAGGCAAAGAAACATGGCTCAAATGAAAGAACAGAACGAAGCTCTAGAAAAAGGACTAAACAAACTGGAGATAAGCAAACTACTAGATGCAGAGTTCAAAACACTGATTATAAGGATACTCAGGAAACTAAGTGAGAACCTCAATTGCATAAAAAAAGATCCAGCCAGAAATGAAGGACACACTAATTAAAATAAAGAACAATTTACAGGGAATCAATAGTAGAGTGGATGAAGCTGAGAATCAAATCAGTGATTTGGAATATAAGGAAGTAATATATACCCAATCAGAACAACAAGAAGAAAAAAAAATTTTTAAAAATTAGAATAGTGTAAGGAGACTATGGAATAACTTCAAGTACACCAACATTTGCATCAGGGGGCTGCCAGAAGGAGAAGAGAGAGAGCAAGAAATTGGAAACCTATCTGAAAAAATAATGACAGAAAAATTCCCTAACTTGGTGAAGAAAATTGACATACAAATCCAGGAAGCACAGAGAGTCCCAAACATGATGAATCCAAAGAGGCCCACACCAAGACACATCATAATTAAAATGCTAAAGGTTAAAGACAAAGAGAAAATCTTAAAAGCGGCAAGAGAAAAAAAGGTCAGTTACCTACAATGGAGCTCCCACAAGACTGTCAGCCGATTTCTCCAAAGAAACTTTGCAGGCTAGAAGGGATTGACAAGGTATAATCAAAGTGATGAAAAGCTAGGACCTACAACCAAGATTGCTCTACCCAGCAAAGCTATCATTTAGAATCAAAGGGCAGATAAAGAGCTTCCCAGACAAGAAAAAAGCTAAAGGAGTACATCGCTGCCAAACCAGAATTATATGATATGTTAAAGGGACTTATTTAAGAAAAAGGAGATCCCAACTATGAACAATAAAGTGGCAATAAATACATATCTATCTACAATTGAATCTAAAAATGAAATTAAACAAACAGCACAGAAACAAAAGCATGGATATAGAGAACATTTTGATGGTTGCCAGATGGAAGGGGTGTAGGGAGGATGGGCAAAAAAGGTGAAGGGATTAAGAAGTACAAATAGGTAGTTGCAGAATAGTCATGGGGATGTCAAGTACAGCATATAAGGTGTGTCCAGAAGGTATACAGCCATATAATCTGAAAAATAGAGACACAAACAAGATGCACGATACATGAAACATCGTCATAGGACAATGATGCTTTAGCCTCCTTTGAAGTAGGCACCTTAAAATCTCACACAGTTCTCCCAATTGCCGTCAGCTGACCTGTTGTATTTTCCTGAATCTCATCGGCTGTCTGAAATCTCTTCCCTTTCAAAGGTGATTTTAGTTTTGGGAAAAACCAGAAGTTGCAGGGCACCAAATCTGGGCTGCAGAGGGGCAGAATTACCTGCGTGATTTGATGTTGTGCCAAAATCTTTTCAGGAGAGGTGATACATGAGCGGTGTGGGTGCGTTGTCACAATGAAGTTGCCAATCACCAGTTGCCCATAGCTGTGGCCTTCTGAATCATCTGAATAGTTTAGGTGCAGGAATGTCCATGCTTAACGCAAAATTTGATGCAGATTGGTTGCTGTATTGGCTTAGGCATTTTGAATGTGACAGCCACACAGTACACATGCTCATTCAGTCGGCATGTACCCTTCCCAACCAGTACAGTGAAGTCTCATGTTCACACATGGGCATTCCAGTCCACTCTCTTTGGCTGCCAGGTTACATACATGTCGTGCAAACTGTTCTCTTTATATTAACAATAGGTGGACTTTTTCAGGACAGACTTCGTAGGAGAGAGTAGCCAAAGAACATACATGCACGATCCATTAACATGGACAACCAACATAGGATTGCCAGAGGGAATAGGGGTGGGCTGGGTGGAGTGGACAAAGGAGGAAAATTTGGGACAACTGTAAGAGCATAATCAATAACATAATTAAAAAAAATAAAAGCTTACTTGCCTGGAGAGAGGCAAAAATCACTAGTCATTCATTCACTCTTTTGCTCCCTCAAGAAGTATTTATTGTGCACTTTTGTAATCCAGGTAGAGCTATATCCCTTAGCCCTAGGAGAGAGAATGGCGAACGGGAGAAACACGTTTGCTCTTCTATCCGCCACCCCCTCCCAATTTTACTATTTCGAGGCGGAGGCATTCAGAGAAACAGGAAATGTATCAACTCGGGCGATGACGTCTGCCCCAGCAGCGCCGGAGCCTGGGGAAGAGCGCTGAGCAGCTAGGTGGTCAGGGCGGGCTCCCCGGAGGCAGCGTCAAGTTCAGGGACCAGCGCGGGACAAGTCTCCGGGCTCCCGGTTCCGGCGCCCCTGCTGGGAAGCGAGAATTGTGGCGGGGCCGGGGGCGGGGCTGGGCTGGGGAAGGGGAGACCAGGGTGGCGAGGGCCCAGGCGCGGGCGAGGGCGGCCGGAGAGTTAGGGTTAGGGCGAGAAAATCCGGCTTCCCGACGGCAGAGGGCGCCTGGCGCTGCGGTCCGGCGCTCCGGAGCCACAAGCGCGGGCGCCCAGAGGAGACGGGAGGCGCGCGAGCGGCGGCGGCGGCTACTGCCACGTATTCCCGGCAGTGGCGGCGGCGCGGGAGGAGGTGAGAGGCGCTCGGCGGCGGAGCCAGCGAGCGATCTAGCGGGAGGGCGGGCGCGGGGACCCGGCACTGGACGGGAGTGCCCGCGCCGGGACAGCGCGGCTCTCGCCACGCCGGCTCCTCCTCCGCGCGGAGGTGACCGCGGAGGCCCAAAAGCCGAGCCGGTCCCAAGCGCAACTCGTGCGGGCTGGGCGGGCTGGGGCCGAGGAGACGCGAGCCCGCCCGGCCGTTGCGGCTCCGGACGCGGAATCCCCGCCGCGGCGGGGCCCGGGCCACGGCCGGGAAAAAGTTGAGGCACCCCGCGAGCCTGCGTGGGCCGGGCAGGAAGTGCGAATGCCGGCGGACTCGGGGGTCGGGAGGACGCGGTGAGAGGGGGTCCCGGGCCGGAGGCGGGGCAGCCGGGAGCGCTCGGTTTGGGAAGGCAGAAGACGCGGGTCCAATGCGGGCTGGGAGAAACGAGTGCGTGCGCTCAGGGTCTCGGGCATGAACGGACAAGTGTCCGGCCGGGGGCTGTGCGGGTGAGGAGGGAAGGAGGGAGGCCCCATGGGGGTACGAGCTCGGGGGTCGGGGGACCAGCCGGTCGCCGGGTAGAGGGCTGGAGAGTGGGCTTGCCCTCTCTCCCTGTTTCGGGGCAGACCCTGAGAGAGGGTCCGGCTCCCAGTCGGGGACACCTCCGGCGTCTGAAGACCCTATGGGGAGTTCCTGTAAGGGGTGGGGGAGGGAGCTAAGCACTGCTTCCTCTACAGCTTGGGCTGAGTACCGCCCCTCATCTGCCACATTTACCTCCCAGACTGCAGTGCTTTTGTCCTGGGGAAGTTGAGGAGGGCCCCCTGAGTGGGATGAGATATTTAGGGGTTCCAAGGTGACTATGAATGGGCTTCATAAAATCAGCTGTTGCAGGGAGCTGTTTGCCAACACAACTCTGTCCTCCCACACCCACCAACCCCATTCCCTCTCAAGTACCGCCAAGGTCCGAGTCCCTGGGGTAGGCTAGCCTGTTCCCAAAACCTAGCAGCACATCTGCTCACAGGATTGTGAGTATCCTGAAGGGGACATGCAACATGGCCTTTTATTCTCTGGCTGAGGTTGGTTATTTTAGAAACAAGTGGTTCTGGAGGATGCATAATTAGAACAACCTGTGTGGTGCTCCTCAACAATGGAGATGACTCATATTGGCTTATTTTCTCTCCCAAATAAACCTTGTAGTCAAGACACAAGTATGCCAGGTCATTTGCAACAGTGATAGAGCTGGAGACCCACACTGTGGGCCTTTTGAGCAAGGAGTGTGACCTTGAATGAGTCACTCATCCTCTCTGGACTTCAGTTCTCTTATCTGTGAAATGGGGTCTAAGGGGAGGGAGAACTATACAGTATGATGGAGACAGGAGTAGGTTTCCGAGGGAGACAGATCGTTTTCCTTGTGAGATTAGGTCAGCCACACAAAATCAGCCTCAGCCTATTTTCATAAAGAAATTTGGATGGACTTCAAACAGAGGAGAAGCAAGAATGATGGTAAAAAGCAAAACAAAACCAAAAACCAATAATAATTGGTACTAGACAGAGTGCGAACACTGTTGTCGTGAGGCAATTAGTGTACGTGGCTGTCCAGCTATCTTTACAGTAGAGTGGTTAACTGTACTGAAAAACAATTATGTATATTTCACTTGTGGATCTGAAATTTTTTGTTTGTTTGTTTTAACCTTCAAGCCTGGAGTGGATGCTCAGTTGGCCTGATCTGGTGCAGCCTTACTTGAAGAACATCCCCAGGATTTCTCATTGCCATAGTACTGTAGATTTCCTTCTGTCTGACTGATGCTGCGATCCTAGTACCACCACACTTCTGGCATCTTTTTCGTTCTGGCTTGAGAAGTGGTGAGCTGATTCCTGTTGCATATGACATTTCTGAACTTCCCAGGTTTCTTTTAAAGTGAGTGTAATTAATAGACCAACAGTGCCTTAGATGCACGATATTAAAAATAGCTTAAGGTAGTAACTCTCCATTCCACCCCTGTTCCCAGACTGTTCTAGAACTTCTGGGTCACCTGCTGGCCACCCAGATTTGGATACTAAGGGTCATCACAGAGTTGAAATGACATGGCCAGGCCAAACAGCACATTAATGATTAAGCCATGATGCTGCAAGGAGAGGAGGGTTTTTGTATTTTGTAACTGAATGCTCTTGTCCTTCTGTTTTCTTCCATTAGTAGCTTTCACAATCCTTATTGAGTTCGACCACATCATTATCAGTAATCCTTTTCTGTCAGTTTCTTGGAAACTGCAGCCAGTGGTTGTCTCTGAGTTTGAGGTAGTGGTAAAATTATATCCTCTCCAACAAGTAAAGGCTTGACTAATTAGGTTGAATCTTTAGAATATCTGTAATATGTACATGTGTTTAAATTTTGCTTTAACTAAGGGCTATTAAATTAATGAAAGTCATGATGCTAATAATAGTTACCATTTGAGCCGGTACCATTTATCAGGCAGTGTGAGGTGAGAGAACGGTTCAGGAAAGGCACAGTTCTGTGTTACAGCTGGCTCGCACAAGTTACTGTTGCTCTTTGAAACCAAATAGCCTTTTAAAATAGTGGAAACGGAATTCTTAGCTATCCTACAGGGCTATGATATTAAGTGAATTAATGTATGTGGAAAGCAACATGTAAACTGTTAAGTACCTCCAACCCAGGACAGTGTTTTAACAGAAGCAATTGAGGACACTGGAAGCTTATGAGTCCGTGGATCTTGATGTCTGGTGGGCCTGGGAATCCACCCTGAGCCCATTGCCTGACCTCCCTGAGCCTGGTTTTTGCATACGTAAAATCAGGATATTATTATCCGCCTTATATTAAATGAGCTATACCTGTGCATTGCATTGATGCTCAGTAAAGGTTGGCATCAGCCCCTTTTGCTCTTTGCCCACAGGCACTTGGGATAATGGCAATGATTAAGTCCTCCAGTAGGAATTGTCCTCAAGGGAAAAAGGCTTTTAAAGTACACTTTAAAAGTACTTATGAATAATTCTTCCAGCTTTTGCCTTCCCATTCCAACCCCTACACACAGAGTAAATAGTCCAGGCCCTGCCATCACCTAAAAGGAGGGAATTGAACAAAACCAGGAGCGAGAAAGGACAGGTCTTTGATAGGAAGGTGAAGATGGATGTAGCTAGTTTCCCTTTGCCCATCTTGTACCCTTCTCTCCTTTTTTATTCATTCTGTGGGCAGGGAAAAGATACTGAATTTGGGGAGTTTCTAGCTCGAAGGAGGTATTAGAGGAGCTGTAGCATAAGGTAGGGGGCAGGGCAGATATGGGCTGGGAAGGAGACGGGAGAGTTGAATGTGACAGTAAAAGCTGGAAAGTTTGGCATGGGGGAAATCTGATAGATCTAAGATTTGGCTAAATATGGGGCCAATTTCCATCTAATCCTATAAGGTTCTCTTGTGGGCCTTTGAAGGTTTCGTATTCCAGGCAGATTTGGACTGTTGTCGTGGCATCATAAATGAGTTTCCACAGTAAGCTCTATGCTGAAAAGGAAATGAAATTCCAAGAGGGTGTTGTGACTGATGCCAGAATTTCTCTGAGAATTTTGTTAAGATTCAGTCAGTCAATGAAAGTCCTTCTTAGTTCTGTGAAGATATTAGTTAAGAAATAGTTTAAAAATAGAAACATTTTTTTTGTGAGCTTTTGAAGTGTAGTCTTCCTAAACCTTGGGAACAAAGGAAGTCCCCCCCAAAAGGTCATAGAGCTATATATTTTAAAAGCATTTCCTCCCAAAGTAATGTTTCCCTTCTCCTCCCCTTCCCTTCCTCCTCTTGCACTACTTTAATAATGAGTTAATTTTGGTTTCTTTCACATTTTGGAAGACCAGTTTTTATGTTTATGACTCTTAATTTTTAAATCTTGAATGTGGCGCCTTGAGTTCACGCATGTGTTCTCATGAGGAAGCAGCAGTGTGGCGAGGTGATGAGGGGCACAGACCCCACAGCCAGTGTGGGGCCAGCAGAGTGGTGATCGCTCTCGGAAAACTAGGCTCTTTACAAGTTGAGTTTGACCCCCTCGGCAGCTCTGGAGGTTGGTCACATTATTTGCAGCGCACACAGGAGGAAATAGGCGCAGAAGCACGGGTGCGCCCACGGGGCCTGCAAGCGGCGACTCGGAGTGTCAGCTGAGACCTGCGCGCCTCCAAGACCTGTGCGGGTGGAGGCCTCGCATGTGCTCCCAGGACTGGACCCAGCCCAGTAGGCTGGGAGTTTTCATTAAGGGAGAGAGGATCAGGTCTATGTTTTAGAAAGGTAACTCTCTAGGTTGTGTGGAGTGTGAAATTAGGAGTAGAGAAATGAGTCCATGAGACAGATTGGCATGGGAGATGACAAGGACTTGAACTTAAGACATTAAGATGGTGGCCGTGGTAATGGAGAAAGGGGGTTGTGTCAGGATGGATAGTGCGTAGTGTCCCTCTGCCCCCCTGTATCGCAGATGCTAACTGTGTAGACTGAAAGCAATCTCTGCAGAAACCAAGGTTGCCTGTTTGGGTTTTTCCTGACAGGTAGAGAAGGTGCCTGAGTAAAACCTGAAAGCGCCTTCCCCTCTCTTTGCCCACCCCTTGGCCTTACCATTTTTGCCTTTCTAGGAGCACCTCAGAAGATGGCATTCAGGCTTCTAGACCCCATTTGGGAAATACTGGTGTCTGGCGCATTCAAACAAAGCAAAAAGCCCCAAAGCAGGAAGCTTCTCTGGGGTTGAACCTACACCTGAGTGTCCCCTGGTGGACCCGGTGAATCCACTAGGCGATGCAATCCTCAGCGTTGTTCCCCCAGAGTTGGTCTGCCTCTAGGCAGGGTTGACTTGTCACCAAGCATGCAGGGGCTAGCTGGGAAGGGGGAGGAGTGTTGGGTGAGCCCACAGCGGTGGCCAGCCCTTTGCGGAGGAGTGGGACCATCCTCCCCTGAAGGGTGCCGTCTCAGTGGGAGCCAGGCCATACTGGCTCCCCCTGGATTCAGAGCAGGGGGCGATGATTGGTCCTAGTGGCTAATGTCTGCATGTCCCCATCAGGATGTACAGTTGTCATGTCAGTGATACACTGGTCTCCTGCCCTCTACTCCAGTCAGTGCCAGACTTTGTAATAAACTTGCTCGGGCTTCTTTTTTCCAGATTGCACAATACCCATGCCCTTCAGATAGTTTGCTCTTGCTTGGCTCAGGCCGGTGGTCAGGTTTCGGCTTTATTTGGACTGAGTCCTCGTTGCAAGAAGGGTTACCTCGTTGCAAGAAGGGTTACCTTTACTACCTTCACTGGATTGCCTGCTTCCTGGCATCGTAGTCGTAAGCCATCTCTGCAGTGAGTCACTGCAGAAGGCTCAGTTCCCCCACTTTCTTCTTGATGGTACCCCTTTCCCTCCAGATTTGACCTCTTTTCCCTGTCCTAAGGGCACCTCTTGGCAGCCCGTAGCTGTAGGCTGTTAAAGTGCATTGTGAGTTTGTCTGGGGCAAACAGGTTGCCTGTTTTAGTGGGAGAAACATTTTTGCCTGGGGATGTTCGCTGTCCTGACTGCCTCTTAAACATTCTGTCATAAGCAAAGCCACTTGTTTTGGGGTTTTTTTCCCCTTTTTGCTTCATGTTTTTTGGGGTGGGGGTGTGTTTGGAATGTGTCTTTGTTTTAATTATTACTGGGATGCAAAAAAGATACTAATCAAATATTTGAGTGTACAGAAGTGCCTCTCCTGGCAAGCAGAAAGAATAGATATATATTTAACCAGGATACCATTGATTTATTTCTCTTTTTTCCACACTGTTGCTGTTTTGTTGGCAGAACCATCTGATTTGTATACTGATTCAGTTTGGATTTTGTAGTGAGTGTGAAAAGATGCCTGGGCTGTCTGCCGAAGTGGAGGGGACGCCAGTGAGTGGGCTTCGGGACTGCCAGTCTTGGCAGGCCCCGCAGTCTGAGGCGCCTGGCACACGCGCGCCGTTGTCAGGGAGGTGGAGTTTGGCCAGGCCGTGTCGTTGACTTTGCTGGAAGCAGCCCTGCTGGTGACGGCAGGTGGCTTTCCCTGTGCTGTGGGAAAGGAAATTCTCTTCGTCCTGGTCATTGCTTTTTTCCCCTCATTCTGTGGAGGTCAGAAGTAGAAAGTCCCAGAACAGTGAGTGTTGGGGCTGTGCAGGTTCATGGTAGGACAGGATTGTAACTTCCATAGGGCTTTTCCAGAAGTTTTCCGTGCTTGCCACATTGCCCTTTTTGCCTGTTGCTCTCAATCCCTTTTGTCATCAGTGGCTTAGAAACTGGACTCAATCAGTCACTCTTGGGAAGGCCTGGGAGTGTGGCACCAAACTTGTTCAGATTGGTGTGGTAATTTTCACACCAGCCCAAGAAGCCTGTTTTGGTGGTGGGAGTGGTGGTGGTGTTTTTTTAACCAGTTCAGGTTTTTTTTTTTAACGATATAGGCAATACATGAATATATTATGCTCTTAAGCCTTACCCTTCCACTCAAAGAATACACAGTAGTACATACCAGAAAATGTGATGTCCTCCTTTACCCAACACCCCTTCCGCAGGCACTGCCTCTCTTCTGGGTTCTCAGAGGTAACCAGTTTTTAGTGGTTTGATGCTTATCCTGAAATTGTTCATCAACCTGCATGGACACAAATACATATAGTTTTGTTTTGTAAACATCAGTCTGGTTGCATCATATATATCATTTTGTTATTTTCTTTTTTCCCGTAATATGGCTTGTAGATCTTTTCATGCATGTAGCTCTTCTTTCTTTTAATTTGCCTTCTGTCAAAAGAATATTTTATAGTATAGATAGATCATAATTTATGAGGCAGCTCCTGTTGATAGACATATGAACTAACTCATTGGCTTAGCAATTATATCTTCACACGTACATACTGTTATGCACATACACATGTGTTTCTCAGGAGTGGAACTGGTGTGTCAAAGGTTTACACCTTTAAGCTGTTATAGCAATGCCCATGCTGTGCTCCCAAGGGCTGTACTGGTTTAAAGGACCAGAACTGTATGAGGCTGCCCATTTCCCTGTGGGCTGCCATTCTTCTAGGTGAAAGACATGGATTGTGTTGAGTGGGCATTTCATTGATTACTGATAAGGCTGTGAGACTCTTCATTTGGCATCTGGAGCATAGTGGGCGTGTCCACAGTAACTATGGAAAGTGAAAGGAGCTGAGCCCTCAAGGACCAAGGTGTGAGCGTCCTGTCTCCTGCGGTGGCCATGTGGCTCTGGAAGCAAGCGCTTCCGGTTTCACATTCTCGTTTCACATTCTCATCGCTTCTCCCAGAGGCTAGGTACTATAATAGAGTACTTTTATTTTGGTGTAACCTGCGGAGTACTTCTGCCAACCTCTCCCTGGAGGAAGCAAAAACGTGTAAGCGGCACATTGAGCCAGTCTGTTCTGCACTGCTGAGGCAGGGATTCCAGACTGGGGAGCTAAACTGCAAGGACATTTAAAGATCGCCTGCCGGAAAATTGGACACTCTTGCTTCTGGAATAGCCTTCGTAAATGGGGTGAAGCAAGACTCTGTGTGCAATGGACCTTTCCTTCCGATGGTGTGGCGATCAGCCCCCCTCTCCTGGCTTCTTGGAATATTGTGATGGTTTGCCCCATAGCCAGGGTGCTTTTGGGAGGAACTGTGGTTTCTTAGAAGGTTTTCCAAGGGCCTGACCTAGTAAAGGAGGTATCTGGAGGCCCTCATGAATACGTGACCCTGGCTGTCGCTGCAGTCTCAGCTGCCCAGTGCGTTTTGGGAAAATCCGGCCGACGGAACGACAGTGTCCTTTACCGACCGTTCAAAGGGAGCAGAGAGAAGAGCCATGGAGGGGGCAGCCTAGGGTGGTGAAGAGACTCCATGGTCAGGGCGGGGGCATTCCAGCTCCCACTGAGCCCCTTATGGGAGCACAGTTAGTTGTCCCCCTGTGCCTCAGCTTCCTAATCTGTAAGCTAGGAATAATATTAGTACCTACCTCCCAGGGCTGTTGTCAGGATTCAGAAAATAATGTTTGTAAAGCTCAGCACATTACCTGGTAAGGACCCAGTAATTATAACGGCTGACTACTCATACCCACATTCCTTTTTCCTTAATAAATGTCGTCAAATGCATGAATGCACATTACATTTGCTAAATATAAAGCTGCCTATAATCTAGTAACGTTACAGAGAGGAGGCCCGGAGCCGAAGAGCTGACTAGAGGCGGGCGGTTGGGCAGCCCTGCCTTTGGAGAGGAAGAGGGTATGTTTGATGTGCTTTCCTCACACCAGTCCTCCTGCTGTGAGACACTGAGGCCCCAAATGCGGAGCCCTTTTGCCTCTTTTTCACTGGGCCGAGAGCTGGGGGGTCCATAGAACAGCGGCTCCCTTTTGTTTTTGTGGAGGCCGAGCCAGGCCCTGCAAGGGGAAGCGCCTTCCCTGCCCATGGAGAAAGGTGGGGCCTGGGTCTCCTCACTCTGGGGTTTGGGATTCTTTCTCTCTTCTCTACCTTGCCACGTGCTGCCCACTTCCAGATGCGGGGAAAAATACTACAGTGTTAGGCACTTTGCAAAGGTCTGCCTCCTGAAGCCCTTGCGAGACGAGGTCACTGAAGCGCAGAAGGTAAAATCAGGTACAGCCCAAGGGGATGCAGGGCTGGCATTCCGACGCAGCCCTGCCCCGCTCCGGAGCCCACACCTGTACCTTCTAACTGGTTCCGTGCCCTACAGTGCTGGCCCTGGGTTGATGTCTGTGCTGGCTTCATATGCCTGATCACCTGTAATTGTACCACTCAGCGAGTGATGTCCGTGCATGTGTGCATGTGCATGCCTGTTTGTGCGTGGCAGCAAGTTCATTTGAAGTCCCTAATTTGTTCGCTGATGGTTTACCCAAACTGGAGGTCTGAGAGCTGCAGGTTGAGGGTGGGCAAGGCTGGACCCAAGACCCCGGAAGGAGCTCAGCCTGCTGAGGTTCAGATGGAGCAAGGAAACCTCGCTCTTGCAAGCTCAGCTTGATGTGTGAGCTCTTCGTCTGCGGGTCTGGAGGAACAGAGCCATCCGGTGAGGAGGCAGGTGGGACCTGGGCGGACTGCATGGTTTGCAGAGGACTGTGACATGAGTCCAGATAAAGTATATGACGATTAACTCTGCAAACAAGATGATAGTGTGCTGTGGTACAAAAAGTTGTCCAAGTACTGTGTTGTGGTGAGTGCCAGTGCACTGCCCTAAATGTTAGTCAGTGGAACAGAGACTTCACCTTGGTGCCCCCAGGTCTGAGAAGGCTCCTCAGAAGCAGCACACAGTAAAGCAAGCATTGTCTGCCCCTTAGAGAGCATGTAGACTTCACTTTGCAAATAAAGACTCTGAGACCCAGCGAGCCACCTGGTTCAGGGCTGCAGCCCTCGATGAGGGAGGGAGGAACCAAGAGCCTGTCCTTCCTGTCCTCTGCCACCTGTGGTTCGTGATCACTGCTAGTGGTAGCTATCCTGAGGAATACTAAGTACCTGGAGGAGCTCAGTATTATTTATGAAATAAACAAAGTCCCAGTTCAGTTCTGGTCCTGGCTCTTCTGTCGCTGAGCAAAGCTAGCATGTCAGGCTCTCAGTTTTGCCCTCTGTAGGATGGCTGTAACCCTTGCCTCCCTCTTCAGCTTATCTTCATTCGCTGATAATTCAGCATATATTTATTGAGTACCTACTTGGTGCCAGACACTGTTTTATGTGTTGGGCATTTTACGCTGAACAAAAGAAACTTAAATCCTGTTTCTTCTGGGGTTTATTTTCTAGTGAGGGGTGACAGATAGTAGATGAAAGTCATGATGTGTTTGTTTCCCAGGGCTCCTGTAACAAAGGACCACAACGGAATGGCTTAAACAACAGAAATTTGTTCTCTCACAGCTCTGGGGGCTCTGAGGGAGAATCTGCCCCATCCTCCGTCCTAACTGCTGGTGGCGGCGGGCAGTCTTCGCTGTTCTTAGCTCACTGCAGCCCAGCTCTGCTCTCCCTCTGTCATCGTGGCCTTCTGCCTGTGTGTCTCTCTTCCATGGGCTTATATGGGCACCGGTTCTTGGATCAGGGCTCACTCTACTGTACTGTTTCCTCATCTTCACTAATTATGCCAGCAAAGACCCTATTTCCAAATGAGATCACATTCCGAGGTTACAGGTGGACATGGCTTTTGGGGGACACTCTTCAACCCAGCACAGTATGTGAGGCAGTGATGATCGTTGAAAAGAAGGAGGAGTGCCAGGGCAGAGGTGGGGTGGGAGGTGCTGGCAGGTGATCAGGGCAGGCTGACTGAGAAAGACTGAGCTTCCCCGTAGAGGAGGGGAGTGGGGACAGGGCCAGTGTGTGGAGGGACAGCACGGTAGGCCGAGGGAACGGCAAATGCAGAGGCCTTGAGGTTGGCTTGTGCACCTGCTGGGATGGTGTAGGGACAGCATGATTGAAGGCCTTGTGTGTGTGTGTGTGTGAGAGAGAGAGAAAGAGAGAGAGAGGGAGAGAGGGGGAGAGAGTATGTGAGGTCCCAGAAGTATGTGAGGGGACCAGGGATCCCGTAGGTCCTTGCCAGTCTTTGAGAGGACGGGGCCTTTTGCTCTGGTGCGACGGGAGCTACTGTTATGGCCGTGAGCATGAACGGAAGCAGGATTGGTGTGGACCGGCTCACTTAGGACTTTTTTCCATTCAGTGGTCATTGTGGGGCTGTGCGTGTCCTCCGGTATTTTGCAGCAACTGTTGCTCTGCAGTTTCTTTTTCAAATGTTAGTGCTCTGTTGCCCCTTGGTCCACTGCCTTTCCCTGTCTGTTCTCTCTACTTCTAGATGCCTTTTCACACACTTATCTCCCCACTCTTAAACCACAGTGGTGAAGAAGATGGATGCGTTTGGGGAGGCTGGGACTGCCAGGACACTTGGCCGTGCGGCAGCCCCGCCGGGAACTGCACATCCTCCTCTGGCCCTGGGCCCGCCTGGTGGACGCTGTGCCTGTGGTTAAGGAGTGCATCACCTTACCGGATTTAGAAAATCTGGGCAATGTGTGAGCTCTGTGCGAGCGCAGCGTGTGCCGCTCTCCAGGTCCTTCTGTGGGTAAAGTCACTGTGCTGTGAAAAGACTCGAGTCTGCTCCCTTGGGCAGCAGGCCATGCACACTTGGCCTTGAAAATACAGGACTGGAAGGGGCGTCCAAAAGTACCCGTGCAGAGACCAGGTGAGCGGTCGTGTGGTCGCTGTTTACAGGCCCAGGGCACTCCCCCTGCAACCCCGCCCCTCCTCCCAACTTTGCAGCTGACCTGCAGAGCTTTAGGCAACAGTTGTTCTCTTTTGCCGTAAAAACAATTAGGCCTGCTATCTGAGTATGTTATTCAAAAGAAGGAGGAACTCCAGGCGGTGCTTGCCCTTCATACGCCTGGCCGGATGGTCTGAGGCCTGAGCCAGTTTGGTTTGCACAGTTGCTGTGGAAATCATAATTTTAGATTCCTTGGCATCAGAGCTGGAGGGAAATCTCCTTATCCGGCTGACATTTAATTTCCTCTTTGGGCCTCCAAGGGAAAGGGCCTGACACATTTGTGATTAGAGTTCCAGAGAAGTGGGCCTTGGGTGGGCCCGCTTTCGGCCTGGGACCTCTTCTTGGCCTCCACCTGCTAGTGTAGTGCCAGGAGCAGCCTGCTGAGGGAGGTTGTCTGGGGGGCCACTGGCGCTGTCCCCCTTCTGGTGTAAGCGGAGATGGAAATAGAATTCCCTGGCACTGGAAGCCAGGAGCAGCTGCTCTTCTGAAGGATTTCAGGAATTGCCTTTGGGAACCACTCACTTATCCCCCCACCCTCCCCAAACAAAACACATATCCATGCAAAATAAACGTTGCGAAGACTAGTCCTAGCTAGAAAATGAGCATGAAAAATGTGTTTTGTGAGATTGTAATTCCTCCGCCAGAGTTATTTCTGGGTGTGCTGGGGGTAGCACTTCCCAGAAGTGCTTCCTGAGAGGAGCTGCCTTTGAGACTGTGCAGCCTTCTCCGCCAGATGATCTGGGAAGTTTTGACTCAAGGAGCATCCCCTGAAGTCTGTGGAGTCTGGCCGTGGTAGAGGCAGAGAGGCCTCGGTCAAGAGTGGGAGCCAGACAGGTTGCCAAGTGTTCCTATAAAACACCTCCATTCCTGTGCCCGGGGCGGCCTTTGTTTCTGTGCTAACACATTCCAAGTGCTTAATAAATAAATATTTGTTGATAGGCAGGATCTACTGGATGTAGGCCTTGACAGTTTTTTTCTGGGCTCCCAACATCTAGCATGTTGTGAGTTAGCTCAGAGCCCTGAGAGGTCAGTCCTCTGGCCCCATATAGGGACGGGGGACATCACTGTGGCCTCGTGGAAGTCATTTACCTCCCTGGGCCTCTGGTGTCATCTCCTCTTTAATAACCTGAGGTTGGATGAGATGGTCCCTGTCCTCCCCTGCACCCTCTCCACTGCTCACAGGGGAAGCTCCTTGAGGGCAGTGGCGGACATGGGCCCTTTGTCCTGTGGAGCCTGACGCGTGCAGAGCTGCCACAAAGCTCCCCCTGTGGCCGATGTCCTGCTTGACCAGACCCCCTAGAGGGCCTGCTTTCAGGGCGAGCTTTGTCGGGGAAAGCAGGAACAGGTGGCGGGGGGGTTTGGCATAATCTCTAGCCTGGCTCGGGAGGCAGGTGCGTCCAGTTGTCCAACGTGAGTTCCTTGTTCTTGTCTCAAGTTTCAGGCAACGTTTTATTCTTGTATTGAATGGAGTCCCTTTATTTCTGGATGTTGTTATGAGAATTGTTTTTGCAATTGCTGGTAAGGCGGAAAAGAATGGATCATGACTACAAGATTATATATACAATACGTTCCAAATTTAAGAAATGCTGTGCGTGGGGAAAAATACTATAAAGAATTTAATTTCAGTGGTTACCTCTGGATTTTGGTATCATAGGAGATTTAAAAAAAAGAAATTTCATTTATTTATTTTTAGAGAGCTGGGAGGGAGGAAGAAAGAGAGGGAGGGAAATATGTGCAAGAGAAGCATTGATCAGTTGCCTCTCGCACTCCCCCAAGTTGGAGGACCTGGCCTACAACCCAGGCATGTGCCCTGACTGGGAATCAGACTAGCAGTCTTTCAGTTGGTGGGACGGTGCCCCCCAGCCCACTGAGCTACACCAACCAGGGCTCCTAGGAGATGTTTTTATCTTTATGTTTTTCCACATTTTCTACAACGATCATATATTGTCTTTATATTAAAAATAATTAAAATTATTTTAAATTATAGCTACTTATTAGCATAATTTGTGCTAGATGATGTTAAGAACTTGCCATTACAATATCTTATTTAATCCTCACTGTGAATCTGTGAGATCTTTTTTTTAAAAAGTATGAGTGTTAAGCCCTGGCTGGTGTGCCTCATCAGTTGGCTGGAGCATCATCTGGTAAACCAAAAGGTTGCCAGTTCGATTCCCAGTAAGGACACATGCCCAGGTGGTGTTTTCAGTCCCCAGTGAGGGTGAGTTTGAGAGGCAACTGATCGTGTTTCTGTCTTGCATTGATGTTTCTCTCCCTCTCTCTCTACTTCTGTTCCCCTCTCTGAGATCAAGGAGCATGTCCTCGGGTGAGGATTAAAAAAATTAATTTAAAAAATATGTGCATGTTAACTTAATGTTTTTATTGTGGTAAAATATACATAACAAAAGTTACCTTTTTAACCATTTTATATAGCTCTGTCCATTGTGTACATTCACTGTGAAAGCCTTTTTGAAAACTTATTATTTTATCAGTGAGGAAGCTGAGACTTAGAAAAGCAAAGCTGTTTGCTTAAGGTGACAGAGAGTAAGTAGTTCCAGAGACAGGACTCGAACCCAGGAAGCAGAGACTCAGAGATCTGGGTTCTCCGGTTTGTGATGGTTGGAATCTATGATTACTTACCCTGCTCCCTGCTCACCACTGGATTGCAGAAATCTGGCTGCTACTGTGTGTCTCTCCTTTGAGAGTTCTAGGGCTGGGCTTTGTGTATTTTTCGGGGAGGTGGACGATCAGCCTGGCTCAGGGTACGGCCGGCTCCTGTGGGTGCTGTCTGCTCATGGACACCAGGGTGGGTGATTTGTGTGCTCCTGTTTTTGTTAGGAAGGCTGTGGTGCGTGGGCTGCTGTGCCGGGGGAAGGGCTGTGTGTTGGAATTCTGTCTCTGGAAGGTGCTCAGCGGTGGGGTGCAGTGGAGAGAGCAGTGGTCTAGAGCTTAGATACTTGGTTATATCAGGTCTGGGTACGCCATGCTGGGTGATTTTAGAGAAAGGGCATGAGTTAGAAGTCCCATACTTTAGTCTTGATTCTACCATGTGGTAGAGACATGCTTTGGCTCCATTTCCTCATTTCTAAGTGGGTGATAAAAATGCTTGTTCTGCTTGCCTTCCGCAATTGTAGATGATTACATGTCATGATGTGAGAGAAAAGAGCTAAGTGCAGTAAAGGGCTGTCAAGTAAATTTGCCTGATGGGAATTTTGAGTGTCCAGCAGTGGGGGCGTGGAGCACCTGGGGCTGACCTCAGAGACTTGAGGTGGGTGCATTTGGATGTGACCAGTGTCAGGTTTGCTTTGTTTTATTTTCGCCATCAGCTTGCTTCTTCTACCATGCTCAGTTGGTAAAGTATAGTGCTCCACGGGCCGCCTCCTGGAGCGCTCTGGGATTTACCGGGATGTGTCCCTACCAAGGTCCTTGGGTTTATCCTCCCTAAGACTCACATCTCCCTGGTGAAACGAACTGTAATGTAGCAGGTCATTTTGTAGCCATGGGGTGGTTGAAAGTATGCTACGTTTTCCCTTGGTCTTGTTTCTCCCTTAGTCTTTACAGCAAACAGCAGTCTCTCGGTTTCTGTTCTCTAATCTTGAGTAGCCAAGTGGCTAAGTGGGCTGGGATCTGGAGGACTCACTGGTGAGGGCAGGAGCTCACCTTCTCACTGTAGACATAACGTTTGCTTCTTGTTGCACCAAGACACTGTGGAATTTCAAGATTAAGAAGACAGTGGGGATCTCAAAGAACCCACTGTGACAGGGAGAAGATACATAGGCTCAGGAAACAGTTGTGAGGGTGAGGGATAGGCAGCTCGAAAAGGAACTGGCATGAGAGGTGGAGTTTCAGTCTTAATGAATGAAAATGCATGGTCGGGCCTAGTCTGAGGTAATGAATTGTTAGGGTAGCTTCTGTGACACTTTGCTTTTAAAAGACTGTTTGAATCAGCTGTTTTAAAGCTAGGGATTCTGTCAAGCTACCCCCGAGACAATTTTGAACCATCGCTGTTTCAGTGCACGTTTCACCTGACAGAGAAGGCCAGGGGTTCTGTGCAGGGCCCTGCTGAAGTCACTGGTCCTGTCTCGCCGTCGGCTTGTTTTTGGCTTTGGGAACAGTCCTCGAAGACGAAGTAGGTCATGCATATCTATTTTGAACCAAGTGTGGCTGGGCTGCATGAACATTTAATTTCCGGATCAAATCCTGTTGGACTTGTTTGCCCAGAAGGTTGGCAGCAAGTGCTCCCTGATTGGTCGTGTGGTGTATTTATAAAGTGTGAAAAGTGTGTAGTAATGAGACACTCCTCCATTCCTGTAGGCGAGCCAGTGGAAGAGAGCTTTCAGAATCCTCCAGGAAGCTGGTGAGGATAGTTTTTTCACCCGCTTCCTTGAATTTTCTGAAAATTGTTGATCCTCACTAACTTCATGAATCCTTTTATTTTTTAAAAAAGATTTTATTTATTTATTTTTAGAGAGTGGAAGGGGGTGAGAAAGAGAGGGAGAGAAACATCAATGTGTGGTTGACTCTCGTGCACCCTCCCTACTGGGGACCTGGCCTGCAACCCAGGCATGTGCCCTGACTGGGAATCGAACCGGTGACCCTTTTGTTTGCAGTCCGGCACTCAATCCACTGAGCCACATCAGCCAGGGCAAACCTTTTTCTTTTAAGGAATCAAATTTAATTTTTACCCAGTGGCAGTTGGGCTCTGTTCCTGTTAGAAATAGCTGCCAGTTGCTGATGTACTGTGTGTTGATCCTTTTATGTACATTTTCTCATTTAATCCTCACAACCTTGGAAATGGGGATTATTGTCTGCATTTTGCCAGTGAAGAAACAGAGTCAGAATGGTACAGTGATTTGCTCACAGACCAAGTATGCGAGTAGCAGGGCCAGAGATTCGAACACAGGTCCTTTGGACCTGACTCTGCCTTTTGCACCACATCACACGGGTCTTGAGAACCCCAGGAGTGGAAGCCGTCCCTGGCTGGAAGTGGGGAGCACAGTTGCAACCCCTGGGCCTGTTCTGAGACCAGGTGTGTATGACCTTCCTCCCAGAGAAGGCCCAGTGTGGGTGTTGGGGATGCAGGTCCCCACCTCACAGGGGCTTCTGTGTGGAACTGGAGTTGTGTTTTAGGCTCTTGCTCAGAAATAACTGGACCACAGAATTCTCAGTTTCCACTCTTCATTGGATTTCCCTGTTTTGCTGTTTTTCTCTAGGTGTTCCAGCCCAAGTCGGTGGGTGGGTGCAGTGAGATTGTGAGATCCACGAGCTATAGTGAGGGTGGTGGTGGAGTCATTTGAACCACCTCCTCTGTTTGCACTGGCTGTTAACCCCAGTGTTGCCCCATCTCCAGCACTCCCTGCTTGCCCTACATTTTTTGAGGAGTAAACATAAGCTTTGGGTGGGTATTTGCTATGCCTGTCTCTGCAGTTCCTTCCTGCCCAGCTCCTCGCGGAGTGCTGGCAGGAGCGCTGCAGCTCATGGTCCCTTATGTTTGCCGGCGTGTCAGCTTGAGGTGCTTGGCCCCTTTGCGCCAGCATTGCCTCACCCAGCACTCCCAGCAAGCCATCGTCACCCCCATTTTCCAAGTGGGGATCCTTAAGGGATGTCACAGACCTGAGACTTCTAAGTTCCTCTGAAACTTTTGTAACAAACGTGGGAGGAGGTGCTTATTTAAAATCAGTTATATTTTGAAAGTGGGAGAATGCCCTCTTCGGTCGCAGTCGGTGCAGCGGGGTTCGCCGCGGGGGGAGTGCCGGGACCCGTGCTAGTTCCCTCCTAGTCCCCCTCCCAGCCCTTTCCTCTCTGAGTCTGCATCCTGTACAGCAGGGATGATATCTAAAAGAGCTGTGGGAGGATGTAAACGAGACAGTGGATGTGAAGTAGTGTCTAAAAGAGCTGTGATAAGAGTAAATGAGACAATGTATATAAAATCACCCAGGACTCAACAAATGGGTTATCACTCCCTGTCTTTATTTTAAAACACTGTGACTTGGAAATCATGGGTCTCGGCTGCAGAAGCAGAGGCCTGAGAAACTCCCTCCCCTGTAAGGGCCTCAGTAACTGACCTCTCCTGCAAATGCCCTTCCAAAGCGAGAGGAAGAGGGCAAAGCATAAGGGACCATAAAGAACCCTTATTTAGGTAGAATCTTTCCAAGGGTTTCCCATTGCTTCTGGTTTGGGGGTGGAGTAGCAGGCATTTGCTTCCTTTGCTGGGAAGCAGAGCTCCGGGAATTCCGTGCCCACCACATGGCCGCTCTCAAGTGTCCAGGCCCAGGATTTTAGAAAAATGAAGAAATACCAAAAGAGAATTTGAGAAACAGAGGTACTTTAAAGGCGCACGTTAACACATCAGTGCTTTTAGTACCTACATGTTCAATAACTATATACTTACCTTGAGACAAGTTTAAAGTCTAAATTTTGGGCCTTCTGGACCCTCTCTCTTGGAAGTTTGAGTCTAGACAAGTATAGGGCAAGTTGCACAGGTACCAGGAAAATAACCAGTGATTTTTTGACCTTCGGGGAGTCCGGTTTTGTGTATATTTGCCATGTGATCTTGAGCAATTAGCTTTACTTCCGGCCTCAAAGAACTTACCGTCTTGAAGGGAGGTAGACCTGGAGTTGTAGAGCCCTAATACTGATGTGGGTGTAGACAAGGATGCTTTTCTTCAGGGCCTGTGGCTTGGCATGATGGTGATCTCTAAATCTCAATGCATTATAAAGTAGAAATTTGCAAGCTGTAGTTTTTCCTAAGAGGATTGCAAATAGGATTAAGGACTAGACTTTTTAGCGTGAGTGGCTCTCCTGTTGGGCGCCACTGTTCAGTTATACCACCTGGTACAGTGAATTACAGGTACCTGTTTACCTGTCCCTCTGCCCAGCTTGTCAGCAGGCTCTGCAGGGGTAGGGACTTGGCCTGTGCCCTGTTATAGCGTAGGCATCTTATGTGTTCTGCTTTTATGTGGAACACAGTTGATACCTACATAAAAGATTTGAAGGAGTTGGGATCACTTAACGTGGTGGGAAGAAGGCTGTGGAGTGGATTGTAATGGAAACTGCAGCCATTTTTTTTCCAAAAGTGGCTCTGAACCACCAGGGGGCGCTGAGAGCTGTGCGGGGGCCAGTGGGGCCTGCAGGCCTGTCCCACAAACCAGACTTGGTTCTCTTCCCTACCCCATGCCCATTGTGCCTCTCTTGAGGAAAACAGAAGTAGGTACCAGGTAGGTGCTTTGAAATGAGCCCAAGGGGTGAGTGGCATTATCTCCTATTTTACAGGCCAGGATCTGGAGATGTCAGTCAGTTGACATGCTGGTCAGCCAGTCAGCATTTGAACATAGGTCTGGGGATTCCAGGTCCCAGGGCTTTAACTAAGCTGATACAGTGCCACTTCTGCCCCGAGGACACACCCAGCCATACAAATTTAATTACCCTGATAGCCCAAGAAACTTAAATTAGATCTAAGGATGAACTTCCTGACTTTTTTTTTTTTTTGTGATTAAAGCTAAAGCGGGTTATTCTAGGACAGGGCTCTTCAAGTTACAGAATTAATTTTGAGGGCTGACATGTTAACAAAAAGAAAAAGGGACAGAATTAAAAAAATATTAGTGCACCACACATGGTAAGACTGTGTGTGTGTGTGTGTGTGTTCTGAATCATGATGGGAATATATTTCTGACTATCACTCATGGTCAAAGTTGTCCTAGAGGGAAAGAGATTATGGTTTAGATCAGTACAGGTAAGATTGTAAAGTCCTTGGACACAGGGATCTGTTTTCCTTTTTATGTTTCCTCCATCCTTAACCCAGTGCTGAGTACATAGTTGGTCCGTGGGTCTGTCTGGGAGAATGACAGACCGGAAGAAGGCAGAACCCATCCTGCATTTGTCCTCACGAGGAAATGAGAGTGTTGATCTCTCCTGTGCTTTGTGAGGAATGCAGAGAGACAGCCCGTGTGTGCTAGTTAAGAGGTTAGGCTTTGCAGTCGGAGGTTCTCAGGTTTGAATTCTGTGGGCGGCATCCAGGTGTGTGGCCTTGGTGGCTTCCTCAACCCTACAAAGCTTCACTTTCTCCACCTTTAAGCTGGGTCTAATGAGGGCGCCTTCCTCAGGGCTACTGTGAGGATTAGAAGAGATAACTCAGAGTTAAGTGCCTTTCACACCGTTTGGCATCTGATAATCGGTCAGGAAGCATTATCTGCTGCTTTTGTTTTTATGGTTAGTATTAAGAGTGATTAAGTGATCTGTCCACTGTGGGAGGCACCTTCTAGAGCTCCAGTGCTGTGATGGTTGTAGACCTTGAACTGAACTAGAAACTGGAACCTGCGGTTTGGTTTGCAGTGAAAGGAAGTGAATGTTGCAGTGGAGTGGGTGTCTGTGCACTCAGGGAGATACTCTGGTTTTGTAGGTCAGAGAAACCAAGTGTCTTCCATACACAGTGAGAGAGGACAATCATTGTGAAATCCGAGACTCTTAATGGCATTTCTTAGAAAGGCCAGGTGCTGTTTATTTAATCAGAAAGCAATGGTTTCAATTTAATGTTAAGATTCTTTTTAACCACAATTGTTTTTAAAAAGCACAACTTTCCTGAAACTGAACATAACTGTGTGTATGATTAAATTGGTGATTTTGTGTCCAGCACAATAATATTTTTAGTGGAAGCTCCATAATCTGGTAAATACTAATTTCTGAAATCACCCATGAGGCCTAGCAGCACCATTGTTCAGTCAGAATTAACTGCATGCAAATGAATGTGTGACGTGTTAAAGGTGCATGACCCTGGACACTGGACAGAATCTCAGAGGGACTTGGTTCTGGCTTGAGCACCTGATTTTTCAAGTTTGAGTCCGTTCAGTTCTGTTGTCTAGGCTGGAGAGTCTTGAGGCTTCTTTCTCCCTGGTTAACAAAATTTTTTGTTCTTTATATCCTGTAGTGCTGATTGTTTTTGTATATTGGGAAAGAATGGTGGTAGACACTAAAAATTATTCCATGATAGAAGGTTTCTAGTTTATACTTTAACTAGACCTGAGATTTTCATCTGCCCATGCTGTACTTTATCCCCTTTTATTTATTTATTTAGTTTTATTGATGTATAATTATCAAATAAAAATTGTATGTATTTAAAGAATACAGCATGATGATTTGACATCGGCATACATTGCAAAATGATTACCGCAGTCAAGTTAATTAACACACACATCGCTTTACACAATTACCACTTGTGTGTGTGTGGTGAGAACACCCCAGGTCTACTGTCTCAGCAAATTCCAAGTACACAATGCAGTATTATTAACTAGAATCACCAATGCTGTGCAGTACATCCCCTGAACTTACTCATCTTATAACTGAAAGTTTGTACTTTTTGTCCATCATTTTGCAATTTCCACCCCCACCACCCCCTGCAACCGCCATTCTGTTCTCTGCTTCTGTGAGTTTGACTTTTTTAGATTCCACCTGTTAGTGAGATCGTACAGTATTTGTTTTTCTGTATCTGGTTTATTTTGCTTAGCATAATGCTCTTCATGTTCATCCACGTTGCAAATCTTCCTGTGCTTCTAACAAGCTGTGTGACTTTGGGCAAGTCGCTCTTGCCCAAAACCTCTCTGCACCCCTTTCTGTGAAATGGGCTAATAACAGTACTACTACATTATAGTTTGTTGAGGATTAAATGGCATAATATATGTAAAACCCTCACTGAGATTAGCTGCTGATAAACTCTTCAGCACATGGGAGCTGCTAACATCATTATCATCATCATCTTCTTCATCATCTTCATCATCATCCATGTTGTTAGTGCAAGGCTTTCCAGGAGACCAGGATTATAGACCTGACTTTGCTGTTGTCAGTGGTTGGTCCTGGATATATTGCTCAACCTCTCTGAACCCCAGTATTATTTTCTGTAAAACAAGGGAGCGGCTCGGATGCTTCAGCCTCCCAGCTCGAACGCTCTGCTTTGTGTGCCGAGTGTTCAGTTTCTTATCGGGCCTGAGGGATGTGATGCTGGCTGCGGGGAGGGGGCGATCCCACTTTCTATTAAATGGGGACCTGTTGCTCTCTGCCAGATGTTGATTCTGATAAACTTTTCTTTCCTTGATTTTATATTCTCAGCTTATCTCCCCGTCCCCAGCCTCTGCCAAATGATGTCGCGTGCGTGCGTGTGTTTTCTGGTATAGTCAGACCATGGGTATGCCTGGTGGGCTGGACTTAAGTCTCAGTTTGGTAGAGCCTTGCACATAGGGGATATTACGAATAAGGGCGATCCCATCACTTTGCTCTTGGTTTTTAAGTCATGTCTGTGTTTGTCGTTATCACATTCAACGTACGCCAGGAGGGCTGCCTGTATCAGAGCCTGACCAGGGAGAGTCGCTCAGGAGAAAGAAATGGCTTTCTTGATTGATAATAAGCTTGCCTTCTCACTTGTTTCCTTTTTGGCCTTCAGTTTTGGTGTGAACTTGAAAGGGCTTACCACAGCTAATCTCAGTGTAAGTTTGTTTATATTTTGCATATGCATCTTGTACTAGCCACCACTTGTGCAAAATGTGAGGTGTGAGTTCATTGCTGGCCTGCTACTGGTATTGCAGGTTACCATCTTGTTCCCTGGGAGAGGCTTACAGAATGAATGAATGGAGTTGTTTTTAGCCCACTTCCTGCCTAATTGAACACCTGCCCAATGAAGGCTGCCAGCACGCCTGCCTGTTACCTCATTTGCCAGCCGTCCCTGTCATGTTGGTGTCTCACTTGAATCTGAAGAGTCAGTTTTGTCATTTGCAGTTAGCTTACTATGTCCTTCACAGAACTGTTTCATTCTTCGCTTAATTTGAAGGTGCTGATGTGTCCTCTTTTGGCACGGTCCCTCTGCATTCCCATCTTGTCACTGTTCTCCCCGTTAACATCATTGGTGATTGGCAGCCTCATAAGAGCTGCTGAAAGACCCTGGATCGGCTTTCATGATTGCTTCACTCCCCGTTGGGCTAGACTTACTTTCTAGCAAGTCATTCTTAAAGTGATGCTCATGGTTTAGAGTTGATTAGAAATATTCTATTTAAGGGATGGGACATAAAAGTTGTTTTTTTTTTTAATAGGCCCTTGCATATTTCTAGCGGTTTTAGGTTCATAGCAATATTGAACAGAAGGTACAGAGATTTTCTACATGTGCCCTGGTGCCCCCTTCCCCCTCGCATAGCCTCCTCCTCCGTTATCAACATTCCCCACCCTGGAGGTACCGTTGTTAAAACCGATGACTCTACGTTGACACATCATAATCACCCAGCGTCCATAGTTTACATTAGGGCTCACTCTTGGTGTTGTGCATTCTGTAGGTATGGACAGATGTGATATATGTCCATTGGTGTAGTATCATACACATTATTTTCCCTGCCTTAAAAATCCTCCATGCTCTGCCTATTCATCCACCCCCAGTGCCTGACAGCCTCTGATATACTCATTCTCTCCACAGTTTTTTCTTCTCCTCAGTGTTGTATAGTTGGAATCATACAGTATGTAGTCTTCTCAGATTGGTTTCTTTCACTTAATAATATACATTTAACATCCCTTCATATCTTTTCATGGCTTGATAGCTCATTTCTATTTAGTGCAGAATAATATTCCATTGTCTGGATATACCACAGTTTCATTATCCATTCACCTACTGAAGGACATCTTAATTGCTTTCAAGTTTTGGCAGTTATGAATAAAGCTGCTGTAAATATCCATGTGCAGGTTTTAGTGTGGGCATATGTTTTTAGATCTTTAGGGTGCATGACAAGAAGCACAATTGCTGGGTCATGGTTAGAGGAGGTTCAGTTTCGTGAGAAACAGACTAATTGTCTTCCGGAGTGACTGTACCATTTTGTATTCACAGCAACGATGAGAAGTCCTGTTGTTTCACATCCTCACCAGCATTTCGTGTCGTCAGTGTTGTGGACCGTGGCCATTCTCACAGGTGTATAATGGTGTCTCCTTTTAATTTGCATTTTTCTGATGACGTATGATGCGTGGCAAGATTGTTTTTAAAGAATGCTGGGGGCTTATGTCTTTCCAAAGAGAAAAAAATGGTTTCACTAGAAAGGAGAGCCAGGGCAGAAAATGTTGTCTTTCCTGGTAATAGAAAGCCGTCCTGCTTCAGGGCCTCTGTTGGGTCCTCTCAACTCTTTTCTGTGGTTCAAAAGTCTTGTAGACAATCATGTGGTTTTTCATGGAGCCCTGTTTAGCTGTGATTTTGTTAAAAATATGGTGGAGATGCAGAAACCCTTGTTAATTATTTGGTAGAAATTGCATATCTTAATTTTTTCTTCCTAGTATTCTTGACCTTTTAAAAGGAACTGTAGTGTTTGGATTTCTTCTGCCTAGACAAAAATAGAGCGAGACTAGAAAAATATATTTTTTAACTTCCTTGAACTCACTTTGCTTTCAGTTTCTTTTCGGATTTTCATTATAGAGTCTCATATTTTAAAACTATTTTAAAGGGTTCCTCAAAAAGTGAAACAATTACCATAGGAGCTAGGAATTCCACCCTAGGTATATTTGTGGAAGAATTGACAACAGGGACTCTAATCTTTGTGCACAGATGTTCATAGCAACACTGTTCACAATACCACATGGAAATAACTCAAATGTCCGTCAGTCAGTAGATAAATAAAACATGTCATATCCATGCAATGGAATATTATTCAACCATAAAAAGAAACGAAGTACAGATATATGCTACAACCTGGATTTACTTTGAAAACACTATACTGTAGGTGAAAGAAGCCACACACAAAAGGTCATGTATTATATGGTTGCATTTATGTGAACTCTCCAGGGCAGGCAAATCCATAGAGACAGAAAACAAATGAACGGTTGCCAGGGGCTGGGGAAGGGGAGTATGGGGATTGACCACTTAGTGGTGTGAGTTTTCTTTTGGGGTAATGAAAATATTTTGGAACTTCATAGAGACAGCAGTTGTGCCACATTGTGAATATCCTAAATACCACTGAATCGAATACTTTACAAATGGTTAATTTATGTTATGTGAATTTTACTTCAGTTACAAACATTTTTTGAAGCACGTTTGTGTTTTTGCCAAGGGGGCTTTTCCAGGGACACCGCACAAGAGAGGCACTTTGATGTGGGTTCAAAGAGGGCGCATGCAAGTCCTCCTGTGGGGCTGGGATCTGGCCTTGCACTCAGTGTGGCCTGTGCCCCGGCGCAGAGTTGGCCCCAAGAGGAACCTCCCCTCCGTCAACCTGTTCTTTTGTCTGGGAAGAGGGTTTAAAAACAGCCCTTGTAGGATTGCTGTGAGAATGAGGTGAGCTCATGGATGGAAAGTGCTCGGCACACTGTAAGTGCTTACTGAATACTAACCTGTATCTCTGGTCTGTGGAAGGAGAGAATGAAATGGGCTTAGAGGGAGAAGCAGAATGCTGGAACTAGAGAAATGGGGGTCGATTTCAGCCATCTAGGTTTAGGCTAGACCTTTGAGAAAAGGATCCAAAAATTCCATTTCCTAGATTCCTTCTGGAAGTCACCATTAGCCTGTGTAGCCGGGGAAGCAAGCGAAAGCCAGCCTCCGCCAGCCAAAGCACGCAGCCCTCGTACGGCGCGTAGAGCACTGCAGGTAGCGAGGGCTGGGGCACTGTTTGATTCGGTTAAAGGAAAGCAGCCCCGAGATAACCCAAGTGAACTGCAGCCGGCTCAACGCGGCAGTGAGTGGGCAGGCGTCCCTTCCTTGCCCCCTGCTTCTTCAAACCTGAGGGGTGCCCATATCCTGTCAGCCCTCCACTCTTTGCAGGAAGCTGAGTTGCTGGGTTCATCTTTGTATGCTGGTTTTGTGTTTCTGATTCCTGCTTTCTCCTCAGAAGAAGGGACTTTACTCATCACCTGGGCCCGGGCGACCCCTCCAGCAGAAGAGAGGAATAGGAAGACTGGGACCTAGGGAGAGCCCACCTCACTTAGCTGTAAGGGCAGAGGGGAAAGGGGGGAGGCAGGAAGGCTGCAAAGGCTGGTCTGACTTTCACTGATGAAGAAATAACAGTTTTTATTTCTTAGCACAGAAGAGTACTGTGGAGAGGACTAATTTTAGGATACCTACTCCTGGGATGTAAACGGGTACATTGATCTCTCTCTTTTCTGATTCTGTTTGCACTCAGCATCTTTACTGCACAATTAGCACCGTATTACATACTTATTGTTACAATTTAGTGCCCAAATAATATCAGCTGTGGTGCAGAAAGAAGAAAGATCATTGGACTGGCTTCTGAAGAGTAGTGGCTTAGCAGTAGTGTATACAGAATTTCTACTTATTTTTATTATTTTTTCTGCCAGGGCCTCTTCCTTCTGAGGAACTGCTTCCCCTCTGACCCCTCTTGGGGCCTGCCAGGTGTGGTTCCTGATTGGTCCCCTGGGGACCGTTGACCTGACCGGGCTGGTCAGGGCTATCCCTGAATTTTTTTTTTCTGTGAAAGTGGAGAATTTATTATGAGGCCCGGGTGTTTCAGAGACTCCACGGCAGTAATTGCAGCCGTGTAATAGGATGTTAAAACGGGGCTTCTCCCTGCCTCTGTTTCTACAGAGCCACAGGCACAGGGGTACCCTGTATAAGCCACAGTGACTGTGAGGCGGCGTCCTGTGTGGAAGTTAACAGGAAAGGCCCAGGACTGGTTTTACCACTTTTGGACCCCTCCGCCAGATCAGAGCTATTAAGGGGGAGGGGGAGAGGGTTAGACTGTGGAGACATGTCCTTGGAGAAGCTGCCCCTTGTCTGTCCCGATGTTCCCACCATTTTGTTATTCAGCATAGGGCTGGGTGAGTAGAGAGGCACGGTGGGCACCATTTCAAGCCCATCTCCATGGAGCTTTGAACTTGAAGAGCCTTTTCCTCTGGGGTGGTGAAGCTGGGAAAATGGGGGTCTGAACTCAGGTGGCCCCGGTTTTCTGTCGGGAGGAGGGAAATGGGGCAGGAGGAGGCCGAAGGCGGAGAGAAGCTAAGCTTCCTTCACAGTGTGCTCCTCAGGGGGTCCTCTGCTGCCACTGCCCTTCCTGTGGTAGTTCCGTTTGCCCAGGCTGATTGGACGGGCTTTGTTTTGTCCCTTATAACCAAGGGTCCTAAGTAATACATGGTGTGACCTTCAGTGACTCACTGAACTTCTTTTAGTCTTGTTTTTCTTTTCCATGTGTACAGTCAGGTAACCGTAATCACCTCGCAGTTACTGATATGTCCAGAAGAAATAATTATGTGAGAGCTTTGGGGGACCGTAACGTAGGAGATGGGGGGCTGTTACAGGTTTGGTGCTTCTTTTACTAACTACCTGACACTAGCAATGTCATTGTTCCGAACGTTGTTGGTTTCTTAGTCTAAGTTAAACATTCTTACAGAAACAAATGATGTCTTTAGCACATTCCATTTTTTTAAAGAGTTAAAATAAGCTTGACCTAATCTAAGTATTTATAGAAAATGAATGACTGGGGCTTGATAGATTATGGCCTTTTCAAGCCTAAAATAAGCTTTCTCTGAGTTGAGCTCTAATTATATGTTGGTGAGCATCGAGTACAGATTTCATGTCAGATGGGCTGCTGCCCATGCCTCCTGTGCCAGGGAAAATGCTGAGGTTTTAGGCGTACGTATTCGGCTTCGGAGTTAAGTAGCCTTAGGTTTGAGTATCCTGATGTTGTCACTTACTAAACTACATTGTCTTTGAGCCACAATCTTGTCATCTGTACAATGGGACTAATAGTCTCAACCCTGCAGATTGAGTGTTAAGATGATGTATTTCAAGTCCCTAGCTGTGTCTTGTATGTGGCAGGTGCTAAAGAAATGTAGCTCCTACTATTAAAAATAATAGCTTTAGGAACAGATACAACTAAAAGGGGTAAGACTAGAAAGTAAGAACCTGAGTTTGGTATTTAATGCCAGGTCAGTCAGTATAAAAATCAGCTAATCCACCACTCTCGGGTGCCTCACCTGTGTGAGGTGTAGGGGTCGAACAGATAAGGAGGTGTATAACACCATTCCTGTCGATTGGGGGAACAAGTCATATGCGAAAAGAAAAAAACAGGTACCTGGACTTTGGAGGATGGCAGAGTGTTGGAAAGAGGAGGCGCACCAGAGAAGGCTGGTGGTCGATGGTAAGTGTAACAAGGGAAGGGGAAGCGATGTCAAGAGTGAAACGTTTAGGGCGGTCTTTGGAAGAGGCCAGACGATATATACACATTATGCCTCATTTTCCTGTTTTATTTTTCCTTTGTCTCCCTGATTCCATCCCAGACCCGCTTAGCGTTTCTGACCATTATGGTGTAGATTCATACCCATTCCACATTCCAGAGTTAAACACTTTTTTTGCAGACTCGTTTTCTCAGTGAGCAGTTGGCCTTCTGTTAGCCCACAGCTTTTAAGTCATCAGAGTCCCCCTAGCAGATTTTGCACCCCCCCCCCCCGCCATTTACTCAGGCTTACTTAGTTTCCTGCACTGTAAATGGCCTTTTCGGAATTTGTCGTGTTGAATCCTGACTGTCAATTCAGCAGATGTTTGTTGAGCACCTACTAGAGGCAGCAGGCAGGACAGTGGGCTCAGGAGGACCCAGGAATAGAAAGATTGATGAGATGGGTAGTCTCTGCCCTGAATCTGCTTGCTTAGTAGAGGAAACAGATGGGCAGACAGACTCTAATTAAATGTGATTAGTGCTTTATTTGCGTCGGATAGGGAAAGACATTTGGCGGGAGCCCCAAGTCCTCGAGTCCTCCATCAGCCACTTGCTGCTGTGCTTGGTTCACAAAGGCGGCCCCCCTTCCCTGCCCAGTCTGGAAACGCATTCTTCATCAGTAGTTACGGTTCTGATGTGAATCTTGCTAGATGGCTCCCTGATGGTAAAGTGCTTAAGTTCCTTTTGTCACCCCCACCCAAATCCTCCTCCAATCTAGATGGATAGTCTAGGCCTAGAAGTTTGACCTTTTCCTCTCTTCCCACGGACTTCAATTTGCTCCATGCCCGGATTCTCCAGTGCATCAGCTGAGAGGCCTGAGAGGACCCCGATGCCGCCCTCCGTCTCTCCCCTGTTCTGATTATTCACCAAGCCCTGTCAGTTGTGCCTCTTCCTACTTCTTTCCTCATTGCCGTCTCCCAAGTCCAAGCCATCATCTCCAGCTGTAGGTCATGACCCAGGTTACTGGGTTCTGAAATTAATTTAGAGACTTTTTGCCAGCATTAAGAAAGAAAAAGAAGTAGGATGAAAAACATTAGAGTGGAGTGCGTGCGGTAAGGTTGAGTTTTATTTTGCGAAACTCGTATTTGTATATAATAATAGTTTTACTGAAAACCAGTTGTTAAGGGTTTTACATATATTGACTTATTTATCCCCCACAACAACCTGTGCAGTAGGATCAGTGTTGTTGTCCCTGATTTACAGATGAGGAAACTGAGGCTCAGGGCAGTTGAGAAACTGGCCCAAGGTCACAGAGAATGCCAGTGTTCCAGCCCACCCACCAGCCCAGGCTGGTAGCCCACCTCCCATAGACTGTGTGTGTGTGTACTGGGTTGCAACGTAAATTGTCTTTTTTATTCTGCAAGTTATGGTTAAAAAAAAAAGTCGAAAAGTTTCTGTTTGGCGGACACCTGTACCTTTACTCTTACCCGCCGCCCCCACCCCCTCCGTGTTTGGGAAGCAACCACAATAACCTTTTATAATGGAAATTGGGTGATGCTTCTCTATAGCAGGGTCCCATACTCTTAGGACAGTGTGCATTCTGTGTGGTGACGGGCCTGTTTAGCCTGGTCCCTGCTGCCGCCTGAACCTCACAGCTCATCCTGTCTCGTGGACTTTGAGACCCCTCGAGTCCTGTGAATGTGCTCCCATGACCTGACTCAGGCCCTTCGTAACCTGCTCCCATGGTACCCTGTATTGCAGTTCACGGCACTTACTATATCCAGAAAGTAATGGTTTCTTGTTCTGTCTGTCTGGGGCAGGGACACAGAGGCTGGCTCACACCCCTAGCCCTGAGGGCAGTGTCTGGCATATCAGCCAGTGAATGCTTACCAGGTGCTCCATTAGCTGATTTACTGGACTAAAGGGGCCCATTTGCCTGCGTGCATCAGAGCCCAATGAGACACGAACAGGAACTTGTAGCAAAGAAAGTCATAGTTTATTTTTAGGAAGTGGCCCATGCCCAGAGTCACAGGTCAGCTAATGCTCAAAGACGTGGCTCTTAGATTGCTTTCAGGGGATGGGTTTTATAGGGGAAAAATCATTAATCTTGGAGACCAAGGACATTAGGGTCATGTTCTGTACCGATTGGTCAGCACTAGTGTAGGGGGTCATTGGTGCAGCCATGACATCACTCTGTGTGGCTTCGCTGCTTTCCTGGGCCTGAAGCGGAGACACAGCTGAGGCCTAGAGGTCATCTCTGGCTTGATGGGAACTGTCCCTGCGGTCAGCAGACCCGAGGCTTTGTTCCTGAGGTTATTTGATGTGGGTCAGAACCTCATTGTCCTGAGGGCTTAATGCTTAAGGGAGTGGACGTACAAGGGAGAAGGAGGCAGGTGAGTCAGGGTGCTGGCTGAGGCCAGTTTGGATCAAAAGGAAAGAGGAGAAAAGGTCACATTAAAGAAATGAAGGCTTTTTTGAGGTTACACTGTGGATGGTGAAGAAAGTCAGGAATCTCATTTTTGGCTGAATTGATTGTATCAAAATATTCCTTACTGTTCTTCCTATCTGACCTATCTAGAAAGTGGTTCTTTAATTAGCCATGTTTATGTTTATAGATGGGTCAAAATCTTTCGAGAGTGTGTGTGGTGGTGGCGGTTCTCTTTTAATTCACTGGATTTTCAATGTATGTTCCAACTGGATGAAGAGCTACTGGCCTCCATCTATTGGGCGGGGTCCTCAACTCCCTGTGGGAGGGGGCGCTGTGGTCTAGCAAGAGTCCTGGACCCCATCAAGAGATAAAGGCGCTGCTTACACCACATCTTTGCAATTCAGCCATGAGACAGCTTCCTGGTGATGTACCCACCTATCTCCGGGCTGACAGTCAGAGGAGATAAATTGTGTGTGAAAGTTACATGACATAGCAGTGTTGGCTTTTCAGGAAGGTGATGGTTTTGTTTTTTCTTTCTTCTTTTTGGCCTCCATGTGCATGACAGGGTCCCTGTAGGACAGGTGGTATCAGGCCCAACCAAGGTCAAGGGTCATTCTCTCATCTGTTGAGCAAGTGTAGCCCTGGGGCAAAGCCATTTGAATTCCTTCTCTAAATTCACATATTGGTGATTTTTTAAACACCTTGATATTTGACCTTGGGGAGCTTTCTGGACTACAGTAGTGCAGTGACAACTCTGTATTGCACTTTGGCCCTGAAATCATAACTACACTGATAGTAATTACAGCTTTTGTTTTTTGGGAATCTGCCATATGCCAGACATGTGCTCAGAGTGTCTGTGTAATGTGCTCGCACCAACTTTGTGACATAACTGGTGCACTCCACATTTTGCAGAAGAAGAAACTGAGGCCCAGGGAAACTTACCAAGGTCATCAGTTGGCGTTCTTTGTAGGACACCTTTATCATTTTATTTACAACTACTGTACTAATGTTTTGGGTTTTTTTTTCCCTTCGGACTTAGAAAATAATGACCATAAGCTCATTGAGAGCGAGTTTTAATAGTTGTCTTTTGATCTGTTCTATATGGTCTGTGTTCTGATTGGTGTAATCCAACTTTTGTTGGGTGAGATACTTCCTCAGGAGGCCTGGTTGCCCAGGCCAGGAGTTCCTGTTCCCATGCTGGATTCGGTAGGGGTCTCTGGAAGTGCTTCCTGCTCCTGCCCCTTGTGCTGGAGTGCTTGCTGGTTGGATAGGGTACATGCTCTGGAACTGCGATATTCAACCTTTTTCATTTCATGGCGCATGTAAAGTAATTACTAAAATTCTTTGGCACACCAACAAATGCAATTTTTGCCAATCTGACAAAAACACAGGTATAATTTGATTCATTCATACTGGATGGCTGTTATTGTGTTGGCAGTTGTCATTTTTTTATTTGACAGTCTTAGGGAAGAGAGCTCAGTGTCCCTGACTCAGTAGTCAGGTGTTGCATGTTTTAAAAATTCTTGCAGCAAACCAGTTGAAAAACACTGATCTAAAAATGGGAGCTGATTTCCTCTCCTCCATACTTCTTTTTATTTCTAAATACTCCTGTTTATCTTCTCTGAGCTGCATTGGTTTTCCCTCTTTCTGCTGCATTTTATTGCTCTTTGCTGGCTCCTTTATTTTTATTTTCAGACTTGCTGAAATGAGTCTTGATTTTCGCATCTTTAGGTGTTTAAAGCCCCGCACTTTGTTACTGATGACTTCCCCCATTTTGCAGGATTCCATTTGGTTGCAAGTCTGTTGTGCAAGACCCTGCTTCTTTCCCTTCCATCATTAAATTTTATTGTTTTTCTCTGCTCTATTATAGAAATTTATATTTCACTTTATGGATTGTAATAATGGACCTTCAGTGCCCTGTAGTTTGGTTTCCAGTCATATGTTCATGGAGCAGAGGGCACAGTTATGTGTACTGGCTCTTTCTAAAAGGCAGGACTGTGTCATCTTGGTGCTCCACACTGTTCATCGGCTCTTGTAAGACTGGTTTTGAGCACCGTCACAGCATGGCAGACCCCTGGTACCCCTCGCCCTGCTACCTCCTCACCTCACTTCACCTGCCACGACTTCCTGCTTCTCCTACACGCAGACCAGCAGTTCTCAAACGTTTCCTTTCACGACTCCTTTAAAAATTCTTAAAAATTAGTAAGATTCCCCAAGAACGTTCAGTTATGTAGATTATCTCTATCTAGTAATATTTATAATATTAGAAATTGAGATTGAAAAGATTTAAAAACATTTGTTGAATTTGTTTAAATATAGCAATAATAAACCCATTACATGATAACAAACATTTTTAATAAAAAATAACTACTTCCAAAACAAAAACATTTAATGAGAGAGTGACATTGTTTTACTTTTTCCCAGATAGCTTTAATGTCTACCTTAATGGAAGACAGCTGGATTCTCCTAAATGCGTTTGCAATCGTTCTGTTGCAGTATGTTGTGTTGGCTGAGCTATATGAAGAAAAATACAGCCTTACACAGATACATAGCTGGAAAAGGGAAGAATTGTGATAACCTTTTAGTTAATTGTGGATAGTCTTTGAAACTGCATCAGAGCCTGACTGGTGGTAGTTTCTTAAAGGTTTGTTGTGGCATAGAATTTGAAATCATACAAGTGAACTTTTCATACTCTGTTACATTAAAATCTATTAGCCAGTGTAGTGCTGTGAAAGGCTCTTGTATGCATTTTGTCACACCATGCATTAGTCATTTGGAAAATACCGCATTTATTAATGTCACTACTATGGTCATCTGTGGTCTTGAAGAATTGAGATGCTCTAAAGCTCACAGTGGCCAATAAAAGTTTTTTTAAATTTTAATTTTTGCTTGAAAGCTAACATTTTTTCTTTAGCAGCAAAAGCTTTCAATGTTCCTTGAAATAACAAGCTTACATTACTAATTTTTAAGAAAATGTCCACAAATACCCAGATCTAAGCAACCACAGTTTTTCTGTCCATCATCTTTCAAGTGAAAGCGGTGTTCCAGGAGAAAGGGTGGCCAGTCCATCTCACAGCTCAGCCACACCAGCGCGCCCTCCCCTCCCAGCAGCCACCTCGCTGTGACTGGCCCCCGAAGGGCCTCAGGAGGGCTTCCCATCCTTTCGCCTGGGACAGCGAGAAGATGAGTACTCAGGAGTTGACATTTAATAAGATTAATAATTTTCATCTCTTCATCAAGGACATTGTTAGGTGAAGTTGATTTTTTTTTAACCATGAATGTGTGGTGGAGGAGAATACCGTGACTGCTCATACAGTCAGCTGCCTTGATTCTTGCTAAGGCACCAGCAGTTTTACCCACCGTTGCTGCTGCAATGTCAGTGTGAATCTCAACACAGCTGAAGACAGTTTTGACCCCCAGAGAGGGTCTTAGACCCTGCTCTGAAAACCACTGGGTAAGGCCAAACTGTCTTGAGTCACGCTCTAGAATACTCACCCTCACCTCCTCTCCATCCTTGTGTGTAAGTGTCCATGTATGCATATACATGTATATGTGTGTATGTCTCCGAGTACATATACAAGTATATCGTGTGCTAGTGTCTGTCACTTCAGCTAATACTAGTTGTGGCTAATCACATGGGTCTCTTCCAATAGAATGTAGACTGTGAACCTGGTTCCACATTTTATCTTGGTGTCAGTAGCACCAAGTTTCATGCCTGTTAAATGTTAACTTGTTGGAGGTTGGCTATCTTCATCATCATTATATCATTATTGCAAGGGCTTAATAAATGTTTGGGAAAAAATGAAGAGTTTGGGTTAGTTCTCTCCCGGGTTTCCTTAGAACGGTGGTTGTCTGTGATACCAGTAAGCATTAAGCAGTGCCTGTGGTTAACTAGATTTTGGAATGTTCAGACAGTTTTTTAATTGAAGTATTTCCCAGATCCTTTATTGTATAATGTTCACTGTGAATTTTTGTGGGGGGTGGGAGGCCATAGAATGTAATATTTTCCAAATTAACTAACATGTGAACCTTCTTTTCTTGGTATATCTCATAGGTTCCTCAGAATTATCTTTGGGAAATAATCATGTAGCCAGGCTTTTCCATTCTTATAGATGAGGAAACTGGTTACCTTTGTTCATTCATGCATTAATATATGCCTCAAATATTTAATGAGTACCTCTTAAGGTTAGACTCTGGTAGATTTAGGCATATAATGGTGAGAAAAAAGAAAAAAGAAGAAAAGAAAAAGAAAAAGAAAAACAACCCAATGGTGAGCCAAAAAGAAATCCCCCAAAACCATTAATACATTTTTATATGAAGTAGATGGTTAAGTGGGAGAGTCAAGTATTCATTAAGTAATCACCCAAAATTACAAGTGAAAGAGTCATGTCAGTGGTATGTAGGAACGTACACCATGCTAATCCATTTTACTTCCTGTTTTTTTCCATTTTCGAAGCTCTATCACGTTATTTAGGTATTCTCAATACTTCTCCACTGCTGGCCTCCCTGTGATCCAAATGGCTAACGAAGATCAGCGAAGTTGCGGGCTATCTGCCCAGCCTTACCACCCAGGAGTATCTCATGTTGGAGATAAGACCTTATAAAAAATGCAAGCCAACCTCCTCTTAGTGCCTGGCACATAGTAGGTGCTTTGTATATGTTGATTGGCTGAATGAAGAACAAATGTATGTGCTCAGAAAAATCTTGGGACTGAAGGACAAACCCCACACAGCAGTCTTCATCCCGGTGTCCAAATTTGCACTCTGCAGGGTGAGCTGAATAAAATCACATAACACGCTTTTCATGCCCCACTGCTCTGACCAGGCTGACTTTGGAGGGAACCAGTAATTCTTCTCTTCTCTACCATGCAGAACTAAATACAAAATACACCTTACTTTCTATTTTGACCCAGTACTGCCCATACATTGGTGGGGAGGGGATGGTAATGTATTCTTTATATGACTATGTTTAATCAAAGAACACAATGTGGATACAGTTAGCTGGCCTTTGGTCTTCTGACTGCCTGGATAGATGGCAGTAGCAGGGTTTTGCAACAGCGAGATAGCCTTGAAGTCAGGACTTTGGTAGGAAGATTAAGCCAGTGTTTAATTCGCTGTTTCATTTTGTGAAGTCACCTGCGGAGAAATCAAACATCTACATAAACCGGTGCTTTTGGTTTTGGCACATGGCCCACACCAGTCACTTCGGGCTGGATGAGCTCTGGGAACACATCAAAACCTCCCTCCCCTGACCACCACATATAGCCAGGTGAACAGGGAAAAATTTACCAGCTCAGATTATCCTCTTCTTTCAAAGCCTAAAACTTCAGCCACATCATGCTCCTGCCAGAGTGTGAAAACTGACAGGCTTGAGACAGGCCAAAGGTTAAGTGGCCTCACTTAGAGGACGGCAGACATCTGGCTTGCTGATTTTTTCAGGTGTTGCTCTGAGATTGAACAAAGAAAATTCTCGGAGTTTTGGACCTCTTGATTTCTAATTTTTGTGATTGAGTTAGAGCCAGAACTAGCATGCGTTGCTAATTTAAAAAAAAATAATTTCCTTTCTTCGTATAAGTAATTCACACTGATTGTAGACATTTGGGAAAATATCAAAAACCATAATGCTGAAAATTACTCATAATTCTAGTATTCAGAGATAATCACTTACAAAACATTTTGTTGTTTTTGCATGCATTTTTATATGCATAATTAAGATCATTGTGTATAAATTTTGATTTCTTCTTTTCCCACTTAACATATGAATATTTTTTCTTGCATTGACAACAGTACAGTGTAGGAGCTTGCATTAGTTTCCTGTAGCTGCTGTAATAAATTTCTGCAAACGGAGTGACTTCAAACAACAAATTTACCCCCTCACAGCTCTGAAAGGCCAGAGGCCCGAATCAAGTGGAGGCGGCCCTGTGCTCCTTATGGAGGCTCTGAGGGAGAGTCTGTTCCCTGCCCCTCCCAGCTTCTGGCGGCTGCTGGCAGTCCTTGGCACGTGGCCCCATCGCTCCAATATCTGCCTCTGTTTCACGTGCCTTTCTCGTGTGTGTGTGTGTGTGTGTGTGTGTGTGTGTGTGTAAAATCTCCCTCTGCCTCTATTACGAGGCCACCTGTGGTGGCCTCTAGGACCCACCCAGAAGATCAAGGATATCTCTTCATCGTAAGAGTCTTATCTTTATCACATCCACTGAGATCCTATAACATTTTTAGGTTCCGGAGTTAGGGTCTGATCTTCGTGGCTATCATTCAGCCTAGTATAGAGTTTAAGAGCCTGGACTCTGGAGCCAGACTGGCTGGGCTCAAATGCCAGGGCTGTCTCACAATAGCAGCATGGCCGTGGGCGAGTGTCTTAACTCCTGGTGCCTCCATTTTCTGACCTGTAAAGTGGGAATAGTAACAATACCTACCTCGCTGCGTTGGTATAAGGATGGAGTATTAATAATGTGTAGAGCACCTGATACGTTTGCAATAGTGCCTGACCCATGTAAGAATTAGCTGTTGCTATTACACTTGTTATTTTAATTAAGAGTTCTTTGTAAAATGTCATTTTAACAGCTGCATAAAACTTTATGAATCCACCGTAATTTATCCGATCATTTCCTTTTCTTGGCTATTAAGTTTATTTCCAGTTTTTTGTCTCATCTAGAACACTGCCATGGATACCTTTGAGTGTTCAGTTTTGCCCCTATTTCAGATTATTCCCTAGTGAGGAGTTCTGAATATGGAATTACAACATCAGAGGGGGTATATAATTTTAAGCCACTTTTAAGGATGTGCCAAATTGCTTTCAGGAAAGTTGGGCCTATTTTACTCCTACCAGTAGCTGAACGGTGAGAGTGCCCATTTTACTGTGGTTATACCTGTATCCAGTGTTATGATTTTAAACATTCTCAGGTGTTTCGGCATGGTCTGCCCTTTAAGGCTGAAATGTAACAGCAGAGGAACTCAACATAGTGGTTCCTTTAGCAAGAGCTATTCATACCAGGCAAGAAAACTTCTACTGAGAAATTAAATCCTTGCTTTGTTAAGTCTCCAAGTATTTTCAACATTCTCTTATGAAGCCGGGAAACTTCCTGAATGTTCTTGAGGATAGAGGGAGGGGTGTTGAAGGAGAGGATATGTTAGCAGCAGGGCAGTACTGAGTACACAAGGATTTTAATTAAAAAGTTTTGTGTCTGTTTTCAGACTTGGACACTGATAGCTCTGAGCATTTTCGCGGATGAGGGAGGCACACTTGAACAGGAAACAGCCCAATATAATCACTTTACAACTAAAACTACGTGAAGGACAGGAATAAGGGGTTGGGAGGGGACAGCTGCTACACCGCCTGCCAGAGAAGGTGAGAGAGCAACCTGGGAAGGGCCGAGGGCGCAGTCTGCACTCGCTCTTCGCAGCCTTGCCACCCGTTAGCCGCCTCTGCTTCCCTGCCCATTGCAGCCTGGCCGTGCCCAGGCCCGGCCTCTGGGCTGTGAAGGAGCGGGGCCTTTGCTGAGTGAAGGCCCGGGGGTGGTGTTTTTCCTCCGTGGAACTGATGTGAGCGTACGGTGTGCACCACGTACAGCTGGTCGCACAGGTTCAGCAACATCCAAACCAGCCGTGCTGGACTAAATGGTAGCCCCAAAGATGTGTCCAAATAATTTTACCTTATTTGGAAAAAGGGTCTTTGCAGATGTAATTAAGATGAGGATTTTGAGATGAGATCGACTTGGATTATCCAGGTGGGCCTACATGCCATCACATTTGTCCTTATAAGAGCGAGAAGGAGGGAGATCTCTCCCTCACCCAGACACATACATGCGCACACATGCACACTCATACTGCAGTGAAGTGGAGGAGTGATGGGACCACAAACTAAGAAGTGCAACTAGAAACTGGAAAAGGCAAGGAACAGATCCTCTCCAGAGCCTCCAAAGGGAGTGTGGCCGTGCTGACGCCTTGATTTGGGGCTTCTGGCCCCCAGAACTGTGAGAGAATATATTGTTTTACAACAAAATATTTGTAGTAATTTATTACGGCAGCTGCAGAGAACTCATATACCAGTCTGTGCTCCATTTAATAAGACAGGTCCACTGATTGTGTACTTGGCTGTGTAGCAGTATCATGTACTATAAAAGCTTCGAAGGCTCTCTGTTTCTGTATTTATCTCGCCGTGAACCAGCAGCAGAGTTGGTAGGTGGCACTGATTTGCAGACCACCTTTGAGTAGCTCTGGTCTTCCCACCCTGTTTTGTGAATGAAGGGACCGAGGCACAGCGAGGCAGTGGGAAGGCTGAGATTGGAGCATGGGTGCCTCTGTCTCTTGGAATGGACAGACGGGATGTGGCACCAACCTCCTGGGGGCCAGGTCCAGGGTGGGCAAACAGGAGAGCTGCCCTGCAGCCTGTTCTGTAGGCCAGCTGGTATCCCCGTCACTATTCTGTACCCTGCCGAGTGAAAGCTGATACTCCAGTGAGCCCCTGGAGCACTGAGCCGCTTAGAAGGCCCAGAAACCAGGGAAACTTGTAAAGCCTTTGCCGCAGCTAATGAGCCAACAGCAGCGGGCAAAGGACCCTATCCGGTAAAGGTCACTGCTTGCTGTCGACTTAATTCTCATCCGACTGCTTCAGTCCTTGTGATTTGGGTATTACTTTCTGTCTGCAGCCCAATTTTAACTTTCTACATTTTTTCTGAATGGTAATTACCTTTTAGAGAACATGGGATTAGACTACAGTCATTTTGACTCTTAACGCTGCTTGAATGAGTCTGTCCAATTTAACTTAGGATTCAGGGCCCAAATACTTAGAATACCCTGAAAGGTATTCTCCTTGCCAGCACTGCCTCCACCCTTCCCTTTCACACACCTTAATGTCTGAATTTTACCCAAATCATCACTCCCTATGTGAGGGGACTAGAAGAGGTTAGATTCTTGAAGCCCTATAGAAGGTCCATTCATGGTTGACCAACTCAAATAAATGTAACCATGTGGCAAGGAGATAGTGGGCACAAATCTTTGAAGATCTCAGGAAAGAAATGTTCACATTTACTAAAATACTCTGCAAAGGCAATACAAACAGCTAGTACCAGACACCAGCATCTGGTCTACCATCCAGCTCAGTTGCACCACCAGGTGACTGTAGCCAGGCTAGACCAGAAGAAAAACCAGCTGGCTGAGCCCAGCACTAATTGCTGATCCACTAAACCATGAGCAAATAAAATATTCATTGTTTAAGACAAAAAAGAAAGGCAGCACAATAAATCAAGACTTGGATCTATTACATTTTAAAAAATTTTTAAGATTTTTTTTTTATTTTTAGAGAGAGGGAGGGAGGGAGAAAGAGAGGGAGAGAAACATCAATGTGCGGTTGCCTCTCTCATGCCTCCCACCAAGGACCTGGCCTGCAACTCAGGCATGTGCCCCTGACTGGGAATCAAACCTGCAGCCCATTGGTTTGCAGGCTGGCACTCAATCCACTGAGCCACACCAGCCAGGGCTACACTTCTTATTTTAGTAATAACAGGCATTGTATAATTACTCAATTATTCCTTGTTTGCTGTGGTCATTTTCTACTCTCTAACCTTTGTATTTCAATGAAATTCTTATTTATTTGTTTTGTTATAGATAATGCCCATATTAGGAGCCCCTTTTCTGCAGTATCTGGGCTTCCCTCTTAATATTTAATACCGCTGGATTTTATGAATTATTTATTGGGTCTGTTCTCTGGGTCTCACACATATCTCTTCTTTTTCTCTCAGATATTGTTGGACAGTAGTTCAGCAGGCCAGGTCACTTTCTCATCTTTTATTTTTTCCAAGGCCTTGTTTCAGAAGCTTCTTTCTTAACCCTCTATTTTTGTTTCTTTTTTTGTTCCAACCTGGATATCTTATTCTAAAATTGGGGATTTTTGGTTGTAGGAACAGAGACGCCCTCATGCCAGCTTGAGTTAATAGAGAGTTTGTTGTAGGAACCTCAGGAATTGCGGGGAATTGGAGCAGGAAGGCCCTTATAACCCAGGGCTTGCATGGTCCGGCTCCTCTCCTGTCGATCAGTGCGTATGTTTCTCTGGATCAGGGCTCAGGACTTCCTACCTACATTTACAAGTCTTCATTCTCAAATGACGGAAGGAGGGAGGGGGGCAGTGTGGCAGATGGTGATAAGTGTCCATCCCCAAGTCAGCCAGTTGGGGGAGGGGAGCCCTGTGACTGCCCTCTAGGCATGGACTTAGGGGGTGTCCCAAAAAAGGAGTGTGTGGAGGGGTAGCCCCCAAAACCTATTAAGATACCGCTTCTGATTTGTCACCAGGAATAACTCAGGTCACCTCTACTGGACATCGGTTTGCTGAAACTTGAAACAGCGGTTCTTAAGTTGAAGAAAAAGTGAGTAGAAATAAATTTGCACCTACTAAAGTCCTCTTACAAGGGAAACTGTTGTGTGGGGAGGGATTACTGTCCCTGTCTTTCCTCCGACGTGTCTAGTTCTGTGGGATATTTTACCCGCCACCTGGCCAAGTCCCTCTTCATTCCTCAGGGCCTTTCTCTAAGGCTGCCTCCCTGGAAAAGAAGCGTTTTTGATTCCCTCCTGCTGGCGGTGATTTCTCTTGCTTTTGAAAGCCCGTAATACTGTCTCCTTCTTACTGACATGTATTGTAATGGGCTTTTTGCTTTCATTTGTGCCCATCTCACTGCGCTGCCCCCATGGCTGTACTGAGTGGGGGGCTCCTCTGTGAACTCCCCATCCTCACATTTCCACACTGGATTATAGTTGCCTGTTTGTGTTTTCCCAGTAAGCTCCTCAAGGGTGTCCCTGAATTGTGCCTGGGACATAGTAGATGCTCCGTAAACATTTATTGATGAAACTGTGAGTCAGCTCCCACGCTTGACCGTCAGCTCCCGTGTGGGTTCCCTCTGCACCTCCACCACTCCGCTCGTTCTCAGGTTGGTTCTGTTCTCTGAGCATTCATCAGAAATTGCTGATCTTCTCTAGTTGTCCCTTGTGTTTTGACTGTCGGTGAAAATGAAGCTAATAGCAAAGCTTTTGTTATCTGATTTTCCTTTTTCATGGACAGCTGGACCCATGTGAGGAGCAGTAACCCAGAAGCTGGAAAGGAAGGGTGGTGACAGGCAGGTCAGCAAACCAGTGACCACGAGAGCATGGCTCCCAGCCTGCCTCCACCTCCCTGTGGCTGGTGTTTAGTGGGGCTTGCATGAGGTCAGCTTTTGGTCATGCTGTGGTGGTGACCCCTCCTGTCTGCTGGCATCCATCTCTGTGATCTTCCAAGCTTCCAAGCTGCTTCAGTCAGTGGACAATTGCATTTTTTAAAATCTTCACCTGAGAATATGTTTAATTGATTTTAGAGAGAGAAAAAGGGAGGGGGGAGGAAGGGAGGGGAAGAGAGATAGAGAGAAAGAAAGAGAGAAACATTTGATCAGTTGCCTCTTGTACATGCCCCAACCAGGGGTCAAACCTGCAACCTAGGTATGTGCCGTGACTGGGAATCAAACCTGCAACCTTTTGGTATCTGGATCAGTGCTGCAACCAACTGAGCCACAAAAGCCAGGTCTGGATAGCTGCATTTTAACCCACCTCCTTGCTCCAGACTTTTTTACTTTAGATGAATGAGTCAGCAGTTTCCTCTTTTCAAACTGTTTACTGCATTTGTTAAGTATCCCAAAGACATTCCTTACTAATTCTACTAGTTTTCTTGGTCACCATCCTCTTAGAGGACTTGTCCCAGCCTTTCCTACCTAACAGCAACCCACAGTTGTCTCTTCTAGCTGTAGAGTTCTTCCCCTTTGACGGGGCACTTTTACATACATCACCAGATTTTCTTCTCCCACCAGTCCTAGTAAACTGGCAGGGGCAGGTGGTAACTTCTCACTTTCAGTCAGGGAGCAGACTCGGTAGCTAGGGGTCTTGGCATGAGGTCATAGCGTCAATACGAATGGATTGGGCTTTTCTCTCCCCTGCACCATCTTGGCCTTTCTCCTTGAAGGCCGCTGCTGCCATCACAAAGCCTAGGTACCCTGTTTCTCACCTGTTTCTTACCCACCCCAGTGTTCCTTGTAGGGAGGGGGGCCTTGATCTTCTGTTGGGAGATGCGTCTGACCGTGGTGTTTCCCCCACCCCGGCTAGGCTTCTTTCTTGAAACAGTAGATATCTGTAGATATCTTCCTCCCAAGACTTTCTAGTCAGTCTTGTCTTATTTTTGTTAGGGCTCATTTAAATGCAGGAAATTTAATTAATTTACACTAATGCTGCCCTGTCTTACTCTATGAGTAAACTGGAAGACACTAATAGGGGTTTGATCAGCTTAATCTAGCTGTATCTAATGATGTTCTTTCCCTCCCTTCTCCTTTAATAATTGCAAATGGTTCTATCAATCAAGGCGGCAGAGCACAGTGCTTTATTGCCATGTGTAATTGTTTCATTAAATGTGATTTTTAAAAAATGGCTCAATTTTTAATAAGAAAGCAGATTGTCAAATGACATTTTGATTTGTCCTTTGATGGAGGAATTGGAAAATAGACTCATCATGATAGGAAACCAAGTTCAGTACAGAAGGAGGCGTATTAACTTAAGGAAGAGCACGATGTGATTTCAGTGAGTCATTGTTTTTCTAAAATAGGCCGTCTTCTCTGGTCTTTTTGTTGAGAGAGTGACCTCCCTCTGCATCTGATGCCACCTTAGATTAACACTTCTGTAGGGGAGACTCTAACTCGGAACTCTCCAAACAGGTGTACCTGTCGGTACAGGACTAGATACAAATGGCCTTTGACTGGTACTCCTTGAAAACATCAGTGGCAGGAAATCAGCAAACCTATTATGATGCTTGTAATTGAAGAAAATAGGCTACATTTTTTACTTCCCATGGTGGTGTGATGCGAATACCATTTTACTGTTAAAAGTTACTGTTTTTGTAGCCCCACGGCTGGTATTTATGTTACTTCCGAGGGTCATCAGAGCGGCAGCCTGCGTGTGTGCTGGCCAAGCTTGGCCCTGTAAGCGCCCCATGTGCACCCCACCTTGGCTGGCACAGAGGTGGACATTGGAGCATCCCGAGAGGAGGCCAGGAAGGGTCACCAGTGAGAATGGCCCCAGGCATCCGTCACTCCACATGTGGCCCCTGTACTTTGTAGCACTTTTATACCTTTTATAGAAGTTAGCAAACTTGTGTATCTCATGGGTACCTCAAACTTAATGAGTCCAAATATTAACTCTTGATCTCCTTCTACCACAGCCCCTCTCCAGATCTCCTTTTCCTCCCTCTCATTAAGGTGCACAGCTGTTAAATTGCATTTTCAAGCCAGAAACTGGGGAGTCACTCAGCTTCTCCTTCTTCCAAATCACCAAGTCCTAGCGATGCATGCTTAATTCATCAGCCCTCCACATCCACCTCCCAAGTCTACCTCCAATGACACTTGCATTTGCCTTGGTTACTGCAAAGGCCTTTAAACAGGCTGCCCTGCATCTGCTTCCCCCTCATTCTTTCATCGCCTTGGACCCAGAGAGATCTTTAAAAACAGGTGTCATATAATTTCACTCCCTTTGTTAAACCTGTTAATGACCAACTCCTGCACTTGGATGAATCCTGTCCTCCCACCCAGCATGGCCCGTGGAGGGACAGCACTGTCTGGACCCCAGACCTGGTAGAGACCCCACAGCACCGTGGACATCGTGTGGAAGTGGCCTGTGAGACAGCTCTGCCTGGTACTGTCGGCGTCCTCGGCAGATTGCAATGGCTTTGATTTTCCAAGTGCCGTAAAATAGCTGTCCAGCTCACAGAGGCTCACTTAGAATGGATATTGTATTCTGGGAATTGGAGGGAGTGATTTCTTCCTCCAAACCCCGGAATATCAACTCTACAACACAGAGGTGGCCCACGATTCATTTGAAACATGAATAAGTAAATAACTAATATGTAATCAACTAAAATTATAATAACCCTCGCTACTTTCCAAGTAGGTCCCCCCCACCCCCCCAAATATTTTGACATAAAAATGTTTGCAACATTTTAGCTTAGGAAATCATGAATGAAACTTGGTTCCAGGCTGGTAGAAGACTGACTTTCTACAGGGGAAAAAAGGAACACACTAAATAATAGTACACAGCTTTCCTTTTTAAACCCATATCTCCTATCCTGAAACCTACTTCCTTTTCTTACCCTTGAACTCTACTTTTATGTGTTTGTGGAACCATGTATACACAAAAACACACCTGAAACAAATTCTGTCTTAGTTGAGTGATGCTCTCCATTCTCCTCAGGCCTTCCGTTCAAGGTAAGTAATGGGAATACTGAAATTTCAGCTTTATTTTTGGTATACCCTGGCTTCAAATTAAGACAAATTTTCTATGATCTTATTTGAAGTTTTTTGTGGTACCGGTATGGCGGACCACTCTGCTGAGTTACCAGCAAAGGTTGTAGTGGGAATACGAGGCAGGGCAGCCTTAACACAGCATGATGCGCATGGTGGTGGAGTTGGTTACCAGGTGTCACGGAGCACGGGCACAGGCCCTCACTCACGTGGGGGACTGGAAGGTCACAGAATGCTCTCGAGAGTATGTAACCTTTGAGATGTCTCTTGAAAGAGGAGTTTCCCAAGTGGAAGGAATGACTAGGACAAAGAGGTAGAAAAGGGCATTTCAGACGGCTGCATGGACAGAGCCCCCGAGGTCAGCAGGAGCATGGTTTGCCCAGATTACTGCAGGGGGCGCTGCTGTGGCCACACCATTGAAGGTCTGGGGTGGGGTGGCGGCCGAAAGGCAGGCAGGGGCCAGGCTGCACAGAGGAACACCCCTTTGGAATTTCACTGTGGGCAGCCGCTGGGTCAGATTTGTCTTTTAGAGCAGGGTTTCTGTAGGCTCAGCCTCTACTTCAAAGGCTTCTCCAGAATGGCAGGACAATAGTGATCTCATTCTGACACACACGTCCTTTTATCAGTTTCTATAGGTGTGGGACTCAAAATTCCACAGACTTCCAGGTTTGAGGTATGACTACAGGCCACCTACCAGTAATCACAAAGACATTATGAAAAGTTCCCGAAATGTGGTTTCCGCTAACTTACTGCGCTGTTGGAGTTTATGGATGACTGTTTCACATTTCCCTGGGAGCTCAGCTACCTCGCCGTGCGCAGCAGTGGTGCCTTGCGGGCTCCTGTGGAGCGTGGACTTACACAGGCCATTGGAGTCCCTGTAGATCTTGGAAATGGGGCTCTAATGCCATCTTGAATTTGTGACAACTTTTTATTGCTTGGAGTCTAGACATTTAATTATCAGTAACTGTTCGTTTGGCTTTCTAATCATTAGTTTAGCATGATTTGGTTGGTTAACCTTGAAGTGTGAAGGGATGCATATTTACAGCAGGAATGTGTTTTAGCTTAGGAATGTCCTACAACTAGACTATAAAACACACGAGGTTTAAATGAGTCATCCATACCCCTTGCTAAGGAAGGCTTATACATCTCTCACGTTCGCTTCCACAGTAATTCTTCACAACTGTTGCCACATTCTGTTTTGCTGCTAAAGGGAAAATGTTTGGGATGGGCAGGTCGTAGCACCCTTTGCCCTGCTTCCACGGGCATTGATTTTAGGATTTAGGAATGTTTGTACTATTTAGAGCTCAAGAAAGCAGTAAGGTAAGGTGGGAAAACACAGGTTAGGAGGCTGTTACAGAATCCTCACGAATGAAGATGAAGGGCCGGCCTGGGGTGGTGGTGGCGGAGGATGAGGCAAGGGGGGTATGTTTCGGGGACGTTTAAGATAAGGAACTGAGAAGACTTGGAGAACAGTTTGATGTAGGGAATGAGGGAGAGAGGAGGCATCCAAGAAACTCCCAGACATTAGTAAGAGGAACAGGCTTGTTTGTCCAGCAAACACTGAACCCTTAGTGGGAGAGGTAGAGAAAAGATGACTAAACTCTTTGAAAAGGCAAAATGGAAGAAGGGCTATTTCAAAGGCATAAGAATATGCAGAAGGGCAAATTTAACCAGGGGTAAGGGAAGTTTTCTCAGTGGTGAGAGTATAGAAGGCCAGCCAAGATGAAAAGACTTGGGTGTAGGCACATGCTGGCTTGTTCTGCCGCTATGTGCAGAGGGACAGAAGTCTGACTGCTTGACATGACGTGGGGCACAGGACTGGGCTTGGCACACAGGGCCTGGAAGGCCAGGCCAAGCCTGCACTGCGTGTGTTTGCACTGGCGGCCACTTTTTAGTTAGGGGACTGAGATCGAAGCGTGGTATAAGTGAAGCCATTCTGCCTGAAGACTGAGGAATCAGGAGGTTGGAGGCAGGAGGATATGTGGCTGAGAAACACTGAGACGTCAGTGGCAGCAGGGAGAACGTGCCGGCTCGGGTTTGGGGTGCACATGTGTGTCTGTGCAGTAATTTCATTTGGAGGTGGGGTGGGATATAGTGTCTAGCGTCCGTGCACAGGGAGAGTCACCAGCCCCTGGTAAGCTGTTATACAGTTGTGTGGTGGGGATGGTGAGGGAAGGCCGAGCTGAAGGTAACTTGGAGACCCCGCCTCACTTGGGTGACTGGGTTTGCCTGAGCGGCAGCAGTGGGCTTCAGGGACCTAGCTCATTGCTGACCGGCGTCCCTGTATGAGCCTGCAGCATGGGCCACTGGCAAAATCAGGAAACAAGAAACCCTTCCTGTCCAACCCTTTGCCCAAACCATCCCTACTGACTGCTCCATTTGGTAAACCAGCTTAAGATTCAGCAAAAAAAAGTGACATTTAAATTAAAACTCACATATTTATCACTCAGTGACAGGCTCGACTTGGACAGCCAGGGTCATTGTCTGATGGGGTCATACTCCTTCCCCTCCCCCAAAACCCACCCTGCAGAGACTCTTGAGAACATAGGCAAGCTGCTCTGTAAATATTTGATAACAGCTCAGTTTACTGCCTGCTTTTTGCAGAATATTTGAATTTTGGCAGCAATCAAGACCTGAAGTGAAGCACAAATGATAGGCTTTGCGACTTTTACCATGATTTGGAGAGTACCTTTCGGATTGATTTTCTGGCCTCCTCTGCTCTTCCTCCCCCATTAGAAGCCTGCCCTAGTCAGCTGCACTCCTGAAAGTCTTTCAGGCTTGGGTCCCCCTCAGGGGCCTCCGCCCTCTCCGTTCCCTGCCCCCCATCCTCTGCTGGGTCCCCTCTCCCTGTCGTCCGCTCCAGGCTCGCTCCTGTGTTTCCTTCAGGCCTCTGCTATCCAGTCAGAGGCGCAGGCCCTTGTAACACTCTGTATCACAGCATGTCCTCTGCTGTCCGTCACCTTCGGCTGCTTCGTGCTCCTTCGTAGCACTTCACCCCTTGACATTTTACAAATTTATTCATCCCTGTGTGTCTCCCTCTACTAGAACGCGTGTTCCTTCAGAGCAGGGACTTCGCGTTGTTCGTTATTCCATCCCCACTGCCAGGACAGCCCTGGTGCACTGCGGTTTTCCTGTATTCGGTGAATCAGTGACTTACCAGGCGGAGCAGTCTGCCAGTCAGTCTGCTGAGTCACATCAGGTCGTCTGCGCCTGGCATGCAGTAGGTGCTCAGTAAGTGACCACACGAGTGAATGGGGCGTGAATGACGGTGATTCGCTAGTCCCCAGCCCTGCTGAATAACTGCGTGGATGCGCGAGCTTGCCCACCGCTTTCTGAGGCCGACCCTCCTGATGGGCGAGACCCCAGCCTCCTCGTTTGAGAAGACCCAGGGTGTGTGAGGCTGCTCGTATTTGATAATTCAGTCATTGCCTCTCTTTCTGTCTCAGTATGTCTGCCATCAACCAGGCTCTGTAATTAACTTGCTGTACTTTAACCTAGAGATGAATTTTTCATTTTAAAGATGCCACAAACAACCGCTGCTTGTGATATCCTGGTTGTTAATGAAAATCATGCCAAACAGAACATGAGGACTGTGTTCTGTATCTGGGAGAGAAGGGGCTGTTAGCTCACTCCCGGGCACAGCAGCGCGAGGACAGGTTGGCGAGTTCTGGGGGAGCTGTGGTCCTCTGCTCCCAGGGCAGTCGCAGAGCCTGGGCTGGGTGTGCGCATCTTCCTCAGGCGTCACGTTTCCCCCAAGGATTAGGAGAAAGTAACATTTAGAGAATATTAAAACAAATATGGGTGTTTGTTAGAGGAGAATTCAACATAGCTTAGTGGCTAAAGGCAGGGCTCTGGAACTAGACTGTCTGGGTTTGAATTTGCCCCTTAATGGTCCTACGCAAGTTCCATAACCTGTCAAAACCTCGTTTCTGGCCTTTGAGCTGGGAGCCTGTGATGCAGGAGAGCCTGAGGCATGAGGATGTTGTCAGCATCCAGTGAGAGCCACAGCCGCCTTTATCCTAGTACCAGTCACATCGAAAGTAAACAAGGGCTAATGTTATATACCATTGCTTGACATTTTAAGATAAAGGAGGAGGCAAATGAAATTTTATTCTTGCAGCAAATCTGCCTCAGACCTGGCCTCTGGGGATGAATGTTCACTTCTGCCATGTTTGTGATGGAAAAGTTAGCAATGCACTGCCTTAAAAAACCCAACACATGCAGTTGGCTAGTTTTCACAGTATTTCCCCACAACCTTGTCTTAATCTTGAGCTGTCACAGAGTTGAGCTGTTAACAGTGTGATAAATTAATGATGCTTGCTTTTAGTACCTGCTCTCTTAAAGTACCTAATTGAATAGCAGATGAAGTTGAAGGAACCTACAGGTTTGGATAAAGAATTTTGCCATTTAAGGAGTGGCAGTACTTGGAAGAGCTTGTAACTTTTCTGAGGGCTTTCAACATTATTTCCATTTCATTCTCATAATAGCCTCTTATTCATCAAGATGGAAAAGACTCTCAGAGTGAAAAGAAACTTCAGTAACTCTTGGGTCCATCTCTTTCATCTTATTCCTGAATCCATTTTATAGCATCCCATTAGGCCCTTGGTTTCTCCTAGACACAGGGAACTCCCTACCCAAAGAGCGGTCCAGCCTGGCTCCCTATAACTTCTGCCCACTTCTACTCAGGTTCTGTCTTCTAGAGCACAGCTCATCCTAGCACTTCTTCAGTGTGTAATTTATGTTCTTTTTGGCCCGCAGACCTTGCAACTTAGTGTTTCCCCAACTTTTCCAGGGAACATGGTTTAACCATTTAGTAGCCCTTAATGGTGGAAAATCTTAATCCACCGTTTAGCAACTGCAGGTCACAGCCCATTAACTGATTGTGAGATCCCTTTTACTGGGTTGTACGTGGCAATTTTTTCCTAATGAAATAAAACAAAATAGAAAAGATTGTCAGTGTGTTGCACCTAGTGAGCTTACATATTATGTTGTAAAACTTTGGTTTCAGTTTGTGTGGTGTTGAGACAGGATAGTTAAGAAGCTAGGAAAATTCCTTGGCAAGTGGGACAGGGAAACTAAGGCAGACAACTGAACACAGGAGCTGAGCGATTTACAGCCAGACACAGAAGGTCCTCTCTCTGGAGGTAACTTCTAGGCCTCAGCTGTGTTTCAGCCCCAGGCCCAGAAAAGCAGCAAAACCAGGTGGCAGTGCCAGGACCAGTGGCATATACTAATAACCCCCTGCCCTGATGCTGACCAATCAGAAAAGACCACGCCTCTGAAAGGCCACACCTGGAGAACTGATGCATATTCTCCTGAAACCCTCCTCAGAGACCTCCCCTAAGGTTCCCAGCCCACAAGGTGGAGAGAAAAACTCAAGACAAAGGAATTAACTTGAACCGGAGCCATTCCCTTTCCCTTCTTCTTCCCCCATCTCTTTCTTCACAGCATATGTCCCCTAAACTCTGAGGCAATGGGCAGCTGGCAGCTTGTCCCAGGCTGATCCCCTGCACCTGTCCCCAAGGCCCCCTTTTCTCTGACTTCCCAGTTTGCTAAGGCAGCCCAGCCCAGGCTCTCCTGTTGCTTCTTCTGTGCTAAGCCCGTCCTTGTTGACTCTCCCCAGCTTTAATAAGTGTACCATCATTGTCACCTGGACTTGTGTTGTGAAATCTTTCCTATGCAATGTCAAGAACCCACACACTACAGCTGGCCCTATACAGACCCACTCAGGGCTGGGCCTCTGTCCAGAAACAATGTGTGTTTCTGTTAACTATATTTATGCATTATAAGCATTTTAAAAGCCTTTTTGTTTTGGATGATCTTTCAGGAATTTCAAGTTACTTCATTTCTGTTTAGTCATCTTTATCCTTGCCATGGTTGAACTTGCTTCAGGTCAACCAGTTAAAACAAAGTTGCTGTGCGTTAGGTTAGATCACTGTTTTAACTGTACAACTCCTCTGTGAAGAAGGGCAGTAGGTTCTTAGGGTTAAATAACAAGATACTCCAAAGGCCCTGCTTCTGTCTGTGTCCCCTGCTGTTCTTCAGTGAGCTGAGGTGGTGGTTAAGCACCTCGGCAGCTTTGTGTCATTTTAGGGCAGGTCCTGGAAAGCTAATGTTTCCTCAAGGCTGGAAGAGCTGCCTTTGCTCCAGTTTTGGGAAGGAGTGCAGTTGTGGGGACCATCCTGTACTCACATGTGCTTCTTTGTTCTCTGCGACAGTCAGGAGAGGTGTCACATCTTGTCACATCTTGGCCCGGGAAATGTGACAGCAACTGGAACTGAAAATGGAGGGGCGTGGCTCAGTGGAAAGCGCAGAATTGAGAATCTGGCAGTTTTCAGATCCTGCAACGACGTGTGTGTTGCGGATGGGAAAGGTGGGTGTGGGGAAGGGCATTCCTTGGACAGGCCACTGAAGCTCTTGGAACAACAGCAGTGCTTTAGATGCCAGGTCCTGTACCAGCACTTTTCTTTTGTAATCTCATGTAATCCTCACATTGTCTTTCTCTTGCATTGTCATACTGGCCTGACAAAACCCCTGCACTGGTTATATCCAGCATCTCCCAGCCTCCACCCCCCGCATCTACACCTGACTCACCTCCCTGTAAGATCTGTGACTCTGACCGCAGGTGGGCCCTGTGCTGCTGGGGTTACACAGTCGTCCTCTGATGAAGTTGTTCAGCCCCCTGGACAGCTATTTTATGGCTTCTCTGTCAGACTTCCAACACCTCCCTTGTCCTGCCTCCTTAGCTGATAACGTTCTTTCCATTTCACTGAGATCCTCTGAGAATTTGCACAAACTCCTACCTCCACATTGGGTCCCTGTCCAGGGCCAACCCCAGCTGGTGCTTCTCTCTCCATCAACTCCTTTTCTTTCCTTCTCCTGGTCCATTTTCCCCTGTAATACACACATTCGATAACTGCCTAAACAAAAAAAAACAAACACTTGTATTCTAACTCTAACCCTGTTTTTATAATACAGTTATGTGTTACCTAACAAATGTTTTGATCAGTGACGGACTGCATATACCACAATGGTCCCATGAGATTATAATGGAGCTGAAAAGCTTCTATTGCCTAGCGATGTCGCCGCCATTGTAGTGTTACAGTGCAGCACGTGACGGTTACCTGCAGTGTTCAGCACAGCAACGTGCTGCACAGGCTTGCAGCCTAGGAGCAACAGGCTGCGCCATATAGCCTGGGTGTGTAGAAAGCTATACCATCTGGGTGTGTAAGTGCGTTCTGTGGTGTTCACACAATGACAAAATTGCTTAATGACACATTTCTCAGAACACAGTCCAGTTAAGTGACGCATGACTGTAATGGGATAACGATGGACGATGACACCAGCTAGCGCTCACACAGTACTTAGTGCGTACCAGGCCTTATTCTCATGTATCAACTCATTAGGTACGATTATCGTCCCCGTTTTTCAGATGAGAAACCTGAGGCACAGAAAGATTAAGTAGCGTACCCAAGGTCACAGGGTGGCAGAACTGGGATTTCAGTGTAGACCCTCGGCCTCTAAGTCCTGTCTTGAGAGGAGTTGCCTGCTTGTGGTCTGCAGTCTCTCTGCTCCTTTCCACTTTCAGACTTACTCAGATCTTTGCCGCTTCTCCACCAAAACTGTTAGGTCAAGTCCCTCCGACCACCTACATGTGGCCAGATCAGACGGTCAGCTCCTTCTTCCTTATAACACTTTCTGCCCTTGCCTTCCCAGACTGTACGTTTCCTGGTTTTCTTCCTTTCATATATTTTTAGTTTCTTTCACTGACCCCTCTTCACTTCCCAAGATCTAAATATCAGATGGCACCAGGGCTTGGTTCTCAGCCGCCTTCTCTGTCTGTGCTCACTCAGCAGCCTCGAGGCTTTCAGCGTCGACCGCTCCCACACTCCTGTCTGCGGCCATGCTCTCTCCCCGCACCGGGCTCGTTCCTCTCACTGCTTGCTCAGTGGTGGATGCTCTGCTAACGACATCCAGTCGGACCTCAGACTTCATGTGTCCAAACTTCCCACCCCGATCTCCCTTCCCCCTTGCATCTTCTCCACCTGCCTAAAAGGCACCTCCATGCCTCTACTTGCTTAGGACAGAGAACCTGTCGGAGCCTTTAGTCTTGTTTCCTTTTTTTACACTCCAATTCCAATCTGCTGATAAATCCTGTTGACTCGACCTTCAGAGTACACTCAATATGTAACCACTTTCACCACATCTGCTCCTACCCTGGACCAAACTACCATGTCTGACCTGAATAATTCATTAGCATCTTCACTAATTTCTTGCCTCAGCCCTTCCCTCTCTGCCCTCTGTTGTCTGACATGCTCTTTTTAAATCCAAGCAGAGCCCTCCACCTGCCCCCACTCTGACTTCACTTTTAAACACGCCCCTCTGCCCTCTCCAGCGGTGCTTCTCAGACATGCTGGAGGTGGGGTGGGGGCTACCTTAGGGCTTTTGCACTTGCCATGCCCGCCTGGAAGACCTTCCTAGCAATCTGCATGGGTCAGTTCCCTGGAGTCTCTGGTCCAATGTCACTTTCTCTTGAAGCCTTCCATGATTGATTTCTGTAAATGTACAGCCTCTGTAAGCCCCCTCTCTTTACTTCCTGTACAACACATAGCATCATCTGACACATATTCTATTCTTCTGTTAGTTGTCTCCCCCCCCACCCCCCATTCCCGGTAACCTGATGAAGGCAACATTTTGCCTTCTTGCTCACAGCTTATCCCCAACATGTTCCCTGAACATAGTAGATGCTCAAAAAGTATTTGACTGAGAGGTATTTTTACAAATAGAGCAATTGAAGGTCTGAGAGGTTAAGCTACTTGCTCAGGGCCCCAGATCCTGGAAGTGCGACGCAGGGTACAGAAGCCTTGACATGAGCTTAATTGCTCTTTATTCTCCTTTTCCCTGTAAAATAAGGACAATAGCACATAACATGCAGAGTTGCTGTGAAGATGAAACAAATGCATAGGAAAGCACTTTATAAGCCCCAGTGTGCTGAAGGAATCTTACCTAATTTATTGAAAACCCTAGCTTTGTGTTATTCAGCAACCTACCCAAAGATTCTTTCATATTCTCAGGTTTTTACTTGGGAATAGCTGATACTGCTGTCACCAGATTAGCTATTTTCTTCTTCCTTCTGCCCGTGGTGAGAGAAGTAAGTGCATGTGTGTGTCTGTGTCTGTTGGCGTCTGTCTGTCTGTAGCTCTGATCCGCATTCCCCAGCCATCAGGTCAAGAGCTCCCCTCCCCCACCTCTGCGGCTGGTCAGCAGCTGGGGGCGCTGGAACTGGTGTGTGGGTGGCTGTCATTGTTTGTTCATGTCTGTGTTCCTGGGGAAGGTGCTCGTGTTATCAGCAGGTGCTTAGCGGGTGTCAGGAGTCCCATCTTGCACAATGCTCCTGGCAGCCTGCCACCCCAACCCCCACTCTCTGCAGCAGGCTGGAGTGAAGCGGTCACAGGCCCATTATGGCTAAATACCAGGCACATAAAACGAAGCCAGCACACTGATGAACCGCAGAGCTGCTGCTCTCTCCGAGGCACACAATTTATGTTTCCCTGAACACTGGGCAGCTTCCTGGGGTGGGACAATTCAGCCCTTCTAAGGCTCACGTTATGATAATGACACAGCAACTAGGAGAGATGGTAGAGATCCTCTCACATAGGCGTCCTTGTATGTTGTTTATTCGTTTGAGTTCCTAATTTTGAAGTAGGAGGAAAATGCAGCCATTTTCTTGGAGCACCTTAAACTGCCTTTCCTGAAGACAGAGATCTGTGGCACTTCAGAAGAAGTGGATGGCAGTGAGAGCTGGCAATCTGTGGCCTGTATCCCTGGGAGTGGTCCTCGGCGGGGAGCCGCTGCCTGGGCCTGGTGCCTGGATGGGCATTGATTGTGTGGGGAGGTGGGGGTGCAGTTCACCCGGTCCACAGCCGCTTAACATTGTCACCAGGCCAAGTCACACTGTGCTCAGCAGGCACCCCTTCAACAGTCTGTGACATCCTGGGGCCTTAGGAGTAGCCCGGCCCACCTGTGAATTCATGCAGGATGTGGGGCATCTTTAAACCAGGGCGAATGCACAGCCTGGGGCAGGCATGCAGGGATACCTTCCAGGAGTCAGGGCAGGCGTCACCTGCTGCCAAAGGAGACCGGCTCTGGGGGGCCTGGGTCCCTCTCACATTCCCTCCATGTGTCCTCAGCTTCCGGAGCCGATGGGCTGGAACCAGGCATGGACTCTTGACTCTGCATCCATTTCCACAGGATGTGTTTCCAGGGTATGGCTCGGCTACCTGGAGGCCGCCATGTGGGGTGGGAGGAGCAGTTTCTGAGTTAGGTTTGAATCCCAGCTGCACTACTGACTTGCCACCTGGAACCTTCCCTAAGCCTCAGCCTCCTTGGCTGCAAAATGGGATAAAGGTCGCAGTCAGGTTTGCATGTTTGTAGAGGGCTTTTGGGCAGTAGCCTGATTGGTGGTGAGCCATCAGGAAGCGATAGCCACTGTTCTTAATTGTGGGGTGACTGCAGGGCACAGTAGGGTCACATGGAGAGGAATGCTGGGCTTTGGAATTAGGTCTGAGTTCAAATCCTCATTCTGCTCATTCATTAAATATTTAATGAGTGCTTATGGATTTTACGCTGGGGTTGAGACTGTGCTTGTTTCCTTCTAGGCTTTCATCACGGGCAAGTCACCGTATTCTTCTGAATCTCAGTTTCTTCGTGTAAAATATGGGTAAAAATACCAATCTTGTAAGACTATTGAGAGTGAAATGAGCATTTGTAAGTGGTAGCTAACTAGTTTACCTTTTCTACTATAAGCTTTTCTACTCTACCATAGGATTTCTGCTTTAACTACAGTTAGTGCCTAAGATGAATTGCATGTTTTAAACTCTTCAGAAGGATATACGCAGCCCTGTGTTCATTGCAGCATTACTAGTGAGAGCCAAGATATGGAAGCAGCCAGTGTCCCATCAGTAGATGAATGGATGAAGAAGATATGATATATTTATACAATAGAATATTATTTAGTGATAAAAAATGAAAATCTTGCCATTTGTGACGACGTAGGCTAAGTGAAATAAGTCAGACAGAGAAAGAGAAATATCATATGATCTCACTTACACCTGGAATCTAAATGAATAAACAAAACAAAACAGAAACAGACCCATAGGTCTGGAGAACAATTTGTTGGTTACCAAAGGGGAAGAAGTAGGAGGATGGAAATTTAAAAAGATTAGAATTACTTAATGATCCAGCAATTTCACTTTTGGATATATATACCCAAAATAAGTGAAGGCAGGGTCTCTGTGAGACCTATACCCATTAAAAAACTGGGCCAGGAAGAGATAAGTTTTGGAATGAGATTTTCTAGATTTTCATCTCCGCTGCATTATTTGCTAGCCTTTGGAAGTTATCTAGACTTTATTGTGCCTCAGTTTCCCTATGCACAAAGTGGGGAAATTAAAAAAACAAAACAAAATGGTAAACATAAAACAGGGAGATTAATTTAACAGTATATTTTATCTCACCCAGTATATATCCCAAATATTATTTCAATATGTAATCAATATAAAAAATATAATGAGATATTTTATATTCTTTCTTTTTCTACTAAGATTTCCAACTCTGGTGTGTATTTTACACCGTAAAACAGCTCAGCGTGGACCAGGGCCACGTTGTAGAGGTCACATGTGGCTTATTGCTAGTGGCTGCCGGGCCGCGCTGGTTTAGCAGGTCTGGGATGTGGGAGCTGGGTGTGATCTGTGTAAACTTGAACCTTTTCTCCGTAACTGGACCAGTGTTCTTCTCCCATCAAACCCTTAAGCAAACCTGCCCAGCGGCACATTGGTAACTCTGGTAGTTTTCAGGGGGGGAAATGGAAAAAATGGAGGAATTTCATCATCTATGGGTTACGTGGTACATCTCTACTGGACAGACCTCCCTGGGTAGCAAGCTACTGTGTGCCGTTTATTTATTTATTTATTATTTTAAAAATTAGAAAAATTTTAAATTACCTTTGACATGCAATATTAGTTTCAGGTATATAAGAGTGAATAGACATTTATATAGCTTATTGAGTGATCACCCTGATAAATCTAGTACCTACCCATCTGATACCATCTGTGTGCCATTTATTGAGCATCTGGTGTGGTATTAGATACTTCAGATCATACATTTTTTTCTAAATTTTTCAGTTACTCTACAAGGCAAGTTTTCTTCTCCCATTTTACAGAGGAGGAAAGTCAGGACATGGGAGATTAAGTGCCTTGCCCAAGGTCATACAACTAGACCTGGAAGGGCTGAGGCTCAAACCTGATTTCAAACTCTTGTTCTTACCTCTGCTCATGCTCTGTCTCTAATAGGGTCCAACACTCTATGTATGTTATGGTCTCTAAATTGGAAAAAAATACACATAAAGAATTTATTATGCGTGCACATATATGAGGTCTGTCCAGAAGATATCCAGCCGTGTATATGAAAAACTGTCATTTATTGAAAAAGATACAAGAAACATTGTACATAGGACAATGATGCCTCAGTCCCCTTCAAAGCAGGCACCTTGGGACCTCACACAGTTCTCCCATTCACCATCAGCTGCCCTGTTGTAATTTCCTGAATCTCATTGATGGTCTGAAATCTCTTCCTCTCAAAGGTGATACTAGTTTTGGGAAAAGCCAGAAGTCGCAGGGCACCACATATGGACTGTAGAGGGGCCGAGTCACCTGAGTGATTTGATGTTTCACCAAAACACTGCATGAGATGTGGTGCATGAGCAGGGGCATTGCCGTCATGAAGCTGCCAATGCCCAGCTGCACTTAACTGGGACTTCTTAATCATCCCAGTAGTTTCCGTGGAGGAATGTTCAAGCTCAACGCAAAATCAGATGCAGATTTGTTGCTCTACTCACTCAGCCATTTTGAATGTGATGGCTACACTCAACAGCATCTACCACCCCCACTGACTAGTACAGTGAAATCATCATTATTCATGCGTGTACATTCCAGTCCACCCTTCTTGGCTGTCAGGTTACATCGATGTTGCGCAAACTGCCCTTGTTATATTAGCAATGGCTGGACTTTTTCCCGGACAGACCTTGTATATATGTATGTAGATATTTATATAAAAAAGTGACTGGAAAGCTATAATGGGAGAAAATTTATAAACTGAAAATAGTTTTATCCGAAAGGATGTGTCTCCCACCTTTCTCTTGGCATCTCTGTCCCCTGCCCACACACACTGGGGACCGGTGGGAATATCCGTGCCGACTAGTTACCACGAGTGTTGATGGGGGAGGGGACAGAGCAGGTGGAATTTCATTAGAATGGGGTGGAACCCAAGTGTTTGTGAAGTCTTCCGTTTCCCTGGTTTGGGGAGCTAGAGGCAGTCGGGTGACCAGATGGCAGCTGCAGTTGTAATGCTGGAACTCATCTAGTGTCTTTTCCAACCTGCCTGGCCTGCTTGGTGGGAAAGAAGCCCTGTGAGCTTTGTCTTTGATGTTCTCTTAGCCTGGGGCTGGTGAGCAGTGACGTGGCTCCAAGAGTGGGGAAAGGGCCGGGGAGATGTGTGAGGAAGGCGCAAAAGGATGGGACTCTGCCACTCCCTAGTTTTGTGACAACGCAAGGCTTTGGATTCCACATTTGTTAAACTGGAATAATCACAGTTGCTGGGGCTCCTTTCCTTGCAAGACACAGAGACTCACTAAAGCCAGGTCAGGTTACAAGCAGTGTCCGTCATAAGATGCAGGAACACGTCAACGTAACCTAAGGAAACGCGCCTTTGCAGAGGTGGGCCTTACAGGGGACTGCACCAGAAAGGCAAGAGCGGAGTCCCCTCGCCCCACGTCTGCTCCCACTCCCTCTTCCCTACGTGGTGTCCGCGTGCCTACATGGTGCAATTGTCCAGCCTCACTCTTCCTTCATGTTTCTTAGTTAGATTTCTGAAATAAAGGCTGATTGACCCAGCTTACCTTTTCAAGGCAAGCCATACATGTTATTGTATTTTATTTTTTTAAAGGCAAGCCATACATTTTAAAGGTCCTGGCAGAGGCCACCTGGTCCCGTGGACTGAGGCCAGACCATGTGGTAGGTGGTCCTCAGACCCTCCGGGAGGACATGGGGCCTGGATATTAAGCATTTAGGAACATCAACCATAAGGTCTGGGGTTTCCCTGCTGTGTTTTCTGTCCACCCCCCAAAATGGCTATTTCATTCCTTCTCTTTACACAAGCCTGCTTCCCGACTCCTCACTTGAAGCAGAAGCCCTTTCCTGTTTCACTGAGAAAGTAGAAGCCTCTCTTGCCACCACACAGTGGAGCCCCGCCCCCTCCCGTATGTCTTCTCCACTTCCCCTCCCGTTGGATTCAGAGCTGTGCCTCGCTTCTCTCAGCCTGCTCCTACAGGTGTCCCCTTTTTGGCATCTGGGTTTTATCCCATTCTGTTGACCTCTCACGCATCCTCTAGTTTCTCTCTCTGCCCCACATGCTCTCCCAGAACTTCAGGCCAGTTGTCTGAGTGCTAGTCAAAGTGCTGGTGTGTGAACCATTTATCACAAGTCACTACGAAATTACAGAATATAAATCAGCTGCGTACAATGCATAATTTAGTTCGGCTGGCATTTTTTTCCGTGGTGAAACTTCCTCAGTGGAGGAAGCACTGTGTTCATTTACATTCTGCCACGAGCTTCTGTCTCCTCAAACACAGAACAGTTTGTGGCCCTGCTTTTTGCTTTTGATAGCCCTCACTGAGCCATCCCCTCTCACTCCGCTGGCGTCGCTCATGTCAGATATCCACGTGGCAAAACCCGGCAGGCGCTTCTTTAGCTTCACTTTGTCTCCCAGTGATTTTAAAGCAGTGTCCTTCGTGACGCCCGCAGGGCCCAGGAGCCCTCTTCCTCTTCCTCTTCACGCGCCTCTTCCCCCAGGCCCCTTTGCTTGCCTTCCTCCACCTGTCCTCTGACTGGCAGGTGCTGCAGGGCCCGTGCCGGGCCCGTTTCTCCATCTGCCTTGCCCTGACAGAGCTCACCTCGGCCGGCCGGTAGCTGATGACTTCCAAATATAGATCTTCAGCCCCTACTGAGCTCCTGACTCATTTCCTATCCGCCTCCTTGATATTTCCATGGCGATGTCTAATAGGCATCCTCACACATGGATAGGTGCGAACAGAGTACTCATGCTGTTTCTCAGTCCACCCCCCTCCACTCTCCATCTTGTGAGGCAGCATCACCACCCACCAGTTGCTCAGGGTCCGACCCCTAGGTCCACGGTCCACGGTCCACCTGTGATTCCGCCCTTTCCCTCAGGCACCATGTCTGTGTGTCAGGAGGTCCTGTCAGTTGCACTGTAGAATATAACCTGACTCTATCCTCCTCTCCATCAACATTGACCCTCCTCCTCTGACCGCCACCCCCACCTCCACTGGCCTGCTCTAGGGGCCTCACTTTTCATTCTCTGTGCCCCACTCTCCGCTGACTGGACTGGTCCAGCCACAGGGAGCTCTTTTAAACCATGCACCTCCTGGGATGAAGCCCTTCCTTGCTTCGCGCTGCTCTTAGAATAAACCCCGACTCCTTATGGTGGTCTGTGAGCACCCAGGCGACCTGGTCTGTACCGCCCTCTCCAGACTCGTCTCCTGTCCTTCCCCTGAACGCGTCCACTCCCTCTGCCTGCTGTTCCTGCTCTTCCCTGCTCATGTCCTGGCTGGCCCCCCTCCCTCTCCTTGTCACCTCAGAGAGGCTTTCCCGGACCCCTCTGCCCCAGTGGAGAGTGCAGGGCTGTAGTTTGAGGCTCGAGCCCCAGGCAGCTGAGAACCGGGAGGCCACCCAAGTTAGCCCGGTGAGGAACCTAGACTTCAGGCCAGTGTGTTTTTCCTTTAAAGCCTGACCAAACCTGCAGTGTTGCCAATGACTTGAGGCTCTTTTCCAGGCCTCTGGGGACTTCCGAATGCCTCTTACAGAGCTGGCGAAGGGTGGGGAGAAGAAGCTGGTCTGTCTGGCTCCGCCTGAACTGCTTCTCTGAGGGCGGGTAAAGTGCCACGTATGTGTCGCCCTTTATGAGAGAAGGTGTTCTCACTGTTCCGATGAGGACATTGAGGCCTAGTGAAGTTAGGCGACTCGCCCCAAGCCATTCAGTCAGTAAGGGCTACATCCTATATTTGGACCCAGGTCTGCCTCAAAGTTCTTTGAAAGATCTGAAAAGGAGAATTGGTAAAGCCAGGGGTTTCTACTCCTGTCATGTCTTAAGAAAGTAGTGGGTATTTTTAGAAGTTAATGCAAATTGTACATTTGCCCAAATGGGGACACCCTCAACTTTAATAGTTCCTTTCGGCTGGTATTATTGTCATCCCAGCACAGTTATATTAGTTATTTTGCACCATAAGGATTCCTCTCTGATTGAATAATACAAAAAAAGTTTTGGGTTTTATATTGGATAAGAGGAGTGGTAAGAGATTAGGGTCTTTCTGCCTACATAAAGGTATCACGTAAGATGTTTCCCAACTCGGATTTCACATTCCACATTCTTCCACTTAACACAGTCACTCAGGTGTGAATGTCATCTTCCTTATCAGGGTGGTACAGGCCACCCAGTGCCCTAGGACAAAGCTGGGCATACCATATCCTGTTACAAAAGCCCCTTTGTTGGAGGAGTACCGGGCAGGCACTGCTCTTCTGCCACTGAGAGCACCTAACTCCGTGCTAGTCTCCCAGAGTATTATGATGGACATTTTGTTACTGAACCCTAACAGTAGGGGCTCCGACTGCCGACTGCCTACCAGGCAAACCTCCAAAGATGGAGGTCAGTGGAAAAGAAAGGAATCTTTTATTTAATGGCAAGCGTCTGCCTGAAATACCTGGGTAACAAAAGTAAAGGGAAAGAAAAAGAGCGTGACATCAAAAATAGCTATTTAAATATTTCTCATTACAACTACTACATAGGTTCAAGAACTAAAAATTACACAAGAACAAAAATCTGTTCACAGTGCTGACTATGATCGCTGAGGTCTTTTGAAATAATGGCAAGCCTCTGCCTCAAAGCCTGTTCCCCCTAAGACACCCAAAGAAAAATCACCCTGTCACCAGCTCAGTTCAAGGTTGTGCCAGGAGCCTCTTGTCCCACCCAGAAGTATCTTAAGCAGAGGCGGCTTGGCTGGTCTCCATTCACTGTCCAGCCTCAGGCGTCTTTTGGAGTCTGTACCCTAGGCCTCCGCTCACAGGCCTGCACTGGGCACTGCTGGGGGAGGGGAAAGAACCAAATGCCTTTTTGCTTTCTGGGGTGCACCGTTTCAGAAGTCCTCTCCCAGAATCCCCCGTGTGCCAGAGTCATGGGAGTGTCCAGCCTGCCAACCAGTGAGGGTCAGTGTCGGCCTCGTTTGCCTTTCCCCCTCTTCAGGCAGCCACGTGTAGCAAGGCGGCAAAGTCTCTGTAGTCACACGTGTTCTGCTCAAACCCCTCCTCCATTTCCAGGGGTGTATGTCCCCGACATTGTAATTTGTCTTGATTTTCCCGCCCCATAGCCAACCCCTGCACTTTCACTGTGCTCAGAAAACACCCCACCTACTATGGAGGTTAGAAGGCTGGGCCGTGGACATCCTGGGCCTTGACTCGGCTGGTCAGATGCACGTGGGTGCTGGTGATGCAGAAAAGCCAGGACACTGGAGAATTCATCCTGCGGCAGTGACAACAGCAGCATCTAGTTTCCAAGGGCAGTGGCGGTGGTCTCAAGGCCTCTAGCTTCAGTGGCCAGGATCCAGGTGTTGGTACAACCTGGGCATCCTGCGGCCTGTGGTGAGTCGGGCTCTGGTCCTGCTCATTTCCTGAGTCTGGTCATTTGGCTCTTCTGGGGATCCTGTGACATGCCAGAGGCCTTTGAGTAAGCTCCTCAATTTAAGTCAGCCAAAGCGTACTTATGTTGTTTTTTATTTTTTTTAAATTTTTTATTTTTTAAGAGTCATTCAAAATCTTTATTACATTGTATTCTGCCATTTCTTTTTTAAATATATAGTCTTTACTATATATTTTCCGTTACTATTTAGTCCCCTTATACTCTCCACCCCGCAACGGTCACCGAATCAGACTTGTATGGAGCTGTTGCTGTGTATTATCCACAGGTTTCGTTCATCCCTACACCCCTGACAGCACTGCTTCACCACCTGAGCACCCTCCCTGGGCTACAGAATTGACGGGAACCCTGGGTTGAGAATCCTAGGTTGGGTGGGTTGGCAGGACCACAAGCTCAGTCATCTCCATTCATTGTCTGACCCATGCTCCACTGCTTGCCGCCCGTCATGTACCCCTAGGTAGGGTTTGTGAGGGTGCAGCCAGCCCTTGCCCCTCTTCCTCAGCTCCTCCAGCAGTGCCCTGCACACAGTGGTTGTTGCTCAGGAAGGTTGACATGGAACCAAAGGAAGACAGAGAAGTTGGTACCTTCGGGCCCTCTTCAGTCCTAGCAGGGCAGCCCGGGGCTGCGATCAGGCACCTGGTGGGAGGTTGGTTAACTGCGTGCCTGGAACCTCCAGGTTGTCTGCGGTCGATAGTGGAGATTGGATGGAGACTCTGGATTTAGAATAGCAGAGTAAGTAGGTAGAGCCTTGGAAGGGAAAAATGTGCCCCCTTTCCTCTGAGTGGAGGAAGTGAACTTAGTGCTGTTCCAGTCTTTCATGTCAGAGCGAACACAGAAAGGGCTTCTGTTTCTTTGCAACTCAGGGCCTTGCCCAGCTGCCGTCGAGCTGAGAGACACTGTCAGCACGCTGTTGGCCCATCCACGGTACACCCGTGCATGCCACTGGGACACGCTGATGGAGGTGTCACCCTGGGGTATATCCAGCTCCTCCACCACCCACCACTCTGGGGCTGACCTTTGCTGTTCTTAACCCCTTATAAGTTGCAGATTTTTTTCCTAGTTTAGCATTTGCCTTTAGCTTTATGATGTCTTTTTTCTTTCACACCATTCCTTCTTGATCATTTTGCTCTCTACAGGAGGTCCTGCACCTTGACCAGAGGATTGTGGCCCTTCCTTCAAAACCCTCTCTGGACACACCCTCCTAGCACCCCCTAGGAAAGATGCGGCAGCTCAAAGGGAAGCCCAAGAAGGAGACGTCCAAGGACAAGAAGGAGCGGAAGCAGGCCATGCAGGAGGCCCGGCAGCAGATCACCACGGTGGTGCTGCCCACGCTGGCTGTGGTCGTGCTCCTGATTGTGGTGTTCGTGTACATGGCCACGCGGCCCACCATCACCGAGTGAGCTCCGCAGGAGGGGCGAGCAGGAGGAAGGCGGCTTTCGCTGTCAGATTTCCCTCCCGCCCGGCTCTGCGCAGCAGCGCCTGTCTTCTCTGGTCTTTGACTCGATTACAATTTTCCACTTTTCTTGGGAGGGAATAGGGAGCGTTTTATCACTGAATGTGCCATACACTTCATGTGCCTTTCAAATTTCAAAGCCGCGTGTGTGTGTTTCTTTTTCTCTTCCTGAAATCGATGTGTAGCTCTGCCTGGTGAGAGGAGGAATCCCCGGGTCGTGAATGAGTTGGAATCAGTGCTCACCCCATCCCCATTGTTTCGAACATGAATATTTCCTACATGTGTTCACAATTTCCAAAGGGACTGTATTTCTTCTCTGTGCTTAATGTGATTTTAAATATGTCAACTCAAAAGTGAAATATTTATTTTTTGAATAAAGGAGATAATAGCCTTAACTACTAGATGTTTATCTTGTTTGCCAGCAAGCAGCCTTGCTCTCCAGAAAATGCTGGGAGGCACTGTCTGTCCCTGGGGCTCCCTCTCAGGGCAGGGTCCCCCTCCCCTCCACACCTCTCCTCAGACTTTGTCCACCCTCCCTCACTCCCTGCTGGGAATCACTTCCGGGAAAGTTGTGCTTTTTGACTGGATCATTTTAAGATCCAGAGAATCTTGAGAGGGGCAGAAAGGGTGTGTTAATTGGTCTGTCTTAGCAACATAAGAGTTCTAATTGGAATATGACCACAAGTGCTTTTCACACCACTTAGCAAACAGCAACAAAGAAGTGGTCCTGGAGGGAAGGGTCAGGGTCGGTTCTGCTCCTACCGAAGGGATGCAAATTCTTGGCAGCCCAGCTGAGTTTTTGATGCAGATTGGCCATGCTGGCAGGTTTGCTTCCTTGTGTTCTGAAGACGTTAGCCCCGGTCCTGGTTCCTGATGGAGCAGCCCCTTTTTGGAAGTCAGACTTACAGTGGCTGCTCTTGAGTGTTTGTTCTCCTGTCATCGCTGATTATGGAGAGCTCTGTGGGGCAGAAGAGCCGTTCTGATCTGTGAGGCGGCTTGGTTTGCGCACGATGGCCAGGCTGATCCTGAGGACTTGGGGCCCCTTGGAGAGCCTCTCAGGAAGACGAAGCAGCTGTAGAAAGGAAGGACTCCAGCTGATGCTCGGAGATCGGGGCCTGGTGGGACCAGCAGGGGCTCGGTGGGCGTCCGCAAGAGCTGGTGTCAGCGGGAGACACCGTGGCCCTGGAAAGAGATTTACTAAAAATCTTATCAAATGCAGAAGCTGCTCGCATAAAGTTCCTCTTAGATTTCTATTTTCCTCCCCTTTATTTGGTTTTCTTAGGAGCCCCAGTGCTTGTTGGTCTAGTTCAGGAATATGCACTGGAACCAAGTAATACAGTAAACTGCATGTACTCACTGACCAGCTTCAGCAACCCCATTACGGGGCCACTCCACCTCTACAGCCTCCCACACCCAGACATTCACATGCACACCACATTGGATTATTTTGCAGCAAAACGGGAGGTGGGATTTAAACCCAGATGGTCTGGCTTCAGCGTTCATGCTCTTGATCATTGAGATCTATTAACTCTTAATACTGATTTCCTCTGTCTCGCTCTCTCAGCCTATAGAAACCTTCCCTGCTGAAGTGTGAGTGGACAGTCCTCACTTGGTAACAGTTGGTTACCAAGACAAACGACCTTAGATGCCATCTTCACACAAACAGTCTGTGACTTCAGCTTTGCCCACCTGGTTTTCTTAACATCTGGCTCAGTCCCTCATCCGTTGCTCAGTGGGAGAGGAGCTGTACCCCCACAGCCATCAAGAAAGAATATCTATTCCCTGGGCTCCTTTAGATAACACGTAGATATTCTTGCTTAGGACATTTCAGGCATGGTGTGAGAAGAGCATACGCTTTGGGGACGAGAGACGCAGGTGAATCCTGACTCAGCCCCCGTCTAGCCAGGCAACCTCGGCCAGGTGCCATGCTCCGAGCAGTAGCTGCCCCTCATCTGCCAAGTTGGGCTCATCTTACTCTAGAGGATGTTGGGAGGGTAAATGGAAGTAGGAACAGTGTGTGGCATTGTGCCTAGTAATTTTAGGTGCTCAGTAGATGACCGTTCCCTCCTGTCAGTGTGTTCACCTCACAGCACATACTGCAGGCCCGCCTTCCAGGGCTTCACTTGCCAGCTGACACCATGCCACACCCCGCATACTAGATCCTTTAGGAGCCTCTGGGTCTTATTTTCAGCCACCGTTCTCCTCTTTGCTGTCCTCTTTGCTGTCCTTCACGGGGCCTCGTGGGTCTGAGCTCAGTTTTCAGGGGAAGGAAATTACTAGACGGGCTTGGTGAAAGCAGGCTTGAAAGCAGACTTTTAAGAGTGAACGCACCTTGGACGTGAGCCACCTTCTGGCAGGGATGAAATGCCAATTTACTGTGGACTTGCTAGGTGGAGTTTAACAATTCTCAGGGTAAGTCGTACTCCCATGTGGGTGTCCTGGGTAATTTTTTGAGGCATCGGCTTCCAAATTATTCCCCTTTATTCAGTGGCTCCAAGGCGAAACTGAATAATTAATTAGCAGTTTCACAGAAAGTCATGCTGGGGTTCTGCAGTAGGATGAGGGGCTCTCGCTTTTCAGAGTCCTCATTACCCAGCCTAACAGTTCTTGAAGAGCAAATTCTAAGAGGACTCAGGTTAGAAACAGGAATAGAAACCATTGTCGTTTGTTGAAAATCCGTCACTTGATGTGTTTTTAAAAAATCATGACACCGAGATGTGTCCGTGTACCTGCTGATTCTGAAGCCACTAGCCGCCCAATTCCTTTCTTGTCAATTCAACCACAGAGCAGCACGTACCCATCCTTCCTTCCTGCATCCTCCGTGAGGCAACAGGAAGGAAACCTGCAGCCAGACTCACCTGGAAAGATGGTAACACCTGCCATAATTATCCTTCCCTTTCCCCCAAAGAACTTCACATCATTATTTACTCACTAGAGGTAGAAAAAGTAGAGAATCTCTTGAAATTGTGGCTGTTATATGTTTTTGTGGAAGTTTGCCATCATACATGTGTACATATTTGTGTATGTGTGTGTATATAGCTCTTTATTGAAAATGCCCCATGTGGTCTGCCACCCAAAGATGTCTGCCTTACTTTAAATACAATTTATTTTTCAGGAACCATGTCTAATTTTGTTCTCTACAGTATTTACCACAGACTGCGTAAGCATTAAGAGTAAGACACAGAATTGGGGAAATGGGAGTAGCACCCTTTCAGTCCTTCCAGAACATGCAGTAGACCTGGAGAGGGGCTTGCACACCCTCCGGATTCCTGTCCAACCCTCCCCCGTGCTTCAGAGATCAGGGAGAGCCGTTGTGAGCCTAAGTTTTGCCTCACCCACTCTATCAGGCCTAATTTTTTCTTAGGGGTCCTTTTGTACTTCAGTGGCCAGTCTGTCCTCCTCTATTTTCTCATTATTCTACAAGCATGTGTCTCTGACCTTCGTGTATTTCAGTTGGGTCATCTGTATTATCTCCCCACCTGCCAGTTCTGTGGAAAGGAGCCAGTCTTTTCAAAAAGCTTTTAATCTCTTGAGCTGTTGGGTAATAATTTAAGGAATGGAGCCCAGAGTGAGAGTTTGGATGCTCAGTAATGCCGTGGTTAAGCATTTCTCTTCTTCCTTTGTTGTTCACTTCCCTATCATCACATGAAGGTTGCCTGTCTTTGAACCCTCGTAGAAGTGAAACTTCTCCAGCCTGGGACTATTGCTTTTCCATTTGATACAAGGCACAGCTGGCCACACGCTAATCGCCGCAGCTCTTTCAGAAAGCATATTAAGCCTTTTGGGATTAGGCCTAACTTCCAAGGCATAACTCGTTTGGATTGGAATAAATTAAAGCCCATTACGAACTTCTTTTGCAAGCCTCCCTGCCTTGAAATACCTCTCCCTCCAGCTGCGTTACTGGCTCAGTGGAAGGTCCGCCCATCTATTTCAGTCCAGATTTTCCAGAGACATTGAAATTCCCTGCCTCACATGACCCTCATGGGTTGGGTTTTAAAAGATGTAGCAATATCTATAGAAGATATATTTAAAGGAAAAATGTACAAAACACTGAAAATGTAAAAAATGGAAAAAGATATACCAGGCAAATTGAATAAAAGCCATAGCAGTAATTTTAACAATAGCAAAACAATGATAAGATGAACATGCCATCAGGGGCAAAAGATGACATATAACTAGTAACATAATAATGAACGATATTTTGATCATGTATATGTATGTTGCTAGCAATGTAGCCTTCAAATATACAAAACAAGTGACTATGGGCAGAGTAGAAATAGATCAACAGTTTTAGTTGGAGATTTTAAGATATGTCTTTCACAGATGGATAGATCAAATAGCCAAGAAGAGCAAAGATGTAGATTTGAGTGATAAAATTAACTTGATCTAGAAGATAAAAATAGATCTTTTTACTCAACAGAAAACTTTTTTTTAGGAATACACATGGAACATTAATAAAAATTGGCTTACAATTTTTTTAATTTGAAGAAAAATATAAACCCACAGATTCAAGAAGCTCAACAACTCAGCAAGATAAATGGAGCCCTGGCTGGTGTGGCTCAGTTGGGTGCTGCCTCGCAAACCAAAATGTTGCGGGTTTAGTTCCTGGCCTGGGCACATGCATGGGTTATGGGTTCAGCCCCCGGTCAGGGCATGTGCAAGAGGCAACTGACTGATGTTTCTCTCCCTCCGTTTTTCTCTCACTTCTCCTATCTCTGGAATCAATACAAGAAAAAAAAAATTTAAGAAATAAATGGAAAATCTACAGCAAAAAATTTGCTGGAGGATGAAGATGGTGAACTATGGAAATTATGATTTCAAACATGCGTTAACAGAAGTTGGAAGAGGAGAGGGTGAGAGGTGACATAAGCGTTCTGATTTCTTACTCTTCTATTATGAGGAGTAAAAACTATTATTTTTTTAAATGTTTATTTTTAGACAGAAAGGGAGAGAAACATCAATGTGTGGTCGCCTCTTGCGTGTCCCCTGCTGGGGACCTGGCCCTCAACCCAGGCATGTGCCCTGACTGGGAATTGAACCCCGCAACCCTTTGGTTTGCAGGCCGATGCTTAATCCACTGAGCCACACCAGCCAGAGCAGGAGTAAAAATTATTTATAGTTGCTACTATGCTTTATAAGGGTAAGTACTAAAAGAATAAATAAAAATAATATAATCGGCTAATTTAGTGGAGGGGAGTATGAAGAAGTAAAAGCATACTATTATTTTGTTATTACTTAACTGTGGTATCTGTAGATAGAAGCCAACGTACCATATTTAAAGAAAAAGACTCAAACTGGATTATAAAGGAAAACCCAAATATACACCAAAGAAAAGAGGTACATCTTTAAGTGATTCCAAACAGCTGAAAGTAAAAGGCTGGACAAAAGTATATCAGTGATACACGTAGAAAATAACAACAGCACTAATGGTGCTGAGAGGGAGATTCATAGCTTTCATCCGTAAATGCAAAAAGTGAAATTGTTAGGGAAACAAGAAGGAAGCAGTGTTCCCAACTCTACTATTAAAGTTGAAGGGGAGGAAAAGCATAAAAGGGATACAAGACATAGGATGATGATAAAGTATATAATTCATGACGAAGATCTAAAAAGTGTGAATATGTATAAAATGACCAAATTTTTCTTAACAGAAATTACAGGAACTACAAGGAGTGACAGGAACATATTAGTAAATGGAGATTTTAGTTCACCATTTTCAGCCCATGACAGAGCAAGTGAATAAAGGATAAACGTTTAGAAGACCCAAACAATATCATGAAAGAGATCTGACTCATATGTCAAATTATGTCCCTAAAAACAGAGGCTGTGTTATTTTCAAGTTCCAGGAACATTCACAAAAATTATGCTATTTATTTACTTATTTAACATTTGCCTGCTTTTTTAAAAATCATGAGCTTTATGAGATGGGAAGGGACTTTGTCTTGTTAATCCTATTTCCCCCAAAACTAACAGAGGCGGCCAATAAATAGTTTTGAATTAAGTGAAAGAACACATTCTCAAGAGAAAAATACAAATGGCCATTAAGTCCATGGGGGAAAAAGCAGAACTTTATAAACAAAGGTTTTCTGTTCAAATAGTAATACAATGCCATTTTACCTATCTGCTTGGCAAAACTTAAAAAAAGGAAATATGCTCTAAATCCTTGATTTATATATATAAATGCATACCTAGATATTGTGTCAACTCTGCAAAATGTCAAGCAGCACAGATGACACAAATAGTTCTTCCCAATTTCTGATCCCTTCATGCCAACATCCGGGTGAGCCATGACCTTCAGGAAATGTACTACCTGTGTGTGTCACAGCCTATCGTTCTCTTTATTGCAGTGGGTGCATGGCCCCAGGCAGGATGATCGACCCGCAGCAGAGACTGACTCATTACTAAGCAGCCTGCAGGAACTCTCTGCTTAGCTGTTCTTGCCTGGCACTGAGAGTCTGCCCAACCAACCCTGCAACCCTCAATGGAGTATCTCCCCCAGCCCGGCAGCTAGCTTATTGCTGACATGAAGATTTGCTACAAGGGACCCAATGTACATTTTCACATAGCAACAAAGGTGTATATTTTATGGTAAGATTTCCAGACTACCCCACAATTTTAGAACATTGGATTCAGTCTATTGAGTTACTGACTCCATTTCCTCCCTCTTCCTAGAGCCCCTGATAGATTCTGATTAAGTATCCAGAATTAGGAGAGCCTGCAATTGCCAAAGATGGACTCTAAATACTGGTATTGACAAGACTAAACAAAAAGCAGAAGAAGATTCCACAAGCAAATAAGGATACCTTACTGTAATTCCCCCTTTAAGTTAGGCTTGGGATCTGGGCCCCCTGCTATAATGATAAAAACTAATCTCTGCTACAGCCTGAATGATAATTTGAGTCCACATGCATGAAGTAACCAGGGTGCAGGGGGATACGCCATCTCAGCTCTTCAGTGGATAAGAATGATGACACACGCAGGTGTCATGTTAAACCCCTGACATCAGTTCCTGATGTGTTGGCTCAGACTGTGATTATTTGAATAAAGACCTCTGATTAATGATGGCAACATGAACACATGCTCCCCCCTGGTGATAAAACAATAGTAAAGGGATAGGAACTAAATTCCCAAAAAGAAGAGAAAGTGAATATAGATAAGAGCAATGACAAAGGTGGAAAGCAAATGGGTGAGTGGTAACTGGTTGAGCATACCTGAGAATGCTGAATTATAAACTAGCAATGGAGCACCTAAAAATCAACCCAACTTTAACTGTATGTCCCCATAATGCTCAGGAATTGATATAAGCAGGTTCTTCTGGAAGTAATTGTGAAGATGGACTGGAAAAAAAGGAGATGGGTTGAAAGTCAGTCAGAAGAAAAGAGCCCAGACTTTCCCCTCAACCCTGGAAGAAGGCAGGTGACTTGGGAGAAGGTGTCTTGGCTGAGAGCACCATGTATAGTGGGAGGAAGAGGTTTTGTACTTAAAAATATGGGGCTTTGGTGATAGATACGTAAAATGCTGAGATCCCAGCCTTTTTCCACACCCAGCCCCTGAAGGATTATACCCTCATACCGAAAGTAAAGCATCTTCTGGTAATTTAATGGGCCCAGGAGAAAGGACCTAAAGACGCTGACATTACAGGCTACCAAAAGAACAATCTATTTGTGTTAGCCTTCAGTAAACAGCTGGGACAGTAAAACTCTACCACCCGCGGACACAGAGCTTCCCATATATCCATACAATCAGCTAGGGATCACAATACATTTTTTAAAAGAGGCCAAAATAAAGAAAGAGTTAAGAAATACTGCAAAGGAAACAGAGACTATACTAATGACTGAATAATGATTGCTGTATTGGATCAATGTGGATTTTCTAATATGAATGTGTGAATATAGGCATTTTAAATATGGTTTAAAATAATTCTGTGTGCCGCACTGTGTACAAAACTGAGATTATAAGTGGAAATACTGAGAAAGTTAAAAGCAATCTGTACAATTCACACAGAAACCCCATTCAAGAAACAGTCATGTTTATGTGGCCCACAACAGACTTCATTAAAACAAACATCAACATCCAGAATTTAATAAGAATCTAGGATGTAGGAACATCAGAGCAACTCGCAGCTGGAGAAGTTGAGCTCTCGATGCTGGTATGAAAGCAAGAAGAGAAAGAGGATTTTAAAGATTCCAGATGCAGAGGAGGTCACATCCTCCCTGCTCTTACCCCTTTACGTGAGAACTGAGAAGACACATAGCTCCAGAAAACCACTGCAGCAACTATAAGAACTGTAACTGAAAACGCATTTTAAGACCTCTGATTGTCTTTAGATCTCGTAAATCTTTAGCTTTCTAAAACACCATTGAATGAACTTACAGTGTTTCTTGGTGTTTGCATTAGATCACAAAACTACTACAGCCTGTGGGCCAAATCCAGCCTGCCGACTGTTTTTTGAACAGATGGGGAGCCAAGAAAAGTTATTTTTTAAAATTAAACTTTTTATTTTGAGATAATGGTATGTTAAATGCAGTTGTAAGAAGTCATGGAGAGAGATCCTGTGACCCTTTACCCAGCCCCCCCAATATTAACTTCCTCGGACCTGCAGTACAGCATCCTAGGACACCCAGGATACTGGCATGGACACACTCAAGGGACGAAACGGACCACGAGGATGTTTTTGTTTCCCTTTTATAGCCGCAGCCTCTTCCCTCTTGCACCCACTCCCTCATTGCCCATGGCAACCACTAATCTGGTCTCTATTCCTATAATTTTGTCATTTTAAGAATGTGATATAACAAAATGTAATTTTTTGAGCTTAACTTTGTTCACTTAGCATAATTCTCTAGAGAGTCCTCTAAGTTTTGTTTGAATTAATTGGTTTCTTTGTTGCTGTGTAATATTCCATAATATGATGTACCACTTTTTTTTTAACCATTCACCTGTTGAGGGACACACGTTTCATTTCCAGTTTAAGGCTATTGTGAATAAATCCGCTGTGAACATTCGTGTACAGGTTTGTGTGTGAGAATACATCTTCGCTTCTCTTGGATAACTGCCAGTGAGTGCAGTTTCTAGGTCATACGGAAGCTGCCAGGCTTTTCCAGAGTAGTGGTACCACTTTATGTTCCTACCAGTAACGTGATCCAGTTTCTCTGTGTTCTTGCCAGCCATTTGTGTTGTCGCTGTTTTTAATTTTTTGCTATTCAGATATATGTGTTGTGATATCTTATTGTTTTAATTTGCATTTCCCTAATGGCTAATAATGTTGAACATCCTTTTATGTGCTTATTTGCAACCTGTATATTCTCTTCAGTGAAATGTGTTTTCATGTCTTTCATCCATATTTTTTTAATCCATGAGTGAAGGATGAAAAGGATACCTGCACCATTCATGCCCTGCCCCACCCCAGACCAGCTGTTTTATATCCCTGTAATAAATGGACCTCCCTACTCCTAAAGGAATGCAGGGGTGATCGAGGGGAACAAAGGGGCTGGGGGTTGTCGTGATGGTACTGGGGGTTCTGGCACCAGCACGAGTTTAAAGATAACATTGAAGGCACCTTTCCCCCAGAGAAGGGACTAAAGGTGCAGGAAGGATTAATGGGGGTAGTTCAGATTAACCTGAAGGCTCTGTACACATTCCAGAGTCTATCTGTGGAAAATGGGAGGGCATAAAGGATTCGGGTGGATTAGTTTTAAAATGGAGTCAGGTTTTGAATGTAGTCAGGTCCGTCTGCACAGTATGATACTTACCTGCCTTATGTCTTGCTTGTTTTCCCTCTATATTGGGTTGGCCAAAAAATTTGTTTGGTTTTTTTCCTTAAGATGGCTTTAGTAGTGCTTACTTGTCTTTAACTTCATTTGAAATGATTTTATTAGATTGCATTGTGACAGCTGTCATATCAGTGTGCATTAAAAAAAAAATCAAAACTGGTGAATTTTTGTGTAGCCATTTTATTATTGAAGATGGAAGCAAATAAGTGACATTTTAAAAATATTTTGCTTATTATTTCAAGAAAAGTAAAAATGCAACTGAAATGCAAAAAAATGATTTGTGTAGCGTAGAAGAAGGTGCTATGACTGATCGAATGTGTCAAAAGTGGTTTGCAAAGGTTCATGCTGGAGATTTCTCACTGGACTATGCTTCCCAGTCAGATAGACAAGTTGAAGTTGATAGTGATCAAATTGAGACATTAATTGAGAATGGTCAACATCATGTTACGTGAGAGACAGCTGACATACTTAAAATATCCAAATCAATAAAGATAATTGGTGAAAATGAAAAATGTGTCATTTATTTTATGGAAAATACCACATGAACTTTTTGGCCAACCCAAAATTATGTCTTAAAATTGGGTAGATTGAATCCTTTTTATACCTTTTCAGAATTGTTTTAGCTATTATAGTTCCTTTGCCTTTCCATATGAACTTTCGAATAATTTTGTTTACATCTACCAAGAAATCTTGCTGAAATTTTAACAGGAATTGTGTTAAATCTGTAAGGTCTATCCAGAAAGTATCTATCCATGTTATATGAAAAATAGGGATGTTTACTGAAGATACAAGACACAAGAAACATTGTTCATAGGACAATGACATCTCAGTCCCCTTCAAAGTTATGACCTTCATGAAAAAATCTGATTCACCGGTAGCAGTTTGAATGAAGTCATAGCAACTGCAGCACTATGTTCCTTCTGCTCTGGTAGCAGAAGTCAATGGAATGAATTTTGCCACAACACATTTCATGCCAAGATCCTGAATTGGAATTCCCAGGTCAGCTTCTACTTCTTGCACTGTCAGTTGCCAATCTTTGTTGATTGCAGCCATACATGTTCAACATTCTCGGATGTTCTGCTTATTGCAGGCCTTCCAGAATGTGGATCACTTTCAACAGATTCTCGACCATCTTTGAAGCATCTGTGCCACACTTTTATTTGTGCTGCACTCATTGCATTGCCCCTGAATGTCTTCTGAATCATCCGAATAGTTTCCAAGGAGGGATGACCAAGCTTAACTCAAAATTTGATGCCAGTTCACATCTACTCACTCAGTCATTTTAAATGCAGTGGCCGCATAGTACACATGCTCACTCCACTGCATCTACCGCCCCCAATGACTGGTACAGTGAAGTTGTCATTGTTCACACATGAGCATTCCAGTTCACTCTCCTTGACTGCCAGGTTACATCGATGTCACACAAACCATTCTCATTATATTAACAATGATTGGACTTTTTCTGGACAGACCTCATATATCAATTTTGGGAGGACTGAGATCTATACTATGTTGAGTCTTCCAATCGATGGTATATCTTTCATTTATTTAAATCTTCTTTGATCTCTTTCATCAGTGTTTTAACATACAACTCTTCATGTGTTTCGTTAGTTTTATACCCAAGTATTTCATTTATTTGAATAACTGTAAATCGTATTGTTGTTTTTACTTCACTGTCCATGTGTTCATTGCTGGTATATATCAATAGAAATACAATTGATTTTTGGATGTTTATCTTGTATCCTGACAGCTTGCCAAACTCATTAATTCTAGGAGTTTTTAGGTAGATTCATTGGGATTTGTTTCTACTAGACAATCACGTCATCTGCAAGTAGGGAAAGTTTTATTCTTCTGTTTCTGATCTGGATACCATTTATTTCTTTTTCTTCACTTTATCACATGGGCTGGAACTTCATGTACTGTGTTGAGTAAAGTGGTGAAAATGGACATTCTTTCCCTGTTCCTAATCTTAGGGGGAAAGCATTCTGGTTTTCACCATTAATTAAAATGTTATTCACAGGTTATTTGGGACACGTTCTTTATCAAATTGAGGACATTTCCTTCTATTACTATTTTTTCTGAGAATCATGAAAGGGTGTTCAATGTTTTCAAATGATTTTCCTTCATTAATTGATATCAAGTAATTTTTCTTCTTTAGTTTTCTTATGTCTTTAGGTGGATTACATTGATTTTTAAATATTTAAATAGTCTTGTATCTGTGGAATAAATATGATTTAGTCATGGTATAAAATTCTTTTTATGTATTGCTTAATGCATTTGTTAATATTTTGTGAAAGATTTTTACATCTAAGTTCATGAGGGATATTTTCTGCTTTTTTTGGTATTGTCTTTGTCTAGTTTTGGTATCACAGTAATTTTGCTTCATGAAATAAATTGGGAAGTCTTCTATTTTCTGGAAGAGATTGTAAAGAAGCTAGGTTAAGTCTTAGTTAAGCTTTTGTTAAAATTTGCTAGGGAAATCTTTTAGACCTGGAGATTCCTTTTCCTTCTTTTTTCTTTCTTTTTTCTTTCTTTCTTTCTTTCTTTCTTTCTTTCTTTCTTTCTTTCTTTCTTTCTTTCTTTCTTTCTTTCTTTCTTTCTCTCTCCTTCCTTCCTTCCTTCCTTCCTTCCTTCCTTCCTTCCTTCCTTCCTTCCTTCCTTCCTTCCTTCCTTCCTTCCTTCCTTTCCTTTCTTCTCTTTTCTTTTTTTTTGTAGGTTTTAATTTATGAGTTCAAGTTCCTCAAGAGTTTTAGGCCTAATCAAGTGATCTATTTGATATTGGGTGGTTTGCAGTAATTTGTGTTTTTCAAGGACTTGGTACATTTCAACTATATTGTCAAACAAGTATTTGTGTTTGTAGTATTCATAATAGTGTTGTTCATAGCATTCCCTTCTTATCATTTTGATTTTCTGATTTCTGCACGGTCTGCAGTGAGATCCTCTATTTCATTTCTGATATGGGTAATTTGTGTTTTCCTTTTTTTCTTTATCAGTCTTACCAGAGATTTGTCAACTTGATTAACTTTTTTTAAAGAATCAGCTCTTTGTTTTCTTTATTGTTTTTCTGCTTTCAATCTCACTGATTTATTATGCTTTTTAAATTTCTTTTTCTTTGGATTTGTTTTGCTCTTTTTTTCTAGATTCTTGAGAGAGGAGCTTAGATTATTGACTTGAGACTTTTTCTCATGTTTAATGTATGCATTTAGTGCTATAAAGTTCCCTCTTACCATTGCTTTAGCTGTTTCTCACAAACTTTTTCTTTTTTCAATCATCACCTGAGGGTATGTTTAAAAAAAAGTTTTTATCCTCACCCAAGGACATTTTAGTTTCTTTTTTAGAGAGGGAGAGGATGGAAGAGAGGAAAGGGGAAAAAGAAGCATCAATTGTCTACCTTCCTTCGCATCCAGACTGGGGATCATACACATCCGAACCAGGGATGAACCCGCAACCTAGGCTTAGAATACATTTTACTGACTTTAGAGAGGGAGGGAGGGAGAGAGGAAAGCACACACACACACAGAAAGAGAGATTGACATCAATATTGATCAGTTGCCTGCCACACGTGCCCCAACTGGGGATTGAACCCACAACCTAGGCATATGCTCGGGCTGGGAGTTGAACCTACCACCTTTTAGCGTATAGGATGAGGCTCCAAACAACTGAGCAACCCAGCCAGGGCCACACAAATTTTTATATGCTATATTTTTATTATCATTCAGTTCAAAATATTTTTAATTTTCCCTTGAGACTTCCTCTTTGACTCATTGATTAATTAAAATGTTTAGTTTCCAAGTGTTTGGAGATTTTTCTGTTACTGATTTCTAGTTCTTTCTTTTCCTATTTTTTATTTTCTAGTTTCTGTTATTAATATCTAATTTGCTTCCATTGTAGTGATAGAATTCTCTATATTTTTCATCTCTTTTACATTTTTTGAGGTTCATTTGAACACCTAGGGATATATCTTGGAATATGTTCTGAGAGTGCTTGAAAAGAATGTATATTCTGCTTTTGTTGGGTGGAGTAATCTATACATGTTGATTAAAGTTTGTTGGTTGATGGTATTCCTGATTTTTTCTATATTCTTGCTGATTTCTGTCAAGTTCAATCAACTGATGAGAGAAGAGGTGTTGAAATCTTCAACTATAATTATGAATTTGTCTTTTTAAAATATTTTTCTATTTTCTTTATACATTCTTCAGTTCTCTTTTTTTTGTTCCATATGCATTTAGGATTGCTTTTTCCTGGTAGATTGATCATTTTTGTTTTTCCTGGTGTTATTCTTTTTTCTTCCTTGTCCCTGATCTTTTTTTTTTTGCTATATTTTACTGAGTATGGTATTACAGTTGTCCCATTTTTGCCCCCCTTACTCCCGTCCACCCTGTACCCCATCCTGTCATCCCCACACCTCTTAGTTCATGTCCATGGGCTGTACATATCAGTTTTTTGGCTTCTTAATATCCTAGACTATTCTTAGCCTTCCCCTATCTGTTTTATTTCATTTTTTTGTCAACACTTTCCCACGACCAATTTCCCAAGCCCCACCCACAGCCACCTCCCACCCTCAATCCTTTCCCCATTTGGCTTTGTCGATGGGTCCTTTATGCATGTTCCTTGATGACCCTCCCCCTCCTCCACTCTGTTTACTGTCAGTTTCTTTTTTATTTCAATGTTGCTAGTTATATTTTACTTGCTTGTTTATTTTGTTGATTAGATTACACATATAGGTGAGATCATATGGTATCTGTCTTTCACTGCCTGGCTTATTTCATAAATAAAAAAGCATAATGCTTTCCAGTTCCATTCATGCTGTTGCAAAGGGTACTAGCTCCCTCTTCCTTTCTGCTGTGTAGTATTCTATTGTGTAAGTGTATCATAGTTTTTTGATCCACTCGTGCTTGTGGTCTCAGAAATTGCTTGATATGATTTCAATTTTCTTAAATTTGTTGAGGCTTGTTTTGTGTCCTATCATGTGGCCTATCTTTGAAAATGTTCCATGTGCGTTTGAAAAGAATGTGTACTTTGCTTTTTAGGGATGAAGGCTTTCTCTGTATATCAGTTAAGTCCATTTGCTCTAATGCATCTTTGTTGATATTTTATTTGGATGATCTATTCATTGTTGACAATGGGGTATTAAAATCCCCTACTATAAGTGTGTTGTTGTCTATATCTTTCTTGAAGTCCTCCAGGATTTTCCTCATATATTTGGGTGCTCCTATGTTGGGTGCATATAGGTTTACAATGTTTATGTCTTCTTGATGGATTCTTTCTTTGAGTATTATGAAGTGCCCTTCTGTGTCTCTTTTTATGGCCTTTGTTTTGAAGTCTATTTTGTCTGATATAATTATTGCAACCCTGGCTTTCTTTTCCTGTTCATTTGCTTGGAATATTTTTTTCCAACCCTTTGCTTTCAACCCGTGTAGGTCTTTTGTTTTGAGGTGGGTCTCTTGTAGGCAGCATATGTGTGGGTCCTGTTTTCTTATCCATTCAGCTACTCTGTCTTTTAATTGGAGCATTTAATCTATTTACATTTAAAGTTATTATTGATAGGTACTTATTCATTTGTTCCCTATGTACTTGTGTTCCTCTCTCTCTCACTCTTTTTCTTCATCTTCTTTCCAGTTAGCATATCTTGAAATGCTGGTTTGGTAGAGGTGTATTCTTTTAGCTTTCTTTTGTCTGCAAAATGCCTTATTTCACCTTCCATTTTAACTGAGAGCCTTGCTGCATAGAATAGTCTTGGTTGCAGGCCTTTGCTTTTCATTACGTGGAATATTTCTTGCCATTCCCTCTTGGCTTGTAGTGTTTCTGCGGAGAAATCAGCTGCTAGCCTGATGGGGGCTCCCTTGTATGTTACTTCCTCTTTCTCTCTCTCTGCTTGTAAGATTCTTCCTTTGTCTTTGATATCTGCCATTTTAATTATGATGTGTCTTGGAGTGGGTCTCTTTGGGTTCCTCTTGAATGGGACCTTTTGTGCTTCCTGGACTTGTGTGACTTTCTCTCCTCAAATTAGGGAAGTTTTCCATCATTACTTTTTCCAACAGGTTTTCAATCCCTTGCTATTCTTCTCTTCCTTCTAGTATTCCTATTATATGGATATTATTATGTTTCATGTTGTCCTGCATTTCCCTTAATACCTCTTCATTCATTTTAAGCCTTTTTTCATTTTCTTGCTCTTTCTGGGAGTTTTTTCCTACCATGTCCTCCAGCTCGCTGATTCGATCCCTGGCTTCATCTAGCCTGCTTTTGATTCCTTCTGCTGTATTCTTCAATTCAGAAATTGTATTCTTCATTTCCTCTTGGTTCTTGTTAGTTTCTATATCCTTTTTCATGGTGATATAGTTTGCAGTAAGTTCCTCATAGTTTCCCTGTAGTTTTTTGTAATTCTCACTGAGCTCACTGAGTTCAGTGAGCTTCCTTATAATCACTGTTTTGAACTCAATATCTAATAGTTTACTTGCCTCTATTTCATTTAGCAGTCTTTCTGAGGGTTCCTCCTTTCCTTCTGATTGTGGGTTGTTTCTCTGCCTTCCCGTTATTTGGCTGCCGGAGTGAAACCACAAAGCCCAGGAAACAAACCCATGACCACAGAAATAACTCCCCCCTGCAATCCCACTGTCAACAGGAAATGAGCCAATATTAATAAGGCTGTAAAGAGATTAAGACTATTATAAGAAAGGATAGAAATAAACTATAGTATAAAACCTAGTGACTTAATATGCACCAGCTTGATGATAAGAAATGAATGTTAAAAAGCTATGTAGTAAAGAAAATATTGCAAATCATGGAGAAGACCAAAGAGGATTTCATCTCGGTAGCCTATAATATTGACCTCTATTTCTTCTTTCTGGATTCTTGAGGGAAGTTAGATGTTGACCTTGTCTTAACTTAAGCAGCCTGTTGGAGACTTCCTGGGATCTATGGTCTATGGTTGTCTCCTTCAGCTGTTAATCTAGTCACTCTGCACTCAGCAGTCAGGCTTAAGCACCGTAAGGTGGGGCAGAATCCCTCCTGGGGTTGGGGCTAATGTTTCCGCTCAGGCTGTTGCTGCTAAGAGGGGAGTGGTCTGTGTGAGCTTGATGGCTGCTGCCTCATGGGGGACGATTCAGCACAAAGGTCCTGGAGGCTTCTCTCTCATTTCTCTCCCCAAAGTCTCGGTCCCCAGCCTTTCCATGGGCGTCTCTAGCCCACTCTATCCTGCCTTTGCAGGGATCTACTATCTGTGGCTGCCACTCTGCACACATCAGTCAGGCTTAAGCACCACAGGGCCAGAGCAGAGTCCCTCCTGGGGGCGGGGCTATTGTTTCCTCTCAGGTTACCACCCCTCAGGGGAGTGGTCTGCCTGAGCAAGATGGCTGCTGCCAGGTGGGGGATGACTCAGCACTGGGATCCCAGCAACTACTCACTCAGTTCTCTTCCCAAAGCCTCCATCTGCCATCTCTTCTCAGCGTCTCCAGCCCACTGTGCCTCTGCCTTTGCTGGAGCCCAAGGTAAGTGGCTGCAAATGAAAATGTATGGGTTGGTCCTATAATCGGCTCTTTCAGTCTCCAGCTGCCCATCTCTGGCAGTGAGTGATGCTGCCACTTTTCACAGCTGGCTGTTATCTGTGTATGTTTTGGGCTCTGGTGCTGTAGGCTGGGGATCCCTGCTAATGGTTTAGACTCTGCTATTCTCAGGGGAATCCAACTGGCTGCTTAAATGTCCCTCTGGTGCTGCCGCCTGAGCGTGCCAGCCAGCCTTCTCATGTCTCCACCGCACTCCTTACCAGACAGGTTGTGCTTAACTGATTCTTCTGTCTGTCCAAGGTTGTAAGGCTTCTTTCTCACTATTGTTCAGTTGTTTGTTCTTGGTGATTTCTCCACAATTTAGCTGTAATTCCAGATTAGTCCTGGGAGGAGGTCAGTGTGACTTCCATTCACTCCTCTGCCATCTTGATTCCTGATCCTTTTATTGTTATATAATGTCCTTTCCTATTTCTGGTAATTTTCTTTGCTCTGAAGTCTACTTTATGTGATATTAACATAGTCCTGTTGCTTTCTTTTTACTAATGCTTGCGTGATATAACTTTCCTACCCTTATACTTTCAACTTGCCTATATTATTATATTTAAAATGAGTTTCTTGTCGACAGTATATAGTTGGGTGACAGTTTTTTATTCCACTCTGCTCTGCCATCTGTTTTTTTTAACTGGTACATTTAGACAATATTTATTTAACGCAATTGTTGATATACCAGGGCTGAAGTCTGACATTTTATTTATTTTATTCTTTTTATTTTTAATTTTTCTGTTTAATTTTTTCCTAACTTCCTTGTGGTTAATTGGACATTTAGAAGAATTCTATTTTGATTTTCTATAACATTTTTGACAGCATCTTTTTGTATAGTTTTTTTATTGGTTGTTTTAGGCTACATTATATATACATAACTTATCACAATCTTCTAGTGTCATTTTACCAGATCCTGTGAAGTGTAGTAACCATATCTCCTTACTGTCTCTTTAACCCTGCCCTGCTTATAACAATTATATATTAAAATTATAACAATTATAAATTAAATATTAATTCTCCATACAAACCATCAAACATAACTGAGGAAACAAGAGGAGAAAATCAGTTTACTGTTTTTGACCATATTTTTACTCTTTCTTGTATTTTTTATTTCTCCTGATATTCCAAGATTCCTTCTTTTATTTATTTTGTTTAGAGAACTTTAGCAACTCTTTTAGCAAAAATTTAATGGTGACAGATTCTCTTAATCTTCCTTCATCTGAGAATGTCTTGACCTACTCATCATTCCTAGCAGATATTTTCACTGTGTATAAAGTCTGGATGATGGCTTTTTTCTTTCAGCACTTGACCATATTGTGCTATATACTTCTGGCCTCCATGGTTTCTGATGAGAAATTTGCTTTAATAAAAATTGTTTTCTCTCTATAGGTAAGGTATTGTTTCTCTCTTGCTATTTCTAAGATTTTTTTTCTTTAGTTTTTAGAAGTTTGACTGTAATATATCATCCTGTGAATTTCCTTAGGTGTATACTATTTAGAATTTGCTTACCTTTTTGGGAAGTTTGCAGGAATTATTTCTTTTAATACTTTTTTACCTCTGCCCTTTCTTTCCTCTTCTTCCAAAGCTCCAATGGCACAGTTTTTAGATCCTTTGTTATAGCTTCATATGTTCCTGAGATTCTGTTGATTTTTTTCTACTCTATTGTGTCTTAGTTGTGCAGATTGGGCAGTTTCTATTGTTCACTGATCGTTTTCTGTTTCCTCCCCCCTATTATTGAGCCTAACCACTGAGGTTTGTTTTCTGTGTGTGTGTATATATTTTATTGATTATGCTATTACAGTTGTCCCATTTTCTTCTGCCCTTTATCACTCCCACCTTACACCCTCTCCCTGCAGCGTTCGCCCCCCTCAACCTTAGTTCATGTCCATGGGTCGTACATACAAGTTCTTAGGCTTCTCCATTTCCTATACTATTCTTAACCTCCCCCTGTCTATTTTGTACCTACCATTTATGCTTCTTATTCCCTGTACCTTCCCCCCTTTCTCTCCCCTCCCCCTTCCTGCTGCTAACCTTCCATGTGATCTCCATTTCTGTGATTCTGTTCCTATTTTAGTTGTTTGCTTAGTTTGTTTTTGCTTTTGTTTTTTAGGTTTGGTTGTTGACAGTTGTGAATTTGGTGTCATTTTATTCTTCATAGTTTTGATATTCTTTTTCTTAGATAAGTCCTTTTAACATTTCATATAATAAGGGCTTAGTGATGAACTCCTTTAAGTTTACCTTATCTGGGAAGCACTTTATCTGTTCTTCCATTCTAAATGATAGCTTTGCTGGATAGAATAATCTTGGATGTAGATCCTTCCTTTTCACCTTCTTGCCTGTAAGGTTTCTTTTGAGAAATCATCTGATAGTCTTATGGGAACTGCTTTGTAGGAAACTCTCTCCTTTGCCCTTGCTGCTTTTAAGATTCTCTCCTTTTCTTTAATCTTGGGTAATGTAATTACGATGTGTCTTGGTGTGTTCCTCCTTGGGTCCAACTTCTTTGGGACTCTCTGAGTCTGGACATCTATGTCTATTTCCTTCGCCAGATTGGGGAAGTTTTCCTTCATTATTTTTTCAGATAAGTTTTCAGTTTCTTGCTCTTCCCCTTCTCCTTCTTGCACCCCAATGGTTTGGATGTTGGAATGTTTAAAGTTGTCCCAGAGGTTCCTAAGCCTCTTTTCATTTTTCATATTCTTGTTTCTTCATTCGGTCCCAGTTGAATATTTCTTCTTTCTGTCCTAAATCTTTGACTTGAGTCCTGGTTTCCTTCCCTTCACCATTGGTTCCCTGTATATTTTTCTTTATTTCACTTTGCATAGCCTTCATATCACCTTTTGTTTTGTGACCATACTCAGTCATTTCTGTGAGCATCCTGATTACCAGTGTTTTGAACTCTGCATCTGATATGTTGGCTATCTCTTTGTTGCTTAGTTCTTTTTCTGGAGTTTTGATCTGTTCTTTCATTTGGGCCATATTTCTTTGTCTGGGTGCACCTATTAACATTGTAAGGGCAGAGCCTTAGGTATTTGCCAGGGTGGGGCAACCCATGTGGCTGTGTTGTGGTGCTGTATGTTGGGGAGGGGTCAGAGAGAGAACAATGCTGCTTGCTCAGCTCTTGCCCTCCTTTCTATCACTTCCTTCACTTACCACAAGCAGATTGTGTCCTTTCAGGTGCTGATTCCCCCAGGTGGGCGGGCTTGTGTATGTTCTAGGATCCCGTGTGTGTCTCCAACGGACTCTTCTGTGAGACTGGGAGTTTTTCCCCCTGCGGCAACCTCCACAGATTTTTACAGCCAGAGGTTTGGGGTCTTTAGTTTCCTGTTCTGGAACCTGGGTTGCATGGTCTGTCTCGCTTCCCAGTTGCTCCTCCCAGCTTATCCACACACAAATGTGGGATATCCTGGTCTGCCAGTTGCCACCTTGCCTGCTCTGGTCTGCCAACTACCACCATGCCACTCGTCCTTGGTGCTCTGAGTTCCTGTCTCCGCCCCTCTTACCAGTCTGGATGAATGTTTCTTCTTTAACTGCTAGGTTGTCGGACTTCCATACGGTTTGATTTTCTGGCAGTTCTTGTTCTTTTTTGTTTTTAAATTGGTTGTTATCCTTCTTTTGGTTGAGCAAGGAAGTGAAGCATATCTATCTACTCTTCCTTCTTGGCCAGACAATCTATCCACTGAGTTTTTATTTGACACTATAGTTTTTAGTTCTGAGATTTCCATTTTGTTTTGTGTCTTCTCTTTCCTTGCTGAAACTTTTCTGTGTTTTCATTTTTTCAGGCATGTTTCTCATTGCTTACTTAATAATTTTATGATGGCTACTTTTAATCTTTGTCAGATAATTCTAATATCTGTGTCATGTTAGTGCTGTCCTTTGTTGATTGTCTTTCCTCATTCAACCGGCGACCTTCTATGTTCTTGGCATGACATGTGAGTTTTGATAGAAACCTGGATATTTTGGGCATTATATTATGAGATGCTGGATCTTATTTACATTTTGTGTTTTAACAAGCCTAGCTTGAGAAAGTCCAAGCAGGGAAATTGGGTGCAGCATCGTTACTGCCAGATGGTACTGGCAGTAGAAGTTCTTGAATCAGCTTCTGTTGACACCCAAGCAAAGAGCCTCCTCATTATTGCTGGGTTGGGGTGGGTGCTCCAGCTACCTAGCAGCAGTCTTTTGGTGATATCACACTGGCGGGTAGGGTAGAGGTGCCTCATGACCACTTCCTACGTGGACTCCAGTGACACTGTAAGAGGAGGGGTGGCCTCATTTCCATTGTGGTGAACATCCTGACTCTCTGCTAGGCCTTCACTGACACCACCCTAGGGGAGAGGGCTAGGGTTGACTTGACATTGCCTTGTGGGGGCTCCACACATAGGTTCCACTGATATTGCTGAGGGCGATGCCTCACTATCTGCCGGCAGGGATGAAGGTTCTGCTGCTTTACTCAGCCTTCTCTGACACCTCCTTGGTAGGGAGTTTGGGATGAGGGTGCAAATCCAGGCTGGTGTGGGTGGTGGTCACATTTTTTTTCTGTGATATTTGGCTGAATTAGAGTGGTTATTGTCTGAAAGTTTTCTGTGTTGCTATACTGTCTCTTTTCTTGTCTTTTATACAAAGAGAACAGGCTTCGTTGGGGGTCTTTTGTTTTGGGCCAATTGCCGTTTCAAGGTCATCTGCTTTTTCACCTTCCAGACTGGAACATATGAGTGTATTTGTTCACTAAGGGCTTCCATAAAAAAGTATTACCAACTGCTTGGCTTAAAAGGCAGACCCAAAATTTTGGGTGCCTTATGCATCTAGCGTAGTGTCTTCAATGAAATAAGTGTATTTCTCCAAAATGAAGCTGCATGTTCGATCATTAAATTTTACATTTTCTTAAGTGCATATATTTTAATATTAAAACCAGTGACTGAACTATGTGTTTATTTCCCAAGCTCTGAGACTGCTCTTGACTCATGTTTGTTTTTTTTAAACCACTGTACGGTGCTATGATTGGCATACAAAAGGTGGTACATGTTTATGTATACAACTTGATAAATTTGGAGATAAGTACACATTTGTGAAACGAGTACCACAATCTAGGCCATAAACATATTCATTACCCCCAAAAGTTTTCTCCTTTCCTCTTTATCACTTTTATTATTTCAGAGCTTCCTGTGTGTGTGTGTATATATGCATATGTACATGTGTGTGTATACACACATACATGCATACATATATTTATTCTCCCAAAATTCTTGGGTGCAGCTCTTGTTAATAAAATACCTTTGGTTATAAACAATACTTTGAATGTAGCAGACTTTATGTGTGAGGCTAAAGAGGTGTTTTAGTTTGTTTACTCATAATTTTATCTATCAAAATCATTTGAGAATGACTCATCAAATAATTTCTCTCAGCCAAGAGATATATTTGGTATTGAAAATGGTTTTAGCTCAAACAGTACCTACTTTTGGAAGATTTTCCTCAAGCTGATAAAAATGAGAATTTCAAAGTTGCAATATTCTTTTCAGAAATGGAAAAACAAAAGAAATTGCACCAAATGGGAAAAATGTTAGCTTGACTCTTTTCTGCTTTACCATTTTAATGCATAAAACTTTCTGATGAAGAGAGCTCTGCTGTTCACCCCTCCAGTACAACATGAAGTCTAGTTAGTGTGGGTTCTTTGGCCTCATCCTATATAATAATATTTTTAGGCAGTTCACCATACCTGATAACAAACATATTGACCAAATAATTTTAAAAAGCCTAATTCTTCATTTTGTGAGAAGCACATAGAACCAAATAAATTTTATCTCTGATGGGTTCTTCTTGTTTGGGGAGCAACCCTATTATTTCTGTGTGAGTAAAAAGCTTTTAGGAGACCGCACATCAGGCTCTTCCTAGCCTGTGGAGGTCAGCCGCCCATGTCAAAGCAGGCGTGGCTCATTCCAAGCACTGAGATCCTGGGGCATTTTGTTTTTCCCTTCCTTGGCAGGCATGGAGGGTGTCCATTTAAATTGTTAAGTGTAGACTCTGACATTAGGTGCCTTCCCAAGAGGAAGGCCACCATGTTAAGTGGTAAGGCAGCGATTCTTAATGGGGCTGTAAAGGAAGCAGAACCCTGATCTGTGGGCATCATCAGCTTTTTGAGGAAAAAAAAAAAACAACTTGGTTTGATTAGGGCATACAAAAGTGGATTGTGTTTAGTGGCGACTCTTGGAGATTGGAGAGGATATCCATTTACTAGCCCTATGTCTGTTTAGAGGCAGCGTGGCCTAATGGAAGGAGCATGGACTTTGGAGACCCACAGGCTGACCATTTTCCACATACCTGACCTTGAGATAAATCACTCAGTCTTTTAGGTCTGAAAATAAATTGGGTCTAATTCTTACTTCAAGGTCTTATTATAAATATTGAATTGAATTTGAAAGTCACAAATCACTGAAACCGTCTACAGAAGAAATAGAAAATCTGAATAAACCTATAACAAGGAAAGACTTTGAATTAATCATTAAAGTTTTGCCATGAAGGAAAGCCTAGGCCCGGATAGTTTCACTGGTGAATTCCACCTGACATTGGAAGAAATAATGCTAGTTCTTTACAAACTCTCAGAAAATAGAGGAGTAGGGGAAAGTTTCTAGTTCATTCTATGGGGTGAGAATTAACCTTGATATCAAAGTCAGACAAAAGCATGACAAGAAAATTACAGACCACTGTCGCCCATGAATATAGACACAAAAATCTTCAGCAAAATATAAGTAAGCCTATTGTGTCAGTTGGGTACTAGACTTATCAGGGGAATTACTTCATAAATTATGTGAATGTTTAACCACTGTGCTGTACAGCTAAAACTAATATAATATTGACTGCCAACTCTAGCTAAAAATATAAAAATTTAATTGAAAATAAAAATATAGTGCATCTCTTCTAAATAGCAAAAAAGGAAAAAAAGATAAAAAGATAAAAAGAAAGTAGTGAACTAAATCCAGCAACATATAAAAAGGATTATGATCAAGTAGGATTTATCCCAAGAATGTAAGATCAGTTTATACTAAAAAATAAATTAATGTAACATACTATATTAATAAAGGACAAACAAAACCCACATGATCATCTTTGTAGATGCGGGGAAAAAGCATTAGACAATATCTAACACCCAGTCAAAAAAGCCCTCAACAAACTAGACATAGTAGATGAGAACTTCCTCAATCTGATAAACAGCATCTATAAAAAACGTACAGCTAATACCTTACTTAATGGTGAGAGACTGAAACCTTTCCCTTAAGATCAGAAACATGGTTGCTGTCACTTCTTCAATTTAACATTGTATTGGAGTTAACACGTGCAATCAGGCAAGAAAAAGAAACAAAATAAACCCAGAATGGAAAGGAAGAAGTAAAGGCTATCCTTATTTAAAGACAACATGATCCTGTATGTAAAAAATTTTAAGAAATATGCATTACTAGAATACATGAGCTCAACAAGGTCACAGAATACAGGAACAATATACAAAAATCAATTGAATTTCTATTTATTAGCAATGAACAAATACAGTAATGAAATGAGGAAAACAATTTCATTCATAATAACATCAGATAGAATAAAATAGCAATAAATTTAGCAAAAGGACTGCAAGACTTACCCATTGAAAACTGTACAGCATTTCTAAGAGAAACTGAAAAAGATCCAAATAAATAGATATTTCCTGTTCACTGATTAATTAGAAGACTTGATATTATTGAGATGGTAATTTACCCCACATTTGGGGAGAATTACCATTTTAATTCCTATTGAATCCCAGCAGAGCTTTTTTTGTTTTTATTTTTTTTTGCAAAAATTTAGATGCTGACAAGCTAATCCTAAAACTTATATGGAAATACAAAAGGCCCAAAATAGCCAAAACAATCTTGTAAATTAGAGGATTTACACTTCCAATATCAAAACTTACTACAAAGCTACAGTAATTAAGACTCTGTGGTACTGGCATAAGGACAGACAAGCAAATCAATGGAAGAGAATTAAGAGTCCAGAAATAAACCCTTATGTTTATGGTCAATTGATTTTTCAACAAAAGTACCAAGCCAGTTCAATGGGGAAAGAATAGTCTTTTCAAGAAACACTGTGACAATGGAATATCCACATGTAAAAAGATGAATCTAGGCTCTTACACCATACAAAAACCTTAACTCAAACTGGGATCATCAACCTGGTGTAAAGCCTAAAATTATAAAACTCTCAGAAGAAAATATAGGAGAAAATATTTGTGACCTTGAGTCAGCAAAAAAGTTTTTACATATTATACCAAAAGCATGATCCATAAAAGAAAAAAATGATGAACTGTACTACATCAAAATTAAAAATGTATGGCTTCAAAAGGGACCATTAAGAAAATGAAAAGATAAGCCACGGACTGGGAGAAAATGTATGCAGATCATACAACTGATAAAGGGCTTATTCCAAAATGTATAAAGAATTCTTATAACTCAATAAGAAGAAAAGTTATTATAAAATGGGCTAAAGATTTGAACAGACATTTTACCAAAAAAGATAAGTAAATGGTCAAAAAGCACACCAAAAAATGCTCAACATGATTAGTTATTAGGTAAATGCAAATTAAAACTAGGATGAAATACCACTTTGCACACAATGTTATAATCAAAAGGGTAGACAATAATAAAAATGGGAGAGGATATAGAGAAATTGGAATCCTTATACATTGCTGGTGGGAATGTAAATGGTACAGCTCCTTAGGAATACAGTTTGACAGTTTCTTTTAAAAGTTAAACATAAATTTACTATGTAACTCAGAAATCCTACTCCTAGAAATCTACTAACAGAAACAAAAACATCCACACACGGTCTTGAATGTAAATGTTCATGACAACTGTATTCATAATAGCTTCCAAACTGGAAACAAATGCCCATCAGCTGGTGAAATGGATAAATAAAATGTCGTTTATTCATGTGGCAGAATACTATTCAGTAATAAAAAGAACAAAATATTTATACATGCTACAATATGAACCACAAAAACATGCTAAATGAAAGAAGCCAGATGCAAAACCCCACATATTACAGGAACCCATTTATATGAAATATCTGGGTAAATGACAGAGACAGAAAGTAGGTTAGCAGCTGCCTGGGGCGGGGCTTGGGAACAGGGAGTGACTGCAAATGGGCACCATTTCTGGGTTACGGAAATGTTCTAGAATTGAAGTGTGGCAGTGGTTGCACAGCTTTGTAAATTTAGTAAGAATTATGGAATGATACCCTTGAAATAAGTGACTTCTATGATGTGTAAATATTTCTTAATAAAAGATTAATGATGAAACAAGTTTAATTATATTATAGTGGCTGGCACATGGTCCTCAATGAGTGGTAGTATTATTCACTGAGGATGTGTTTCACCTCTGAGCTCAGACCTGACGCCCCAGAGGGCAAGGAGGGCAGGAAGTGCTAACAGCTAGCACTTTCTGAGCACTGAGCACTCGCCGGGTTCCAAGCGCCTTGCTAACCGCTTTGTGTGCATTGCCTCCTTCAGTCCTCCCAACGGTCCTCTGACACAGGTAGTGTTATTATGCCTGTTCTACAGATAAGGAAATGGCAGCTTTGCTAAGATCATGGGGCCAAGGCATGAAGAATCCCTCGTTTCCAACTGATCTAACCTGTTTTAACGTATGGCAAACCTTTAAGACCTAAGAATTTCTGGTCAGGTCATGGGGCCAGCCAGGTGGGTCTGAGCATCTCTTTACTCCTTGTTTACCCCTGCTGAATCTTTCCCTGTTTGAAACCCTGATGTTAAGTACTAGAGATCACCTGGCAGGTCAGCTGTGTGATGAGACTGTTAGTCACTGTACCAGTACTTATCTGCCTAACTCAGACTCGTGTCCATCCTTGTAAGACTGTGACCTCCCTTGCCCCATGTTGGAGGATGGTGACGTGAGCCACTTCAGAACATTGCCTTGTGTGACTTCTGTGACTCAGGCCAAAGTTCCCGCCTTACCTCTGCCCTGTGAGGTTCCCGGAGGTCAGGAAAACTTTTCCCAGCTGTTTCCCTCAGCCCGAACTCAGTAGGCCCAAGGTCCATTCATTGTTATCCTTGGGCCACAGTGTAGCCTCACTGTAGAACAGAAGAGTTTGGAGTGTTTTATTGCTTAGGATTTAGCTCCTGGTGATGTTGTAGTCTGTGGTGCTCGAAGGGTTGGGCTTTAGGTCCTTGGGCCCAAATCTTTATCATACTTCTACCACATTGCTCTACTCCTGGGATTCTTATGGTTTCATTGGCTCTAACCATTAAACGCATGGCTGTTTTCTATACTAGCTCCTGTTAGATATTAGTTGAGGTTAAGTGTGAGTGAAAAATCTCCCCCAAACCCACCAGGCATTCAGACAAATTCATAGTTTGTGCACTTTTCTGCAGCTGACCATTTGATATATCTAGTATTTTGTCATTGTACCCTGAACTGCCTCGAACTTCTAATCTTTGCTTTTGCTGAAGGTACCCTGGGGTCAGTTCACTCACTGATCACTACGTATCAAATAGCTCCCATGGCCAGGACCTGGGCTAGGGGCACAGGGGAGGCAATGGAGCCGAAGAATACTCCTTTCTTCTAGGAGTTTTCAGACTGGTTGGAGAGGCAGGTTGCATATCGATAAAGAGGAAAGTTACAGTACTTGGGTTAACGGGATGGGGAGGGAACACTTCCACATCATTGTTAAAATGGAAATTGATTCTAGATTACCTGGGTCAGAGTAATCATGGTTGAGGCATAGCAGGGAGCTAGACAAACCCATCTCCGGGGCAGGTCTGTCTGAGTCGGCAGTGGATGCTACTTAGCTCTGATTGTTCTCCCGGAGTGGGAGCAGGGCCGGGTTGGGCTGAGTCTCAGAGCAGTTCTGTTGACAGATACTCAAGACTTATCTATCATTTTGTTTCAATGGAAATTTTGGGGATATCTGTGATTTTCCAGTAGCCCTCCCTCTGCTAAATTTGCTTAATTCCCACTCTAGTTCATATGCTCCTGGATAATTGAGAAGTGAGAGTGCATATTTAAGCCATTATGAGGCAAACAAGCACATTTCCTCTTTGAACGGACTTCTGATGTTCAATGGCCTGACTGGATTTTCTCCTGCTTCCCTCCTTCTACTCTTTCCATCATGTTTTAGCTGTCATGAGCTAATCAGCTTGTGTAGTATGGAGGTCACAGCCATCGACGTGGTTTCTGTGGGAAAAATGTATTTTGTGCTAATAACAGAGCAAATGTGCTTCTCCTTCAGTCCCTCCCACAACATCGGGGGCAACTGCTCCATGGAATGAATCCCTTTGGTCTGTGGAGGGAAGGGGAGGGGAGTGGTGCGAGGGTGGACAGTGAGTGGGCCTCACTCCTCTCCTCCTTTCAGCACTCCACCAGAACTGCTTAATTTTTATCTTGATTATATATTGGGCTTCAGCATGATTTCTTTTGAACACCAAATCCTGTTGTAAAGCTAAAAGTTATTGAAAACCACTGTTAGAAGAAAGCCGGTATTAAGTGGTATCTAGTAATTTAAGAGAAGTTTGCTTATGAACTTGAAGTAACAATCCTTACTGTTATTTGTTGAAATAAGAAACTTACTGTTAGCCCGGACGCCCTCCGTGTGCGTGCTCTCGCGACTCTGCTGAATTCCGAGGGCCTTGTAGTCTAGGCCTTTCAGTCCTGTCTTAATCCTCAAGAGAATGAAGTGGCATTCGGGTTGAGCAGATTATGATGTTATGTATATTTAAACTTTTGTACAAAGGTTTTATACTTTTTTAACTTTCCCCAAACAAACCTTTTCTTCCTACCTTCTTAAAGTCACACTAAAAATTATTTTATTTTCTTTGCGTCCAGGTGAGAAATTATGAAATAATTTAAAAGTACTGTGATTTTTATTATTTTTCTCTTGTGGGGCTTTTTTTTGGACACGAAAGGCTTTCTACTCCTCTGATGCTTTCGTCATGAAACAGCTTCTGTAGATGCAGCCCTGTTCACCTTCTGCTTGCTTCTCACAGCTGGAGCCAGGAATCAGAAGCCAGGCCATTCTGCCTCCCTTGCTTACTGTGATTCTAGGAAGTTCATTAACAGCTTGATTTCCAGGAATAAGAACACTAGCCTTGCTGACTTTACAGGCTTGTTGTGAATTGAAATGAATTACAATGCTATGTGAGGGCTTTCTGCAGAGATCAAGAGCTGTACGCATCAACATGGCGGAGTCCCCTAAAGTGAACAGGCCTCTGAATTTTTCACATAACAATGACACCTGTTACCTAAAGACATCTTGACTTATTTTCTTTAGTACATTGAGGTTTAATTTCTTTCAAGAGAAAAAGAAACTATAAAAACTGTGGGACTTACCTTGAGTAACTACATAGGGATTTTTCATAATCTATTTATATAAACATCATTTTTAAAGAAAGAACAATGGACTATCATGTGTGAATATTTGTAACTTGAATTTTATTATTTACTCCCATGCTATTAGTGTTCCACACAGATTTGCATTTAAGTTTTAAGTCTATAGAATTTTGCATGTTTTTATTAAAAACAGAGGTATTACAAAGGAGAAGGTAACAACAGCAGTGTTTTGTATTTTCTTGATCTTGTTCATGTCCATGAAGTAATTAGTATTAACAGGAAAGCATTCATATTTTGCACATATATTTTAAGTGTGTAAGCAGCACATTTCATTGTGTTAAAGCAGAGAGATGTTACAAAGATGAATGCAGAAACAGTAAGGCCGGATTTTTTTCCCCTAAAAGAGGTTTTAGAATGTTTACCTAGCTCAAAATACTGAATATTTTTCACTTTAAAAAATCCTTGAGTTTTCAAACTAGTACAACTGAGCTGCACTTGATTCATTAATATTTGGAATATAGTGCTTCCCTTTCCCTCATTTTGTGTTGTTATAGAGGGAATAGGCTTTCAGTATACATGATTCAACTGGAAAAAAACCCCTGCATATTTAATTCCAAAATATTCATTGACTGAAAAAAAGCTCTTTTGGAGTAGTGATGTTTATTTTATAGTAACTCTATAGCCAAACAATTTATTATGTTAATGCAGAAATACAGCTTTTTCAAACAAAATACTTACTATTTTCTAGCTGCCTTACAGAAACAATTTACTCAAGAAAACAGAACAAAATTTTTCAGTTTCATTAATCAGCTTCATAAATATTTTGCCAGAGCTTTTTTTCTTGGGATGGGGGAAACAATAAAAAAAAGTTTAAAAGATCATATGTGCCTATTTTGTTTTAGCTTGGTGTATTTATTAAGAGTGAATTCTGTATGTCTTTGCAGTTCATCAATATGTGTATTTAGAAGTTTCTCGAGTTCTTTTGCTCGCCTCTCTTCCTCCAGAAGGAAATGCTGTGCAGCCAAGGACGCTGGGAAGGACATATCTGGGGGAGACTAAGGAAAGAAAGAAGAGTTAGGTGAGGAACACAAAGCCTTTTTAAATCTTCGTGTTTCCTGGCATTCTTCATCCCTGACATATTATCAAACACTGCAATCCTTAAGGAAATAATATACCTTAAGCTGAACTCCCTCTACTAGTGTAATGCAGTCTCTAATGAAATCCTCAAGGAGCTGACTCAGCACAGCTTTATTACATTAAAAAGCTCTAGCAATGACTATTACAGTGTCCAACTGCAAATGCAGGGACAACCTAATTACCATGAAACCTACCTAAAACATACTCCACCAATTTGCGAAGCCAATGATTTTCATCTGAAAATAGGCAACTCTAAAATGCTAAAGTAAAGATTATAGTAGAATGGGGCGAAGAATGTTTACATAGGAAAAAATTAAAGATTGGCTTTAAAAGGGGGCTTATTACTACTGGGAGTTAGCTGGGTGAGGAGGGCGGGTAGTATGATTTATCGCAGGGGGGATAGTGGCTGCTGAGTGTGGAGGGCCAGGTGTGGGAGGGACCTCGTTTGTCCAGTTACAGCTGAGAAAGCCTCAGTGATGAGTGCCCAGTTCCACCCTTCACGTGATGAGGAGGTACTCATTTAACTGTGACCTGTTTGGTGCCTACTTTTACGCACATACGCATCTGTGGCTGAGGAATAAAGGGTAATATCAGATAATTTTATAGCACTTCATTCAAAATCATTTTTTAATTAATTAGAAAAATAAGTTAGGGAAATTTGTACTTAACTTTTCTAGTTCTGTGGTCCCTAGACACTCCTTCAACTTTTGTTTTATTAGGAAGAATGGGACTTTATAACGAATTTGAAGAGTCAGCAATTTGTATGCAGGTGAACTTTGGTACAGGGGGATTTAGCTCACAAGTCTGGCCTCTGCCAAAAGTGTATGGATCATGGCAGATGATGGTGGAGTGCTGCAAATTTACATAGGATGTAGCCCCAGTTATAGCTGCTGTGCCAGATGCAGCATCTTTACTAGGGCAGAATATCACAGCTGTGGGTACGTGGAACGCGGCTGTTGATCTGGCAAAGGCGCTCTTTTTAACACTCAGTAAGGAGCAGGGCCAGAAGTTAGCATTCACAGGGCAGACAAGAGTACGTGTCCATGTGTTTTGCTCCACATTATGTTATGTTAATGATGCTGTCACAATAAATTCTGAAGGGGCCTGGACCATCTGGACACACCAAGAACTCCAAACTATAAGACATCAATCATACATTAACATCACACTAAGACCCGATGAACAAGAACTGGCAAAACATGTACTCCAGAGAGTGAAATACAAAACCCATCAATGATTCAGGGGCTTGACATAGTGTGTTCAGGTGTCCAGTGATAGGGACCATGTCAACATTATCTCCTCTTAAGCACAAAATAATGCACCCTGCATTGCTTATCACTACAAAAGAAGCATGACACTTGTTAGATGCCTTTAGGCTTCAGGTTTTGGAGACAGCATGTTCTGCTGCTGGGGGGAATAATCTGACTCATTTATTGGGTGATACAGACTGATTTTGTTTGTTTATTTTTTAGCAGGGCCCAGAGGAAGGAAGGGCTCTGCAGTAGGTTGGGAAGGGGTTACAAGTAGTTCTGCTACCTGGGCCAAATGACTTGCTAGAATAATCTTTGGCAGAGAAAGATGCCATGTAGAGCCTCTAGCAAGTCTCAGTTGGAAAGTGGCATTGCAGACCCTTAAGCTTCTGTAGCAAGGCCACACCATCTACAGCACAAAACTGTATACTGTTTGTAAAACAGTTCCTGTCATTCCACTGAGCCCCAGATGGGACAGAGCATCTCAGAAAGTGGACAGGGTGACTTGATCTAGCCTCTGTCCTTGGCCACACCAGTGGATATTATGCGTGGGCCCAACAGGCTAGTCTCCCTTTCACCAGAGTCAATCTAGCTACTATTGCCATTGAATGTCTGATCTGCTTGCGGTAAAGACCAAGGCTGACCTCCTGATACGGCACCATCCCTCAAGGAGACCAACCAGTCTCTTGGTGGCAGTTAGATTACATCAGGTCCCTTACATCTTGGAAAGGGCAATGTTTTATCCCTATCAGGATGGACATGTATTCTGCCTTTCCTGCCTTGGCCAGTACCACTCTTGCTCACCGAGTAACTGACACACTGACATGAGACCCTAATTAATACTAAAAGAACCTACTTTATGGCAGAGGAGTATGTATGTGACCATGGTATCCACGGGTCCTACCACAAACGGCACTCTCCAGAGGATGCTACCCTGATAGGCTTCCTGAAAGCACAGCAGAGGCATCAGCTTGGAAATTATATCCTGAGGATGGGGTGCCATTCTTCAGGATATGGTAGAGATGTTAAACCAATTGCTGTTCCCTGCTACTGTGTTTCTGACAGGTAGAACACATGGATCTGGGAACACAAGGGAGGATATAGGAATGGCTCTACTCTCCACCACTTCTGTTGACCAACTTAGAGAATTTGTGCCTTCTGTGTCTGTACTTTTGGGCTCTGTGGTCTACAGGTCTATGGTCTCAGAGCGGGGATGCTTCCACCAGGAACCTATAAGAGTCTTAGTGAACTTAAAGCTTTGGCTAGCACCTGGTTACTTTGGGCTTCTCATGCCAACAGGTCAGAGGCACAGTAAAGAGGTTCTATACCGGCAGGGGTAACTGACCCTAATCATCACTAAGAGGTAAGACTACTACTACATAATGGACAGTGAGAAATATGTCTGGTAATTATTTACTTACTCAGGTAATCCACTGCGGTGGCCTTTTGGTTCTCTCATGCCTAGTTTTAACAGTAAATGGCAAAACACATCCTGATAAGGGCATGGGAACCAAGGGCTCACCTGACAAGGCAAGCCACCTGGACCAACAGAAGTGCCAGCTGAGGGGGCAGAGAATCGAGAATGGGTGAAGAGATGGTATCAGTTAAGTCCTTGCGACCAACTGCAGCATCAAGGGGTGTACCACTAACCCTCCTCTTTTAAGTATTCTCAGAAATTATGACCAGTCAGAATCTTGGAGAAGCTATGCCTGAAAGGAATGAACAATGTGAAAAGAACATAGATCTGAGTGGTTCAAAAGGTGGACTATAGTGGATGCCGCTGCATCCCCTCCACCAGACTGGCACATCTATCCCGCAGCAGCTACGAGTGTTGACTGCTAATAGCTCACAGCTGGCCGCTTCTCTGGAGGCCTGGTTTCGGCTGAACCGAAGCCTCCTTCCTCACCTGGGAAGTTGCAGTCCCTCCTTCAGCCCATTTCTTCTCAGAAGCAAGGCTGACTGACACAGGGGCACAAAATGCCAGACTTCTTGTTCCCCCAGGGAACCAACTCTGTTGTGCAATCCATGCTCCAAGATCCTGAGGGAAGCAGGCTGAACTAATCTCTAGCTCAGACCGCATCCTTATTCTGCCTTTCTTCCCTCCTCTCACCTACTTCCCTCACTCTTCTTCTGAGAATACTATCTCAATAAATCCTCTCACGAGAATCTCCATCTCAGATCCTAGGGAACTTGACTGACCTCAGGTAGATGACTTCCTAGATTTGGGCTGGAGTAACTGGGTAACATCAATGCCATTTATTGAGAAATAAAAACAGTAAAAGGAGCCTATTAAAAGTAAGCTCTTACTTATTTTTTATTCCCCAGGTTCTAGCATAGATTCTGAATGTTTAATTAACATGTGAACAAAAAAAATGCATTCAATTTTACAGAAAGCTGAGCTAGAGGTGACCTGGGACTCAGACTGTCAAGTGGAGTGTACAATATATCAGTCCAGATTTCAGAAGATAGGCCTGGATCAGAGATACACATTTGGAAGTTATAATGATTAAAGTCATAAGTCCAACTGAAATCATCCAAGATATGCAAATAAAAGAAGTTAAAAAAATAGACTCCTGGGGAACATTTCATTTCAAGCACCCACTCCCGTGGTCATGTTCTTGACATTGTCATCAATGATAATGGCGTTATTTACTAAGCAATATTTTAAGCAAACTACCTATTACTCTTTTGGCTTACTTAGTTTAGTCTATTGCAAATGTCATACACAATGGTGAAACACCGAAAACTTTCCCTTTGCAATCAAGAATGAGAAAAGGATGATGGCAATACCAGTTTTACTATGCAATATTTACTGTAGGTCCTGGTCAGGACAACAATGCAAGAAAAAAAAGAAAGATTTGAAAGTAGAAAAACAAACTATGTTGATTCTGAATATAGAAAAAAGTCAAAAGGATCTACAGGACTGGAATGTATGTGCAAGTTCAAGTGAATATTTCCATGGGGAAAAGGATTGGGAATCCTACCTTATACCATATATAAAATTTAATTGCAGATGTGGATCTAAATATGAAGAAAACATAGTATAATATTTTTGTAACTTTGGGAGAGGCAAAAGTTTTAAGTGGGCCACCTAAAATACTAACTATAAAGGAAAAGGTTCATGACTTTGAATATACTAAAACTGAGAACTGTGGTCATCAAAAGTGTGGTTCATTAAGTGAAGAGGCAAGTAAGAGTGGAGGAAGGTATCTGCAATACATACAATCAATGAAGGGTTTATATCCAGAATATATAAAGAACTTATCCAAATGAATAGAAATAAAGACAATCCAATAGAAACTTAGGAAGAAAAATTGACCAGACACTTTACAGTGGAGAATGTCAAAACAGCCAATAAATATATGAAAGGGTGCTCAACCTCTTTAGTCACGAGAGAACTAAGAATTAAAACCATATGATGTCATTAATCACTGACCATAAAAGCTAAATTTAAAAGACTAATCACTACTAAATACTGAAAAAATATAGAACAAAGTAAACACTCACACATTACCTGTTGGGGTGTTAACTGGCTCAAATAGTTAGGAAAGTAGTTTGGCAGAAACTCCTAATGCTGACCTGGTGTATATCCTATCACCTAGCAATTCCACTCTTAGGTATGTATCCAATGGAAATTATACACATGTGCACCAAGAGACATGTACGATGTTTTTTAGCAGCATTATTGGTAATAGCCCCAAACAGGATATAAATGTGCATCAACAGTAGAATGGTTAAGCTGTAGTATCATTGCACATGGTACATATATACAATGGAACACTATAGAGAAACAAAAATGGATAAACAACAGCTATGTAAAAAAAGGTGAATATGGATGACGAATTTCATCAACAGTGTTGAGCAAAAGCAGACTGAAACAAAAGAACACAGAGAGTATGATACCATTTATATAAAATTTACAAATGGCCACAACTCATTCATGATGGTGAAAGTCAGGATAGTAGTTACCTTGGGAGCAAGTTAAAGGAGTGAGGGGAGGGGACATGAGGGGCGTTCTGGAGTGCTACAGCTGTTCTCTGTAGTGCCCGGGTGGTAGTTGCATTGACATGTTCCCTTCATGGGAGTTCATCGAACTGTCCAGTTCTGATTTGTGCATATCCTTGTATGCATGTCAGAGGGATGGAAAATATTTTTTTAAAAAACAGGCACAAAAGATCACCCGTAGATTTTTAAAACACAGAGATCCTTGAAGGCTTGTGGAATGTCGAGGAGTGGGTCCCAAGCACTTGCACTTTTAAAAATGTCACTGTAATTCTGGCCTACACTAGAGGTGAATAACCATTGATTGCAATACTTCATGACACATTATTGATCTCTTTTCCTTCTGTAGATAGGCATGGCCAAACGACTCAAGCAGCAACATATTTTCTTTAATGACGGTTTACATCAGTGTATTGGTATCAGTGTAAGAGTAATCACTTCTTAAAGAAAAAAAATCCAGCAACTCACCAGTGGGAATACTTCTTCATCACTAACCAGTGGACTTGTCATTTCTTTCATTGGAAATGGCAAAGGTGGCAATGGAGGTGTTGCACTCCCATTCGGCTCACAGCCTCGGTTAAGCCTAAAAGATGAGGAATGGTTGTTACAGTTGCTACCAAGGACACCTGTTTATTTATGTAGCTGAGGATTTTAACTTCTCTGCTGTTTAACTGGGGGAAAACACACCGAAGGTTTAGGCTTGTGATCTAGACAGCTATTTGATAAAAAGGAGGAAGGGATTAAGCAAAATAAATAAATAAATAAATAAAGCTCATAGATGCAGACAACTGTGTGGTGAGAAAGGGAGGGAAGGGGTAGAAGAGGGCATAGGTGGGGATAAATGGTGAGGGAAGGAGACCTGACTTGGTGTGGTGAATACACAACACAATATACAGACGATGTATCGTACAGCTGTACATCTGAAATCTATATAATTTTATTAACTAATATCATCTCAATAAAAAAAAAAAGAAAAAGAACTCCCAACCTGGAGTAGACAGTGGCAAAGGGAGACATAAAGGGCTACGGGAGAGGTGTGGAACCGGGGGGAAGGCGGGCCAGAGGCAGGGACACAGGCGGGGAAGATGGCAGATGGAAGGGAAGGGGAGGCTAAGATAAGGGAGGGGCCCAGTACAAATAAACAATTAAGGGCAATAAAAAATTTAAAAAACTAAAAGGTATTTGTTTAAAAATAATTTCTGCTCTACTTAAAAGACTTAGAATGATTAACAGTACAGCAGAAAACTTTGTACAGGAATTGTTAAAAATATTCTGCTATCCTATGGCTTACGTGCTTCCCTCTCTGTTTTACTTTTATATCTCGGCCACTTAATTAAATAACATGAAACTAGTTTGAGAAAAATCTCAGAAGAGCTAACAGTGCTGCCTTCACAGTTCTGAATAGATACCTGTTTTCTGTTTTCTATTTCACTTAACCTCACTGGCTTTCTTAACAGAATTATATGTTCTAAAAAAATCCCAGAACAAGTCTTTGTATAATAATAATTCTCATTACAATAGTAATTAATAATTTATAAAGTTTTCATTTTACATCATCTCCTCAGCTCCCCCACTCGGCCTGTTGGCCTTGAGCACGTGACTTTATCTTCCTGTTACTTTCATGTTTATATGTATAAAAAAGGTTATGAGAATTGAACTCCACAATTCACCTGAAAGGCATTGTACAGAATTTGTTGCTTGTGCTAAAATATAGGGTAGAAAATCAGACTGAATAAAATCCCAGTGAGGTTTTAAATTTTGGTACGCTGACTAAACAAATGAGTAATAAAACAAAGAAACAAACCAATTTACCCTAAAATTTTACCCCGAAAGTCCCAACAGTATGGGCTATTTGGGACAAAATAAATATTTTTCTGAGCATTAAATCATGAAAATGGGGTTTATATTTAATAAAAATCATCAAAGACCATGAAAACATAAAAATCTATTCAATTTAAAACTACTTATTTTTACTACTAATTCAAACTCTCTGCAGGTATTGATTAACCATTTTCAAAGCCTTCATATTTTAGTTTCACACAGTTCAAAAAAAATTTACATTATCTCTATTCTTATCCAAAGACTATCTATATATACTTGTTTCTTATTATGCAAACATTTTCAAAGCTATGCATACAAACAGCAATGAAAGTTAAGTGAGGCATCTGTTAATTAGTCCATAAAAACAAACACATTATGTGTTCCATTTTTACTTATTTCGAAATATATCTTTTTTTGAATTTATTCTCCCAAACCATAATTACCATGGAAACAAAACAACAAACTAAACTGAAATAACATGGTTTATGATGTGCACAATCAGATGAAACATCCTTCAATCAAACAGAATTATAACAATTGCACAGTACATACATCTGCATAGAATCTTCTGTTGAACCTTTTAATTTGAGAGAGGCTACCATCTATACTTCAAAGCACAGTGGCAAAAGTAGGATAATTATAGAAGTGATTCGAGAAATAGATATATCTTTTTGTACTCTCAAATACACAGAGATTTCGGGAAAAGTATTTTTTGTCCTAAATTATCTAAATAATTATCTCAATTATCCATTCTCCTTTGGATGTAGAGATACAGTTTTATGGTGTTATTTACTAAAATTTATATAGGAACATTCTTTTTATTGTAAGATCAATAAAATGTAGAGATTGAAAGGAAAGACTACATTATGAAGTAAAGTGCTTTTGCTTTAAATCATCTTTATATCTGACACATCCTTTTTCTAGGATACAGCTATTCAAATACTTCATAAAACCACCTTGCATAAAATGCTAAGTATATCAATTTAAAAGCCATCTTAAAAATTATTTCAGAAGGCTTTTAATACCCGCTCATTAGCTAGTCTGTTCAGTTATTTTTTCCATGGGCCCTATTCCAAGGCCTCTGTCTATTTTTGCTAGAAGGGCAGGATCTGGTCACTCTGTTGCGGAGAACTGTACCCACTTGAGATCTGAGTCAACTCTTGGCACAGTTTTCAGAGCTGATGGTCCATCCAGTCCTGGCCCTCCATTAATTTTCCCCTCACTGTAGGACTATGTCCTCAACATGGAATAGGACCCCTTCACAACTCTGCTCACTTACTGGCTCCTGGCCTCCCCTTCTAGCACGCGCACAGTGTTTCCAATGCTATGGACTCGTTATTATCTCCTGGCCGAGAATTGTTCGGTCTGCGGTTTTGCTCCTTATGAGTAATACCGTGGTACAAAATTTTCTCACCTTACTTCACTTCCTAGGTGACTTCTTGATAAAGTATCCCGTGAGAGTAATTATGACAGACTTGCTGACTTTGTGTTTTTTTTATATTTAAACTTTTATTAACTAGACTTGAAGCAATTTTAATGATTAATGTTTGTGATTACTAAAATTTTTCCAGCATTTGATATAATTTTTAAAACCACAAATTCACTTTTAAGTATGTATCTTAAATAGAGACAAAACTTCATTTATTATAACATTGATTTGTCATTAAAATTAGTTATATATTACCAGCTGTGGATAACACTACTCCAAATCAGTTTATAAATTCTCCTAAACTTCAAAACTCTTAACTATTAAAAACATTAAAAATATTCAACGCATCCTCATCCAATTCAATTACATTTCATTCATATTTTTGTTAAAATGCCAAATTACTGTGTTATTGGACAAAAAAGCCTTTGGAATATCCTTAAATGTTTCACATTTTAAATCAATGACCATAAAAAAAAATCACTTCTAACAGGATTAAAAAACAACAGAAATTGAATTGCTTCTGAGAAAATCAAAGATTATTTTAATAATGTATTATAGAAATCGTGTTTGTTTTTTCAGTGCTTGATGGCTTCTTTTATTTTTGTAAATTATATTTTATCGATTATGCTATTACAGCTGCCTCATTTTTCCCCCCTTGCCCCCCTCCACTCAGCACCCCCCACTCTCCCCACCATTGTTCATATCAATGGGTCAGGTATATAAGTTCTTTGGCTGCTCCATTTCCTGTACTATACTTGACATCCCCATGGCTATTCTGTAACTACCAGTTTGTACTTCTTAATCCCCTCACCTCTTCGCCAGTTCCCCCAAATACCCCTCCATCTGGCAACCATCAAAACACTTCCCACATCCATCATTCTGTGTCTGTTCTTCTCATTTGCTTAGTTTGTGTTTGTTTAGATTCAATGCTGCCTTCACAGTTCTGAATAGATACCTGTTTTCTGCTTTCTATTTCATTTAACTTCACTGGCTTTCTTAACAGAATTATACTTTCTAAAAAAATTCCAGAACAATTGTTGATAGACATGTATTTATTGCCATTTTATTGTTCCTACTTTTGATTTTCCTCTTTTTCTTAAATAAGTCCCTTTAAAACTTTATATAATAATGGTTTGGTGATGGCGAACTCCTTTAGTTTTTCCTTGTCTGAGAAGCTCTTCATTTGCCCTTCCTTTCTAAATGATAGCTTTGCTGGGTAGAGCAATCTTGGCTGTAGGTCCCTGCTTTTCGTCCCTTTGAATATTGCTTGCCAATCCCTTCTAGCCTGCAAAGTTTCTTTTGAGAAATTGGCTGACATTCTTATGGGAATTCCCCTATAGGTAACTAACTTCTTTTCTCTTGCTGCTTTTAAGATTCTTTCTTTATTTTTAATGTATGGCATTTTAATTATGATATGTCTTGGAGTGGGCCACTTTGCATCTATTTTGTTTGGGACTCTCTGTGCTTCTTGGACTTGCCTATTTCCTTCACCAAAGTAGGGAAGTTTTCTTTCATTATTTTTTTCAAATAGATTTCCAGTTGCTTGCTTTTTCTCTTCTCCTTCTGGCACCCCTATGATGTGAATGTTGAACCTCTTGAAGTTGTCCCAGAGGCTGCTTATACTGTCCTTATGTTTTCGGATTCTTTTTTCTTCTTGTTGTTCTGGTTGGTTGTTTCTTGCTTCCTTGTGTTTCAAGGCTTCATCCACTCTACTGTTGTTTCCCTGTAAATTGTTCTTCATTTCAATTAGTGTATCCTTTGTTTCTGACGGGATCTGTTTTACGCTGATGAAGTCCTCACTAAGTTCCTTGAGCATCCTTACAACCGGTGTTTTGAAGTCTGCACCTGATAGATTGCTTATCTCCATTTTGTTTATCTCTTTTTCTGAAGTTTTGATCTGTTCTTTCATTTGGGCCATGCTTCTTTGTCTCCTCCTTTTGAGAGCCTCCTTGTGTTTGTTTCTATGTATTAGGTAGAGCTGCTTTGACTCTGTGTCTTGGCAGTGTGGCCTATATAGTAGGGGTCCTGAAGGGTCCAGTGACACAACCTCCCCAATTACCCAAGCTAGATACTCAAAGTGTATCTTCCGTGTGGGGTGAGTACTCCCTCCTCTTATAGTTGAGAATTGTTGGCAGGTCAATGGGAGGGATTTACCCAGGATAGTCAGCTGCAAGGACTGGTCGTGACCACTGACCACCAACCTCCACCCTCCCTGGAGGATCAGCTATGCCGGGGCAGGGTAGTGGTGCTCTGAGATGGTCTGTAGCTGTCCACTGGGTGCACAGGCTCTGAGGTTTCCTGGGTGGTGCAGACCATGTTCAGCCTCCATCTGTGTATTGCTTGGGGCAACCCTGCATCAGCTACAAAGCAATGTCTAGATGGCTGCTACTTGTGCCGGGCTTGTAGGTTCCCAGGTGAAGCCAAAGTATGACCCAAAGCTGGCTGTTGCTAGTGCCAGGCCTGGGGCCACTTAGCCAGACATACAGGTGCAGGGGAATCATCACTGAGACCCACGTAGGCCAACTGGTGCTCGAGAGAATTTAGGAAGATGGGAAGTGTGAGCCAAGATCAGCCATTCATATGGAAAATCCACTGTTAACAGCTTGAGTAGGCTGGGAAGTTGGGTGGGCAGAGACTCAGGGATCTCCCAGGCAGGGCAAACAGTGTTAGGCCAGGTTGATGGAGTCTCAGATATGGCCTGTGAGGGGAGGGCTCAGAAAAGGTACAAGGGGCCTTTGCCCTCATTTCTGTCTCATAGAAAGCTGTCCCCCAGCTCTTGCTCTGATGCCAGACACTTCAGGTCGTCCCTGTATGCCACTGGTGCCTTTCAAGCTGCTATGTCAGTGCTAGAGCTCAGAGGGAGTGAGTCGGAGTATATTCATGTGCGGCTTCTTTAAGAGGAACTGCTTGAGAGGCCAGAGTTTCTTCCACTGACTCAATCCTCACTGATTTCTGTGGACAGAGTTATGGGCACTTATCGTCCTGGCACTGAAACCCTGGGCTTGGAGGCCTGGTGTGGGGCTGGGACTCCTCACTCCTGAGTTATCCCTCCCGAACTTTTATCTACCATATGTGGTTATGGGACCAGCCCATTCTGCATCTCCACATCTCTGCCCCTCCTACCAGTCTGGATGGGTGTGGTCTCACTAATTCCGTAGTTGTCGGGTTTCCATTCAACTCAATTTCTGATGGTTCCGAGTGATGGTTTTTCTCTAGTTTAGATGTAATTTTGAAGTGGTTGTGTGAGGAGGCGAGCCTTATTTACCTCTACCTCGATTCTGACCAGAAGTGACACAAGCTGTGTTTAATTAAAAGCAAGACAGGGCTAAAGATTAGACTACAGGGTTTAAAATTTTGTGGAACATTATCTTCCTATATTTTTACCTCAAATCTTATTCCTTTCACAAATAGTTTAATAAGACCTTTTTGCATTAGCCACTGATTTGTAAATATAACATGTATTTTGGATGTTTTTATGTCTAACAAATATATTTGTAGCTTTCACTATTTGACTGCACTGAGCTGTGTTGTGAGGGAAAAAAGAGCACTTCATTTTTCACTTGCTAGGTGCTTTACAGTTCTCTGCTGGTGAGTTCACAGTGCCCTTGCATCTCAACAACTCTTTCCCCATAGTGGCTTTTACACAGTAATAATTTATTCAGAACATTTGAAATGCTGCTTCTGTTAAAAACCAGGTCACCGGAGAACACTGAAATCAGACAAATTTAATGAAACTTTCAACAAATGAGAGTGGCAGGGCACAAGGCTTTGCAGTGGGAAGGCTGGTCCACACTGCTTGTTAAGCTGGTCTCCTGCTGAGCGTTTTACCCCTTATGCTGCTTCCTGTGTCCCTGACCGCCTTGTTTTTGTTACTCACTTTTAACACATTCCGTACTGCTCGGCAAAGAGAGAAAAGGGGGCAATCTGAACAATAAAATACTTGAAAAAATAATAAAAGGCAGAATGACTGTCTTTTTGTTTAAATAACAATGCCTGGTTATCTTCCTCTAAGGCTTTCAAAGTTATTTCCAACAGGCAAGGAGAGCAAACCGGGTTCTGCGCCCCAGTGGGTGCTCTGTACAGGCCGGTGACTAACATACACAGGAAGGCCCTTTCGAACATCTTTAGGGGCCTGCCGTTCTCTGACAATGAGGACACTATAGACATGGGGATCACGATTTGACCCATGGAGAAATGAATCCACAGAGTGGAGAAGCACTTTGTAAAGGGTTTATTCTATATTAGAAAATATATTCCTACACCTAAATTAAGATTAGACCCCTTTAGACAGATTTTCAGTTATAGTGGCCAGTTGACATGGGCACATTGACCAGAGGACTGGCCCATGGCTGTCTCAATGACCTCTTCCATCCTCCCATGCTGATTCTCCCTACCTCCAGCCTACCACAGCACCCCACCACCAGTTCTTTTTTGGGGGTAGCAATTAGTCTTCCCTCATTTCCTTCTTTAACCACTTGAAGAGGGGTTATTAATTTAGCACTTTTGAGTGGTTGCTGTTTTTGCATCAGATTAGGATATACCCTAATGCATACAGGGCTAAAAGTAGGAGAGCTATAACTACATCCACAAGAATGTTGAAAAGGTGTATTTTTTAAGTATGTCCCTTGGATTTATGTACCTGAAAGCTGGATGTCCTTAGTTACAAGAATGAGCTTGGCATTGCTCCTTCCCTCACGGGGCTATTTTTGAGGGAATGTCAGATTCAGCGTTTCTAGATCCATAAAACATACTTTTTAGGCATGTGAGTTGTGGCAGAAGTATTGATGCAATTACAAACACTGACAATTTTGTTAGTAATAATAATAATAATAATGGCTAAATCTATAGAACTGCTATATTTGTTTCACATGAAACTCTCCTATATATTTTCTCCTATAATCCTCACAAAAACCTTATAATTATTTTCCCTGTTTGTCAGATGGGAAACTGAGGGTTGCAAAGATTAGGTAAATTTCCTAAGAATGTATTATTTTATATGAAAACAGCATTTTCATGCTAAGTATGATAAGCCCCTGAGCAAAAGTTGTATTGAAGTTGGGCCCAGACCTATTAATTCACCGTTTCTCAGCACCACGGAATGTGAATAACTCTGATATCAAATAAGTTTGGAAAATGTTATACACCATTCCCCTTCTTGAACACTCACGATGTACATTAGCATATTAATGATTGAGAGATCCTGTGGATTGCTTATTTTACTGAGCATTTTCCAAGTTTAGGAAAAACAGTGAAAGCCCCCAGAGAATGTTTTGACCCCATAAGTATTTTATTAAAGTTGAATAAGTGAGTCTAATTTTATGGTCATGTTTACTTAAACTTTGAATGAAGACATTTTTAAAGAGCACGGGGATAATGTAGACCGCAGATAATGACTTTGCACGTGCTTCTCTTCACTCAGGGAAAGCTTTTCCTACAACTCTTCTTCCCTGTGAATGAGCGGTGCTTTTTGCCAATGCCGGTGTCAATAGAAAGTGCATAGAAGTTAAGTCAGAAGTGAGCATGGCGTTCCTGTATTTTCTATTTTGTTTGAATAATATATGTAACATTAAAATCTAGTTTTTCTACTCCTATGACATAAAAAGTGAGATTATATATTTGTATATTTTGTATACCATGTTACCTACTAAGAAGGGTCTGAAGTGATTAATATTTACTGTAACACTCTATCCATTTCACTGGTATATTTCGAAAGCTATTAACAACAACACAGAATTTCATAGAAAACAATGTATCTATACTCCTGTATTATCACTGTAAAATAAAATTTAAACTGAAGAGAAAATGTGTAAAGTTATAATTTGAATGGTTTAAAAATTAATTTTGATTAAATGTTTATACATTTATATCCTTATATAATGGAGTCAACATACCTATGTTCATTTTTTTCCGTTTTTATTTTGTTTTGATAGGCACACCATCCTGGTTCTTCATAGGTATTGTGATGATCCCATGCTGATTTTCCATTGGCATGAAGTTTTGCGAGATCATTTCGGAGCCTTTCATTTTCATATTCCAATTTGTTAACAGATGTGTACCTTGAGTGTTCCCTGTTAGTGCAGTCCATACTCTGGGGAATAAAATAAACCATCACTGAAAATTTTTTCCTTGTAAGTGATGCATATTTTCTGTGCCTTTGGACCCTTGTCTTGGAAAGGCCCTTTCATTTGTGTCAAGGGACATGGCTCTATTCCTGGGTACCTCCTAAATGCCATTTCCCACCATCACCTCCTCAGGACACTCAGTGACAGACGCTGCTGAACGCATTGCAATAAAAGCAGTGCATGACTGGCCATGTTCCGATACAGAAAAAGGCTCACTTGTGCTCAGCATTCTCTGTATCTAGAAGAAGTTGGCTAGATTTAAGAGTTTTGGGGGTTTATAGGGCATGCCTTCTAGTGTTGATTAGTAATAGAACCAGAATTAACATAGATTTCAATTTGAAATAATTTTTTCTAGTTAAAATAATACACCATTATGGAAAATCCTATATTGATTCCCTATTGTTGCTAATGTGACAAATTATATACTAAATCCATATATTCTGGACCATTCTAAGACAATGATCTAACAGTTGAGATTGTGTCAGTACCACACAGTTTTGAGCAACGTAGCTTTATGATAAAATTTTACTAACTGGTATGGGCCACCCAATTTTAATGTGTCTTTGGAAGAGAATAAGAAACATGTTTAAAGCACAAAATGAGAGGTTTAGAGCAAGAAGAAAAGGTTTCTGATGCTTTTTGAGTTAAATGCTGTAAGGAGGTTCCTAGGGATAGTCTAAACTTTTCTTCTCACAAAGTTTTAAAAAACATATTCTCACATGGAAATGCTTTAAGTGACTCTACATAGTTCTTTGTAGCCCTATGATGTGAATATCCATGGATTGTGCGGTTGCTGACTGAATGACAGTGCTCTACTGTCAGAAGCATAATACATGTATTTTAGTGCAAAAAGTGTGCTGTGTGTGGAATGTCCGTTTTGAAGATCCAAATTTCTATGGTTAAAAGTCTATGAGACTATAGATGAATTTGGCCTAGAACTTTCACTTCGAAGTTTCTAAATTTAAGGTGTCATTTCATGGCATTACATCTTAGGTATTAAAATTCAATACACATTAGGTATTAAAAACATTTACGTATTTGTTTCACTTTTTGTTTCAAAGGGTAAGTCTTATTGCATTTCTATTCACTGCCTAATGTATTATAGAAGCTTATAAATCTTTAGAAAGGTCTCACTTTTGAATGAAAGGAAACACTCCAGGAGGACAAACTTCCCCAAAATAATACAGAAAGGGTTATATGCTTATATGTTTCATGCCTATGGTGCCCTTTGGAAAAGAAGGACCATCGAAGGTATTTTTCTGCTGGTTAAGCCCGAACCTGGGTGTAGCATGTCTTCACAGGTGCTCGCTGATGTACAGTGCAGATAAAAGAGTAATGTGAGTCTGCTTTAAGAGAGGAAGGATTGTTTGTTCTAAAATTAGATTTGTGATACGTATAAAGGAAGCAGAGTCTTATAAAATTTTGTCCTTCTTAGGAAAATATTCACAGGAGCAGATCTGGTTGGAAAAGATCATGGATTCAGAATTTTACTCCCAAAAAGGTATCTGCTATTCCAAATGTATAGTTCTTGAGGGTCTGCTGCTCAATTACATTTTAGTCAAGCTTTTCCTTAGAGTTTTACCTGTGACTCTTTCTGGCCCAATGTTAAAGTAATTAAGAATAATAATAATGATTTATTTAAAAGCCCACGCTTTTCTAAATGTACCATAATAAAATAAGTGTTGTGAGCATGACCTGGAAGAATTACACAGCTAATGCATTTATGCATTCGCATGACTTATATTTATAAGCATATTTTATTTTCCTTGATGACAATGTTTTCTAAGCTCTCTCATTTCATTTTTTAAAAAACACTTCTCAAGCAATTTCAGGAATATATCCTCTGCTAGATGGTTATCATGTGAAAATAGACACTGATTAAATTCTACCTCTGTATTTCTGATGGGTTATTTTATTGGCCTGTTATCTCAGTTTCTTTTATTTTTTCTTTAAAATTTTAAGGTTTCACAGTTTTAATTCATTTCTTTATTCTTGAAGTGGCAAAACCTCTGGTGCCTGTTTACCTGTGCACACTAGCATTAGGCCAGCTGAATTAATGAAGTGTCTGAATAATAGTATTTTGTATGTGTACTTATTCTTTTAACTGCATGTATATTTAGCAATAATAGTTAGGCTAACAAAGTATTTCTACAGGACAGGTGTTAATCATGCCTTATGGTCAGTATGTGAATTTTCAATGTGTAAATGGGTGTTTTACATACTTGTGAAGGTACTAATTTTTTATGTTATTATCTTACTTAGCGAACTTCATGGATAGTGAAAGGCAAATTAGTCTTAAAAATCATCATAAATTCTGAGTTCTGATTAAATCTGATTTTTTGACACTTTCTTTAAATGAGAGAAAATTTAATAAATATAAATACAGGTCTAAATAAATATGAAATTATACAAATTATCATGGTAGACTGGATTCTTTGTGAGCTATCCAGGAGCAGGATAAAGTGAAACCCCTTACTTTTCTCCATGCAGTTAAACTTTTGCACAATCCAAGAAAAACATTTTTCAGAGCCAAGAACCTCTTATTAGCACTGCTATTATTGTTAAGAATCTCACTGAGACCTGAGAACTTACATACCAGGTGTTCAGTGCCATCAGTGTCCCCCTTGGAGGACAATGGGAGCTGCCCCAGTGCCCCGCATGCACAGTGCTGTGTGCAGGGCTCCCGTGGCTGCCACCGCTGGGGGCCTTTTTAACACAGTCTTCTTTCCCTAAGTATCAGTCAGCAGGGAGGATCACAGTTAGTCAAGTAGAACAGTTCTCAAAGCTCTACCTATTTAGAAATAGCTTACCTTAATATCAGTAACTTCATTTATCTAGAAAGGAAAAAAATAATTGTTACTTTAATATTATATAGAAACCACATATTTTAGGAGAACTAAAAATACTGATGGAAATATTTTGTTTCTTCTTCTCTGAGGTAAAATTTTAGCACCAATGACTCAATGCTGTATTTACTTATCCAATTATTTCAGAAGGAACTAATTATCTAGCTATAGAATTAATCTGACACATAACAGATACACATTTTCTTCATGAAATCTTTAAACTGAGTCCTAAATAAGTGACATAACAGATTTTAAATTCTTGAAGAGCAAAGAATTATACTAAAGTCTTTTTTTAATTTAATAGACATGAGATAAATCTTTGGGGAGTGCCTTGACTCTTTCAATTATCAGTTAATTCTAATTCTTCATACAAAATAGTGAGCCATAATAAAGTAAACTTCTTATATGAATTATAATCATACATAAAATATGTATGACTAAATCCTAGTTTAATAAGTGTCACACTGAAGGCCATACATGAATGGTATTCCATTTTATAATATCCAATTAACCAATCTTTAAACAAATATATATTGTATATATATGTGCTAAATGCTACAGAGGTAACCAAGTATGAAATGAAAAAAAGATCCTCCCTTCATGAAAATACAATAAAAAATGAGTAGATTAGAACTTCCGGCCAGGATGGAGGTATAAGTAGATACGTTTTGCCTCCTTGCACAACCAAAGGGACAATAACCGATTTAAAAACAAAAACAACCAGAACTGCCAGAAAATCGAGCTGTATGGAAGTCTGACAATGAAGGAGTTAAAGAAGAAACATTCATTCAGGCTGGTAGAAGGGGCAGAGATGGGAAATCTGGGAGGAAAGGACGTGCAGCAAGGCAGCAGCTGGTGGACTGGGGGTCCCACATTTGTGTAGGGATAAACTGGGAGGAGCAATTGGGGAGCAACATAGACCATGCAACCCAGGGTTCCAGCACAGGGAAATAAAGCCTCAAAGCCTCTGGCTGTAAAAACCTGTGGGGGTTGTGGTGGCGGGAGAAGCTCCTGGTCTCATAGGAGAGTCTATTGGCGAGACCCACCAGATGCTAGGATATACACAAGCCCACCCACCCAGAAATCAGCACCAGAGGGTGCAATTAGCTTGTGGGTAGCAGGGGAAGTGACTAAAAGGAGGGTGAGAGCTGAGCAGGCAGCATTGTTCTCCCTCGGACCTCTTCCCCTCATAAAGCACCACTATGCGGCAAAGTGGGTTGCCCCACCCTGGCGAATACCTAAGGCTCCAATCCTTACAACATAACAGGGGCACCCAGACAAAGAAATATGGCCGAAATCAAAACTCCACTGAAGCTGAAAGAACAGATCAAAACTCTAGAAAAAGAACTAAGCGACAAGGAGATAGCCAATCTCTCAGATACTGAATTCAAAACACTGGTAATTTGGATGCTCACAGAAATGATTGAGTACAGATGCAAAATAAAGGAAGAAGCGAAGGTTATACAGAGTGAAATAAAGGAAAATATATAGGGAACCAACATTAAAGGGAAGGAAACCAGAATTTAAATCAATTATTTGGAACAGAAGGGAGAAATAAACATTCAACTGGAACAGCATGAAGAAACAAGAATTCAAAAAAATGAAGGGAGGAGTAGATCCTCTGGGACAGCTTTAAATGTTCTAACATCCGAATCATAGGGGTACCAGAAGGAGAAGAGGAAGAACAAGAAATTGAAAACTTAAAAAAAAATAATAAAGGAATACTTCCTCAATCTGGTGCCAGAAATAGATATGCAAGTCCAGGAACCTGAGAGAGTACCAGAGAAGTTGGACCCAAGAAAGAACACACCGAGATACATCATAATTAAATTACCCAAGGTTATAGATAAGGAGAGGTTCTTAAAGCAGCAAGAGCAAAGGAGAGAGTTACCTACAAAAAGTTCAGCCCATAAGACTATCAGCTGATTTCTCAAAAGAAAGCTTATAGGCAAGAAGGGGCGGGAAAGAAGTATTCAGAGTCATGAAAGGCAAGGACCTACATCCAAGATTACTCTATCCAGCAAAGCTGGATCATTTTGAGTGGAAGGACAGATAAAGTACTTCCCAGATAACGTCAAGTTAAAGGAGTTCATCATCACCAAGCCCTTATTATATGAATGTTAAAGGGACATACCTAAGAATAAGAAGATCAAAACTGTGAATGGTAAAATGACAACAAATTCACAATTATTAACTGAACCTAAAAAAACAAAAATGAACTAAGCAAACAACTAGAACAGGAATAGAATCACAGAAATGGAGATCACATGGAGGGTTATCAGTGGGTGGGGGAGAAAGGGTGAAAAGGTACAGGGAATAAGAAGCATAATTGGTAGGTACAAAATAGACAGGGGGAGGTTAAGAATGGTGTAGGAAATGGAGAAGCCAAAGAACTTATATTTTCAACCCATGGACATGAACTAAGGGGGGAGGGAGGAGTGTTGAAGGGAGGGAGGTGCAGGGTGGAGGGAGCTAAAGGGGAGGAAAAAAATGGAATGACTGTAATAGCATAATCAATAAAATATACTTTAAAAATACAGCTAAAAATTGAGTAGATTAAACTAATATGTATGAAAAAAATAGTGAATAATATAAAATGTAATTGTGTGTTAAATTATGCTGCACCAAGTAGGAATTCTAATGCTTTTTAATCAATGAATAGCAACAATTATTTGGAATGAGACATGCAGAAGGGAGACAAAACAGGCTTTGCTGATCTCTTTAATAATATTAGCAATGGTTTCCACGGTAATTTATTCATGTCTCTTAGACTACAGGTGAGATTCACAAATCCACAAGTATTTATTGATCTGTACTCTATACCAAACCCTGTATGAAGAAAAAGTATAAAATATAATCACTTTTTTTCTATAGAAGTCTATGACTGATGAGACAAAAATACATATATAAAAATTTAAAAAGAGACTATTCAAAACTTAGTGCTAAATTTTTATAACTAAGAGTGCTACAGAAAGTCACAGAAAGGAGAAACAAATGGGACCCAGAGTAACTGGAGACAAATTCATGAAGGAGATAAAATTTAATCTAGGTTTATAAATCCAAAAGCCAATACTTGTAAATACTAATAAAATAAATAATCCCCTTGTGTGTCAGATAATAAAGGAGAGTGAGACCTAAATTATACAAGCTTAGGAATGAGAAGGGACATAAATGCAGAACATAGAAGAGATGAAAAGAATTGTAGGATATTACTACCTTTGATAATAAGGGAACAAATTGGAATGGGTAAAGATTTCCTAGAAAAATACAAATTACAAAAAAAACACCAAAACCCAAACCCAAAAAGGGAAATTTGAATATACCGGGGTAATGGGAAGGTAACTGAAGATTTACGTCACTAAAACTTCAATGTCCAGGTGGTTCCACAGCTGAATTCTTTCTAACCTTTAAAGGACTGATATTTCCCATGTTATTTAAATGCTTTTAGCTCCCCCATAAAGATAGAAAGCTCCCAATTTATATTATAAAGCCCATATAATGTTAAAACAAGTAGAAAAAAAGAGAATTAAATACAACTCTCATTTATACATACAGATCTTAATTTCTAAATAAAATATTATCACATAGAATCCAGTAATATGTCAAGATTGTTAAGAGTGTGGCTGTTAGGGGTTGACACCTTTGGACTTTTGGCTTCCAGAACTGCACAATTAAGTTTCTGTTGTTTGAAGCTACCCAATTTGTGGTACTTTGTTACAGCAGCCCTAGCTACTGAATACAATGACCAAGAAGAATTTTTCCAGGAATTCAAAGATGGATCAATAGTAGAAAACATCTGCCAATCATAGTCTATTACATATCAACAAATTAAAGAACAAAGACCACACGATGTCATATATACTAAAAAGACATTTAATAAAAACCAGCAGCAGAAGTTAACTGTAAGTAAATTGGGAATATAAAGATATAAGAGGGGTGGGACAGGGGACTGGATAAAAGGTGAAGGGATTAGCCAAAGAACATATATGCATAGCTCACAGTCACAGACAACAGAGTGGGGATGGCCTGAGGGAACGGGAGTGGGGGTTGGGAGGTGGGCAAAGGAGGAGAAAATGGAGACATTAATAATAGTGTCAACAATAAAAATAAAAAAGAAAGGTATAATAAAGACCATAAATCAAGGACAAAATATTATCTTAAACAGTAAAACACTAAAAGAATTTTATCTAAAATCATGAATTAGACAAATTTGTCAGTAATCACTATTGTTTAATATTCTCTTGTGCAATATTATTATTTAATATTTTCTTGCAATATGACAAAAATAACTGATATGAATAGAAAAGAGATAAACCTTTCTGTTGATAAACAATTGTATGTCTCAAAAAACTTAAGAATCTCAAGTAAAATATCTACTACAACTAACAGATAATTTGGCTTTTTTTTCCATATTAGCAATAAGTTCTTACATATGGAAAAAAGAAAATGTTCCACTTACAAAATTACAAAAAGTATAAAATACTTGGAATAAATTAAAAATAAAGGCACAGAATCTATACAAAGAAAATTGCAAGATCTCATTGAAGAGCATAAAATAAGAAATGAAGAAATGGAAACCATGTCATATTTTTGGATGGGAAAATATACTAGCATAAATATAACAGTTCTTTCAAAATTAATATATAAACTTAATTCCAAACAGATTCCAACAGGAAATTACCAGGAGAAACTAGATAAACTGAGCTTCACATTTACATAAAAATTTAAATTGGGTTCTTGTTTTCTACCACATGCAATATTACAATTTAAATGGATTAAAGATTCAGATGAAAAATATAGAAATCTTAGAAGAAACACTAAAAATTATATATACTGTCTAGGCATTGGAAAAACCTTGTTATTCAAGGAAGGAAATCCAGAAGCTATAAACAAAAAGATATACGTGTTTGACAAATAAAAATTGAAAACTTTTTGTATGGCAAAAGAATTTGTAAACAAAATTACAAACAATAAATTTAGAAAAGTGCTGTTATAAATTGACAAGAAAAAGACAGCTCAACAAAAGAATGACCAAGAATGCAACTAATTCATAGTACATTGTCAAATAAATATGAAAAAATATGCACACTGTAGTCAGGGAAATGCCAATTAAAGTACTATTGAGAAATCACTTTATACCAATCAGACTGACAAAAAAAAAAAAGAGCTATAACATATACTGCTGGTAAGGATGAAAGAAAAAGGTAGAACTATGATTTGAAAACAAATGTTTTAAAATTAAAACATAGATATCCTTTGAATCAGCAGTTCCATTCTTATGGTTATTCCAAGATATATGTGTAAGGATTTTTTTGACAGTATTGTTTATTGTGCAAAAACCTAGAAACAAAGTTGAATTAATTATGAATAAATTAATTCTGAAAAATAGTTGAATAAATTTTGATACAGTCACACCATGGGCTATTACTAAGCCATTACACAGAATGACATAGACCTAAACCAACTGACTTATAAGGATTTGTAAAGGATATCACTGAACAAAATCAAGACATGGAAAAGTATGTATGTATAATATGATCTACTTTTTCAAAAAGTTAAAACCCCTAGTTATATATGACCATATATGTATGTATGTATATATTCACACACATACATGAATTCATATATATGAAAAATTACAAACTGATACATACTGAATAATTAACATGTGTTATCTGGTAGATGTGGTACGAGGTGGCACAGAGAAATAGCAGAAAGGGGAAAAGGAGAAGCAAGAAAAGACTGCACTAAAACACAAGTATGTAGGTTATGATTCATTTTATTAAAAATTATATATATTTTACTTATGTATTTTTCCTAAGAAATCAGAAAAAAATCAGATGATGTTATTCTACTGACTTGTAGAGATATTTATAATATATAGTCAAAAGGCAGTTAATAATGTATAGTATACTTTTATTTCTGTAAAAGAACACTCGACTGATCCCCTGTATATGTGTGCATGAGCAAAGAAAATACTATAGAATGCTACTTTGGGTACCTCGGGAGTCCAAGGTAGGACTGGGGATAGAAATAGGGATAATTAGCTCTTTCTTTACACATCTTTGTTTTATTTCTTGAAAAAACAAATAAATGGACAAAGCTAACTGCCTACAGAGTGAAGCCAGAGTGAAGCAGCCTCAGTGGGGGTTGTGAAAACACAGAATACACCTAAAAATATTTTTTAAAATAACACAAAACCATTTTGTGAAATAAAAAAAAAGACACTCACGGGAGCAGGATCCAACTGAACTTTTTGTGTCTCCAGTGTTCAGAAATAAAAGCCCTAGGTGTCATGGAGACTTTATGTAACAGATGGAGAAACCATGTATACTTTACTTTTATCCATCTAGAGGACTCCGATCACGGGACCCATGACCAGGCCCAGAGGGGAGGGCAAAATGCTTCCAGGATGCTTCTACTCTGTGATGCTAGTTATGAGAACTAGTACATACTATTACAGAAATATGGGGAGGAAGGGTCTGATAGAGGATGAAGAGGGTATAGGGGGATAAATGGTGATGGAAAAAAATCAAATCAAATAGAAAAGAAATATAATATCATGGTTTAAGAAGGGACCACGGGAAATGCCTAATCCAAATTTCTCATTTCACAGCTGAGGAAACTGAAGCCAAGTTAAGCAATTACCATACTCATCTCTTATCCTCTCCATTCCCTGAACAGGAGAAAACTTATTTTACTTCAGGATTTTCATTCAGAGAAAATAAATGGTAAACAAATAGCAAAGGTATTTCATTAATTCGATAAATAAGCATTATCCTATTTATATATAAAAACCAGCCCTCAACTGTTATATTAAACAGTTGAAATGAATGGCACAGAGCCTAAGTTGCCTTGTGTAAACCCGAAGAGTCACTGGTTGAAACCAGAAGGTAAGCTCACAATCCTTCATTTATTCATCCTTTCTTCCAACCAACATTCACTGAACACTTACTACACCCGTGATGCAGTGAGGTGCTGGTGACACACACATTAATAAAACATGGTCCTTGTTCACCATTGAGCGGGGAAGTGGGAAGCTGCAAAACAAGTCAGACCAAAATTCAAACCAAGGGTGGATGGAATGGTTCATTCTGACTGGAGTTTCAGGGGCGGTTTCCTCTAGGGGAAGGTTGACACTTGAGTCGGGGCTTGTAGGATGTAGGATTTCAGAGGCAACAGCAAGGGTAAAAGCAAGGAAGTAGCATGTTTGAGGACATGATCGGAATTGAACCCAATCCAAGAAAAGAACGAGGTAGGAAACCCAAAATTTAAGTGTTTTAACCTGAACATAAAAGTAAATCAATCCATGTGCAAGATAATTTGCGACCCCTAGGAAGTGCTCAGTAAATAATGCCTGGGTAAATCCCGACCAACCAAGTAATCTCTGTTCAATTTACTGAATGATTTCAGCATATTACCATGTACTGTGCAGGGTCTAAATCTCCCATCATTCCTTTTAGGTGTGAGTTTTCAGTTCTGAAAGCTTTATATCTCATATCTGAGACCTGAAAGGGGAATTAGTAGGTAAAAGTGAATGTAAAATTCATAATAAAAGCTCATAATTCTATTACAATTAATTTTATTTTGTTAGCAAAAATATTTTCTAAGTGTAGTAAAGGGAAATACTTCTTAGGCATGATTATCATATTCTCATTAAGTTCTATTTTTGGTAGGCCCCACTTTACCCTCCTTTTCTGATCAGTGCTAAGATAAAAATAGACAACTGAAATAATGGTTCATTTACATTTTTCTTTCCAATTCCCAAGTTCTTTTTCTCACTTCTATTTTCTATTGTATGCAAACCATCACCAGAAAAATCACAATTTTAAAAGCATGTTTGAATAACACTATCCATTAAATTTCTTTATTATCTGATTAATTTTGACAATATGCAAATAGGACTTTCATGTTTAATTTTGTTCTTTCTGATATTTCTGCCAAATTTCCTTTTTTTTTTTTTTTTTTTGGTGACTACTTCATTTTGTCTCCTAATTTATTTTTCCCCTGATTTGTTCTACTTGACAGTACTCAGAGGACACAATATCTACCCTTTGATTTATCTAGGGCTCATTTCTATATGAAACACTTTCCTTAAAAACACTTACTTTTGTAAATTATAAAATATATTCTCCTTGACAAAAACCTAAAAAATATATAAGAATATAATGGTGAAAATAAAAATTCATAATTTAACTACCCAGATCACTGTTAACGTGTAAAATAACCTTTCCTATATAGGTACAACCGATGCCACTATCCCATCTATGCTGTTTTCCTGGGTATTGTACAAATTAATCAGTTTAAGGCTTATAATTGGGCAAAGGCTGAATCTTTTCTTGTTTTTATGATACCTAGATTTAAATGGCCATGTTATTTCTGAAGTGACCCTCAAATACCTTGAGAGTTATCGAACGGTTCTTTCAGATCCTCTAGATTTGGGGTAAAAAAGCAGATAAATCCTATGCTTTGAATAGCAGGTCATCAGTTTGATGAAGAATAAGGGATTGAGGGAATTTCAAAATAAATAGGAAGGAAAGGAGAGAGGTAAGAGGGAGAGAGAAAGGATTTAGGACTTACTTGCAGTATTTTATCAGCAGACTGTTATAAATGCTCTTTTCCCCCCAGGAACCATGCTGTGCAGTGAGTCAATGTTTAGTAAATGTTAACTAATTTTCATGTTTCAACACACACTTTTTTAAAACCCGAAAATAAACATAAAATGGGGCTGGGAAGTATCCAGGAAAGATTGGAATAGAGGCTTTTTAGAAAGATAAAAATGTTCACGGAAGGAAAGTACAGAAAACAAATTCAGGAAGAAATCTTTTGTTAGAGCATACTGTGGGAGGTGATCAAACTACAGGTCGCAAGAAAATTTTCACATGACAGTTAATGAAAGTATCTTGCGCTCTCACTTATTTCCCTGGCTCTTCTTTGGATGACGCTTTGCATGATCTCACAAACGTTTTATGTGACTCCATGAAACATTTCTGTGATGTCGGTCTCAGAGACAATAACGAGAAAGGCAATGCTCGTATTGCTCAATAGCGAAGGCTACTCTCTGCACTGAGCAAGAGGGTGACCTGGACAGGTACTGTCCTGCCGGCTTCCATACCTGTTGTTTGGCTAACATTTTTTCTTTTATTTCTAACTCCATTTTTAACTGTCTCTCCAAAAGGGCAGCTCTCCTCATGATCGTTGCTATAGTGATCTCCTTCTCGTGCAGCTCCTCTGTGAGGTCAGAGATTTCATTCCTCATTCTTTCCTGCGCAGAACTGTGGTCCTCTTCCTCCTGAGAGAGATGGCTGCTTATCTGCGGCAGATATTTTCCAGAAACTATTAACAAATCCTTTAATTTATAAAGCAGCCTAAAGCTTTTATTGGCCAAGTTCAGTCTTCTTATCCTATCATCAAACTTAGACAAGACCCCATCTACCCTCCTTTTGTGATCCACGCTAAATTAAAAACGGATGCTTACAGTAATGACTCATTTACTTTTTGTTTCCTCACACATAGATTTTAGTTTATTTACTTATTTTTATTGTTAATACTCATACAGATGTCCCCCATTTCCCCCCACTTAGCCCACCTCCACCCGGACTCCACCCTCCTCTCCCTCTGGCCCAATTCATTTACTTTTTCCCCTCCAATTTCAAAATTTCATTTCTCACTTTTATAATATTTTTTATTGTACATAAATCATCACCTACTGATGATGCTACTTTAATTACTTTTACAGGAAGGTGAAAAGGTATTATAGCAAGGTGCAGAGCTTATCCCCCACAACTCTTGATTGGGGGAAGGGGGAAGTGGATGATATGGCATTTAAGATACATTGCATAACAATGGCAAGGTAATAGCCATGCCTGCCTGAAGGGAAGAGGGCTGCTGCCCAGGGTGAATTGTGTACCTCACTGAAAACATTCAGGGACTCGTGACATAGCAGCGGCAGGGGGAGGGGGAAGCTCATATAGCGCCTGCACAAGAGGCAGGGGGCAGATACCCACCCTGAATGTCTGTGTGTCACTGGGGACTTTTGCCCTGACTAAAGATGGCAGCCAAAAGAAGGTGGAAGATATGGGAGAACTGGCAAAAATGGCGGACACTAACACATCACAGGAGGGGCCAGATATGAGGTCATGGAGGAAGTTCTGGGCAGAGCATTTAAATGAGGGCGGGCTGAAAGAGGAAAAAAGAAAACCCCATATGGTTTGGAGTAAGAGAGGAGAAGCCATGTGGTCTTGTGTAAGAGCGAGGAGGTCTGAAAGCCAGAAGTCTAGTGAGTCACCAGAGCTGGCGGTGCAGTGGGAGACCTGCCCACCCACCCAGATTTGAGTCTGTCTAGAGAAGGCAGCAGCAGAGCTGACAAAGCTGCAGGGGACCTGCCTAGCACCCGCATTTGTGAGAGATGCTTGGAGCTGAACTGGGACCAGGAATGCTGATCTGCAGAGTTCTGCGTTTCTGAAAGATGGAACCTCTGACTGCTGTATTCTGAGACTGGCCTGGTTTGGCAAAGGGAGGCAGGACTATCTGTTTTGGGTGCTTTTAAAGGGAGTGGGACTTAATGGCAGAAATCTGCCATTATTCTAAATCTGTATAATCTTTAAATAAATGACCCCTTTCCTTTTTCACCAGACTCTTGCATTGGGAGTCACACTTCTTGGTAGTGGGGCAACTGAACCCCATAGCTGTTCTAGAACAGCATTGGTGGGGCTCTGTAACAACATTGTCAAAGATTTTCTTCCAGCTTTATTGACATATGTGTATAATTGGTATAGAAAAAAACTACACATAATTAATGTATGCAGTTTTGTGAGTTTAGACCTATACTTGTGCTACCATTACCACAATCAAGATGTTAATCACACCCATTACCTCCAAAAGTTACCTGTGTCCCCTTGTTGTTGTTGTTGTGTGTGTGTGTGTGTGGTTAGAATATTTAACATGAGATCTACCCTCTTAAATTTTTTTTAAAAGATTTTATTTATTTATTTTTAGAGAGAGGGGAAGGGAGGGAGAAAGAGAGGGAGAGAAACATCAATGCGGGGCGGTCTCTCACACACCCACTACTGGGGACCTGGCTCGCAACCCAGGCATGTGCCCCGACTGGGAATTGAACTGGTGACCCTTTGGTTCACAGGTCATCACTCAGTCAACAGACTGGTAGCCAGGGCTACCCTCTTAAATTTTTAAGTGCATAATGCCTTTCTGTTAACTATAGCTACTGTGTTGTGCAGCAGATTCCGGAAATTACTCATGTTGTTTAACTTGACTCTATATCCACTGGATAAGCACCCCAGAGTGGTGCGGTGGAAGAGCACTGAATCCACAACCCAGGGCAAGCATTTTTTAGGGGAAAAAGTGGCTTAGACAGGGGAAGTGACTTGCTCAAAGTCATAAAGCTACTAACCGGTAGAGCTAGGACTAGAACCTAACACTCTCAGTTTTATATTCAATGCTTTTTTTTTCTTCTTTTGACTAAATTATGCTGTACTTTTTGTGCCTAAATGCTATGTTTTTCAGAATCATGTTATAATAAATTTAAAACTGAATGTGTCCATGAAAACATATGACCTCCTCTCCATAGCCTGTGGAGTCTCATCTTCTTAACCTTAGCCCAGCCTTCCATGTCAGGAACCTCTGGAGCACCTTGGACTCCTCCCTGCCCTCCTCCTCCCAAATCTAGGTCAGCAGCAAATTCTGTCTCTTCTATTTCAATCTCTCTTCAATCCCACTCCTACTCTCTATTCTTACTACCACTGTCTTAGTCCAGCCTCTTAGCACCTTTTAAAAAATCATCCACTACTCTAATGTTTGAGGTTTGGAGAAAAAGTACATGATCACTGATCTCAAAAACAACAACAACAACAAAACAAAAAACAAAACCCATGGTTCATTGGGGGAAAGAGAAAAATTAACAGTGACAAGACAGTGTAGTAAGTGATGTCAGCAGTATGTAGTGGAGGGGAACCTAACCCAACCTGGGGATGTCAGGATAGGATTCCCAGAGGAGGGGACATAAGACCAAATATTGAAAAACAAATGGAAGTCGGATGGAAAATAGAGTGGAGAAGTGCTCTTAGGCAACGAATGCAGCCAAGGCACAGGTGTGAATGCAGTCAGTGAACCAAAAGGAGTTTGGAGGGGCTGGGACTTAGCATGTTGTGAAAAATAAGGCTGGAGAGTTACTTAGAGGCCACTGATGAAGAGAAGTATATGAATTTACCCAGGGCACTTACTTTTAAAATAGACTTTTTTCCCCCCAGAATATATCTCTAAAAGAATAAAGCATCCTCTCTCTTTCTTTTTTGAATATAGCCAGAGTAGTATACCATTATGTCTTAAAAATATTAACACTGATTCCTCACTATCATCAAATATCCAGGAAGAATTCAAACAAAAGTGTATCAGAATGAAATTTTTAAAGCTTATTTGAATTGAGATCTAAATATGCGCCATGCATTGCGACTATGTCATATCTTTTTAAAGCCTCTTTTTTTGTATGTGTTTGCGTGTGTTCTAAGTACTCTACATATATCATCTCATTTAATCCCTACACATCTCTCTATTTTGCAGATTAGAAGTTTGAGTTCACGTAACTGTTAATAATCACATTCCTGGTGACCGGTAGTCTGATGCCAGGACCTTACGCATTGCACTATATAACCTCTGTGAGCAGGGCCCTGGAAGGTGGTTCAGCCATTTGGGGAAGCTAGAGTGGGATCACCTGACATGGAAATTATGCATAGATAGCAGGCAAACTCAGTCTATCCTCAGGCATTACACTACCACATCCAATTGGATTCTTATAACTAACACTTTCAGAACTTGAGTTGGACAGGACCTTACAAATCACATGGTCTAACCCCATCATTTAACAGGAAAAAACAGACTCACTGTTTTTTCACTGACTGCATCTAAGCTATCCAGCTGCTAATAGCAAAAGAAGAAACTAGGAAAGTGAAATACAAATATCTTCACCCTGATGACAATATTACAAATCTTTTTTCATCTCCAATCTTCTCTTTCCAGATTTTTTCTTATAATTTGATGAAACAACTGGGTTGTTCTATAGCTGGTTCCAGTTTGAATTTTGCTGTTTGCATCCCTGAGGTATAGTCTACTGTTTTCTTAAAGTGGAACTTCTAAAATGTTCAAAATGAATATGCTATTGTGCAAACGGAGTAAACTCTTTGTTATTTTCACAACATTTAGTTATTAAAACAACATGCTATACACTGCAAAACTTCCTTCTAAATGAGATTAATTTGCCTAGCTGCAAACGACTTTAGGCTTTATTAAAAATGTCAATTTTATAACAAATAAATGTCTAAAAATAGTTCTATGTTGAAAAAAGAAGATACGTAATGCATGGCTCTTGTTGATTTTATTACAAGAGAATGAGAGTGCTCTCCACAAACACTTCCTGGAAGCTATTGCTATTTATACACAATTCATTTGTTACCTTTCCCTGCACAGCGATGCATTATCTAGAGGTCTCCAAGAGCCTATAAAGAGATTTGTGCCTTGTATCCTCTCCTTTCATATCAAAGCTGGGTAAACTCAGTATATTCCTGGTATTACTCAAAGTTTTATTACTCTCTCTAAATCTATGGGGTTAAGAACAGTGTAACTATTCTTTGGGTGGCTGTGATCAACATATTATCATAATACATTCACTAGGGACACCAGTAAAGAACTGTTTTAAAGTTGTATTTTTAATTATCAGTAAAATCAGTTTTATGGGATTATGTGAAAAATATAAAGAAAATGGTCATTGATTCCCATCACCTTTTCTACACTTAATAGATGCCTGACAGTGAACTCTTCGGGAGTCAGGGTTTATCTTTCACATAATTAATTGTATTTTCTACAGAAATAAGCAGAACGGCCAATAGTTCTACTAGATGCTCAATACATGTTTGCTGGATTTACACAAATAATAACTGAAGTTATGACCCCATACAATTCTGGGAGACTGTAGCTTTAATATTAATTCATTCTCTAAATATTTGTTTTCACTTATTGTGTGTCAGGCACTGTGCCAGGCACTAGATGGTAATTCAAAGCCACACCCCCAAAAGTAGATTTTTCCTACTTTTAACAATTGCTTAAACTACATAGCATTGAATATTCTGTGTGATCATCAAACCTAAAGAACCAGAGAAGGGTGTGGTAACCTGATAAACTCATGGAAAGAAAGTTACGGATTTCCTATGGAGAAGGAAACTCATGGATTTTCCTAGAGGGAGAAGAGAATGTACTTTTTGTAGGAGTTGAGAACCACAGGGATCAGGTCTTACTCTTCGCTGTATTTCTGATTCCCGGGAGAGCACTTGGCACGTGTTAGGTGCCCAGTGACAAAATGTGGGGGTAACCCACAACAGTAGCAGCCAATGTTTGAGAAGCCTCCTCTGAGCTAGGCAGGCCCTGTTCTAAGCACTTCACATGCACTATTTTAGGGATTTTAACTTACAGGAAGAGGGTGAACTTTGGAGCCAGGTTGCCTAGATTCACATCTGGCTCCTGCCAGGTTAACTGTGTAATATTGGGAAAAAATTACCAAAATTCTCTGTGCCTTAGTTTCATCAGATATTAAAAGAGGGTAATATTAGTACCTACCTTCTAAGATGATTGTGAGGAATAAATGAATTAGGATCTGTTAAGCCTTTAGGACAGCTCCTTGGCACATAGGAAGTGCTATTTAAGTAGCAGCTACTTACTCCTCATTTACTCCTCATCACAACCTTATGAGGCAGGTACTAATTATCCCATCCCCATCCTGGAAACAGAGACCCTGAGCCACTTGCACACACAACTTCCCCAAGCTTATGCCCCTAACAGGTGGTCGAGCCCAAGTCCGTACTCTCACGCCTCTTGCTGTAAGCTGCCTCTCACGGAGCCACTGCCCTCCACATTTCACACGTTCTCCCCGTGGCAGAGCAATGTCCTAAAGTTTGTGGTTTTTTAAAATTTGTGGTCATCACATAGGAAAATGTCAATTTTAGCAGCTTGGAGAAATACAGAAGTAAAAAGAAGGAAGCGAGGAGAGAGATGGTTTCCCCCTTCGTATTGAAAGAATTCAGATCCTCCTGAAAGAATGGAGCTCATTATTTTCCATACCTTATTAAATTCGTTTTCATGATTTGATAGATTAGGGGTCACTGGAAACGGCTCTTTCCTTTTCCTTTCTGGTTCTTTAATACAAGGTGAGTAAGATGATTCAAATCTGCAAATTCAAATGAGTAAAAATCAAGCTTAGCTTGATAAATTGTTAGGATTATATTGTTTATTTAGACCATTGTAGGGTACAGAGATAGATTATTAGTTTGTTGGAAACATTTCTAGATACAGAAATTGCAAGTTATAATACATTCCGATCCCTTAACTAATTACCTGTTTAACTCAATGCAAATGGCTTTAGAAAAAAAAAAAAAGCAAAAACCCAGGTAGCAATTAATATAGAATTTTAATTATATATTAAAATTGGCAGAATACTGGGTTTGCATATGAAAAGATTTTTGTATAAGAAGACAGGACTGTCTCTTAGAATAAAACAGATTTGGAGCCCATTCAAAAGGGGAAATATACCTGAGTTGCTTCCACATCATGGAAAGAAACTATGTCAGGAGAAGTCTGAGGAAGGAGAAACCATTCCATAAAAATGTTCCAAAAAATGATTGAATCTGACAGTCTACCCAGAGAAAGCTCAACTATATCTATTCTTCAGCTGTTCAATTTAGAAAACGGAATTGCAACCACATGGATACTAGAGAGGAAAAGCTGAGAATTAATATAAAAAGTATAATTTCCATAGGAAGCTTGGAGAAGTATAAGCAGGTAACGTTTACACCAGGGCAGTTGGTAGCATAAAAATCATTAAAACAGAAAAATAAGATAACTAGGCAAGGAAAACAGCGCGCTTCCTGCTGCCCTAATAGGTAGAGCCGAGGGTTTTGAGGAAGGTGCCCACGTGTACATAAGTACAATTTTAGATTGCCAAAGAACTGTTCAAAAGGTTCCGCAAATCAAAACCTTAAATCATATAAACAAACAGAATATCCCCCAAATATGAGTAATGATGGAAAAATAACTAATGAAGAGATAAATATAAAGGGATCATTTAAAAGATATAAATTAATAGTAATGTTAATATTACTATTTGTTAACGAATATATTTGTTATCAAATATATATGTTAGGTGTAGAAAACAGAGTATATAAGAATATATACTACTCTAATGTCCTCCAGGAAAAAACATTGTCAGCAATTTTTGTGCGTATTCTCTTTTTTTCCTTTGCATATATATAAATGCACACACACTTCCCATACGATTAGAATGTACTATACATATTATTTTCCAGTCTTTTTTTGTTTTCCATTCAGTAATATATTGTGAACATTTTACCCAGTATTCTCCTAAAATAGTATTTCAAGGTCCATCTTAAAATGTTTCTATTTACTATGATTTAGAAGAAGTGAAAATGAAATTTCCTTTTTTCAATTTTTCCTAAGCAATTTTAGTGAGTGGAATGCTGAACTGAATGGTTAAAAACCTCATGATGATCTTACAAATTTAAGTGAGCGAATAGAACAAATATCAAACTTCAACGTGGACAAGTTCATAGAAGAGAACAGTTGTGCTAATGTAAGATGGTAATATCAATGTATCAGGGAATGATCATCTGTCATGTAGGAAAGGAATGTTGGAATTATTTTTAATAAATGAGAACATATCAACCCAAGGAGCTTCTACAACTGAAAAAGAAAGAAAAAGCTTAGCGTTATTGAGAAGAGTTCTGATAATGAATAAAAACATGACAATCTACTTCTATGAAACTATTGTATGTCTATACTCCCTAGTCGGGCTCCCTCACCTTAACACAATTATAAAAAAGAAACAGAATCTAAATAAAAGAAACCAAAATAATATAAAAGGCAGAACCACATTCGCATGAAAACAAACAAGGATTAGAAACTTTCATGGGGAAAGAGGAAGGCTGAGGAGACTATGCCCAAAGTCTAAAACGCAATGGAAGCTGTGAAAAGTTAAATGTCTGTTCATCAAATCTCAGAATACTAGAACTGAGTAATACCCTCCAAATGAGAAAGATGTAGTCTGGAGACCAAAATAAATACCAACTTAAACAGAGGATGGCAACTAGGCATAACAAAAGAGTTGTATTGGCCAAATATGTGAATAACTGCAAGACTTTAGGTTAAATCATGTATTGAAGGAAAGTTGGTAACGTCTGGCATTCAGCACTGGCCTTGTGAGATAGTTCCATAGAAAGTACCTACAACACTCTACAACACTCCACGGAAATACAAAGAGACATAGTCGAATGGTTTGCTCTTCTAGGAAATTTATTTTTGGGGTATATACATTCTTTGGGTGAAGACATTTCTGACCAACTCATTATACTGGAACAGTGCCTTGAACATAATGTATTTCCAATAGATTTATTAATGATTGGTGACGATGGTATATAGCTTGTATACAGAATACTCATTAATGCTGACTGTCTAATAGGCATTCTACCATCCTTGGTGAGACATACAATAGGTCATTCTTTTTTCAAAAAATTCTTTTATAATTGAGACTTAGTCTTTTTAAGAATCTTAATTTGCCATTTGTTGTAAAGGATAAATCTCAACGAAATACTAGCAAGTACCACAACTTTGAAGAAATAATTATGTCCTTTAAAACAACATAATCATCTTTCTTTTTTTTTTAAAGATTTTATTTCTTTATTTATTTTTGAGAGAGGCGAAGGGCAGGAGAGAGGGAGAGAAACATCAATGTGTGGCTGCCTCTTGTGCACCCCCTACTGGGGACCTGGCCTGCAACCCAGGCACGTGCCCTGACTGGGAATCGAACCAGCAACCCTTTGGTTCGCAGGCCTGCACTCAGTCCATTGGGCCACACCAGCCAGGGCCAATGTAATCATCTTCCAATAAAACATCCCTCATGATGTAGCAATTCAATTTAAAAAACCCTATCATTGGACTGTCACTGGCCTTCAGATTTGAGCAGAATTCAAGTTCTAATGAGAATTAGAACATCAATGAATGGTTGGAACAGTCATACTGTTTATTATAAGTATAAACATTTAATAATCCTCAGCAGTCTGTTTCCTTTGTGGTTATAGAATATGAAATATCTCTCTGATTTTAAAAGAGGAAAAAATATGTTCTAACAAAACCCTTAATGGAACTGACAAGGTGGTGAGTGTGGAGACCAAAATGAGTACATTTATAGGTGAAAAAGTTAACAAGTTTACAGGCAATCAAAATAAAAGCCTTTTAAAAATATGGAATAAATCTTATTTAATTAAATATCAGCTCTATATTATTGTTTTAACAATATTCTAAAGAATTAAAGTTCTAAGAAAATCACTGACTCAGTATAACACATAAGTGTCCATAAGTCAGGACATGATGTACTTTTCTAGGTAAGTAAAGATATTAATTTTAATGATAAAATAATCATTAATTTTATTTTTAATATCTAATTTTATCTAATAACAGTATGTTAATACAAAACAAAAAGACTTTTAATTCTAGGTTCAAATATAAAACTCTTAAAAAGTCAAAAATCATGTTTTGAGCAGTTTCTCTCAGGCTACTGAGTATAAACAACATACCTTTTTTTATTTTCTTGAGCATTTTGGCAGTCCCCTATTTTTAATAATTCTCTGTGCAACTGCAATCGTTCCATTTCTATAATTCTTAAGAGGTCATCACGTGACTGCAACTCACTTTTCACCTCTGAGAGTCCTGCTTCCATGACCTAAATAAAAACAAAATTTTCAGTGCTCATATTTGGATATCATGATGTATAATAATACATTTAGAAATGTTTGACATCTTTGAACCAGCCTAATTTCAAATGAACTGATAGTCCTTTGCTGGCTCTGTCTGATAGAATTTTATTCCTTCATTCATTTATTCAACAAATATTTACTGAGCTCTTAATATGTACTCAACACTGAAGATAGAGACATAGAATCTGTCCTCAATGAGCTGACAGTCCAGTGATAATGACAAATAATAATCGAATAATCACACAAATATGGCCATACCGTATGTAGCTTTGAAGGAGGGAAACATCAAAGTATGAATAAAATATCAATGCATAAAATTTGGATTAATGCAAATAATTCCCAATTTAAACCTGATAATAGCCAAGAAAAATCTGATTTTTAAGCTGGCCAATAATGTAAATTATAAATCATGGTTCCACAATTGTCCAATAGCAGCCCTACTTTAGCTGATAACTAGAAACACCAGCCATCCTGTGAGTTTAGTATCTTCTTTGGTTAGTAGAAGGGACTTGGGCTAGTTTAAAAGCTGTTAGTAGAGAGAAGGGGTGATAGTAATGGTATCAGGATCCTGAGAAGGTGGGTGGGATGGGTCCCAAAGCACAAGTGGAAGTATTAACTAAAACAAACGGGAGGCCCTCCTTTTTCGAAACAGGAAAGAAAGAAGGAAGATGGAACCTAGACCAGTTCATGCATTTGGATATAGGGAGATAAGACAGTGGCTACCAGTTGGTTTCTATTTTCCTTGTGAAGAAAAAAGGCAATGTCAGGTGTTGATGGTAGAAGGAGAAGTGGAGGTGGGGCCTGAAACGGCCTGCAATGGGAACAGGAGGGTTAGCTGGCTGGAGCAACACAGGATTCCTGGCAGTGCCGAGTCCCCTTGCGAGGTGTGTGACCACGAGCTACTGAGTGATCTTCTCCAGCGGTACTGGGCTGTTCTCTGGGAGAGAGGAAGGGCAGCGTCCTTCCATGCCATCTCGTGCCTTCCACTCGATTATACAGGGAAGCTAACATTTAGAAAGTGCGCCTGACCCTGTTCATTCTGCCCTTTGCCATTTTTATATATGAGGAAGTTGAGGGCCAGGCCTGATCCGAAGTTATAAACTCCTAGGTGGCAGACTTTGCTATAGAAAATCCAGATCTTTTGCCCAGTAGTCCAGCTAGAACATTCAAGACACAAAGGTAATTTGTTTCATGACAACTAAGTGCAACAGACCTGTAGATTATTGAGAAAGACAGGGTGGGGTATTCAGGGGGCAGGAGGTTTCTCAGTTAATAAAGGCTTTAGAAAACCCTATAGATATTTTTAAAAAGTCATTTGTTTAATAATTCTTAATATATATTCAGTAACAGATTTATTCACATATAACTTACATATTTAACATTCAACCATTTAAAGTCTACAAGTGGGATTTAGTATATTCACAAATTTGTGCAATCATTACTACTGTCTAATTCCACTACATTTTTATCACTCCCCAAATAAACCTAATACCCATGAGCAGTCGCTCCCCATTTTCCCTCCCCCCAGCCTCTGGCAACCACTGAGATATGTTCTATCTCTGTGGTGCATATTCTGGACATTACATGCAAATTAAATCATATTCTGTGTGGCCTTTTATGACTGGCTTCTTTCACTAAGCATAATTTTTTCATGTTTTTATCCATGTTGTAGCATGCATCAGTACTTCATTTTTTAATTTATTAATTTATACACTTTTAATCCTTACCCGAGGATATGTTTATTGATTTTTAGAGAGAGAGGAAGGGGGGAAGGGAGAGAGAGAGATTGAGGGGGGTGAGAGAGAGAGAGAGAGACATCAGTCAGTTGCCTCCCATACAAACCCTGAGCAGGGATCAAACCTGAAACCTAGACAAGTGCCCTGACAGAGAATTAAACTTACAAACTTTTGGACAACGCTCTAATCACCTGAGCCACCTGCCCAAGTCCATTTCCTATTATTGATAAATAATATTGAATTGTATGGATATACCACATTTTATGTATTTATTCATCAGTTGATAGACATTTGGGTATATTTCTTCTTTTGAACTATTATGAAATAATACTGCTTTGAAAATACATGTGCAAGCTTATATATGTGGATATATGTTTTCTTATTCATTAATTCTTATCCAAAAATTCACAAAGCTTAGAAATTTAATGATGTAGACAGTATAGAACATATGAGTTCTCAAATAAACTTTTTCATGAAAGCCTTAAAATATATACATAATTTTCCAGGAGACCTCAAGACCTGGGCTCACTGAAGGACCTAGTCACAATATTGCAGCCCCAGAAGATCCTGGCTGACTTTGAGATAAGTTTGAGAGTATATTCAAATAGGTGATTTAATAGACTTGTTTGGATAAAGTGCCTGTTTTAAATAGTGGGACTTTTTAGATAAGGTTAAAATTTCAAAATAAACAAAAGAAATGTGAAACAATAGAGTAGCAAGTAGTAACACAAATTAATTGGATGCGAATGTCATCCATTATTTTGCCCAATTAAAGAAGGTGCTATCAGAATTGTGTGCAAATTTGCCACCAGGGAGCCATCTAACTTGAAGTTGCACATAGAAAAGGGGGCCTCCTCCCACCTGGGGGAGTGGGGCTGAAAGGGCTCTAACTCCAGGCCAATGAAATGTAGCGTCACTATGGGCTAGAGTTAACTGAAATTCTGTAAAGTGTAATAATAATGGGGTCTCCTTGTTTACTGTTAATGAAAATAATACCTACCTGTAAGAGTGACACTTGGAGATATCATTAAGGAAAAAAACAACTTTTTTGTGATCTAGGCATACAAGCAGGAGGATTTATGTCGAAATTGGAAATTTCATAGTACAAGTCAATAGTAAGGATTTGATACATTTTTTAATAAGAATAAATATACAAAGTTTTTATGTATGTAAAATAGACTATAAAAGAGGCTGTGTTGATATTGATAAAGTGGGAGTTGTTAATAATATTGTGTTGATCTAAGAATTAGTGAATTTAACTTAAATGTAGTTTTAAAATTGGCATGCTTTTGCATGAAAGCTAAATTAGTTATCTTGAACATGGATGCAAATATTCAGGAAAATGATTCTTTGGTATGTGTCTCAGCTATTGGGACACTTTCAAGTTTATTTGGAACAACTTGGGTATGTAAATATACTTTTTTAACTGTAAATTTTATGAAATTTAAGTAGAGATGAGGTGTTTCTGATGAATACTTAGCATTTAAATTGAGATATGTTTTTAAGTGTAAAATACACACCAGATTTTGAAGACTTAGTATGAAAAGAAATATAAAATAGCTCAATAATTTTTATGTTGATTACATGTTGAAATGATAGTACTTTAGTTACATGTTGTGTTGAATAAAAGATATTACTATTATATATTAATTTTATCCATTTCTTATTAAATCTTTTAATGTGGCTGCTAGAAAAATTTAAATTATATTCGTGGATTTCATTATATTTCTACTGGGGAGTGTTGCTATAGTACCAATGACACATTGACAAACAAACAAAAAAAGGTCAAGGTGTTTTGGCCATAGATATTTGGGCAAAAAATTCAGAACAATTTATTTGTCATTAATTTCCAGTGGAAAACACTGCACATTCCATAAATGCGAGTGTAATGCGGCACAGTGATTAAATATATGTGATGAAATTTACATGTATGCTGACACATCTCAAAGTCGTGAAAGGACAGGTCAGAAGATGTGATTCATGTGAAAATTCAGATGCACACAGCATTAGAATGTGTTGTAAACTAAAGGGAATTTTATATACAATAACTGACAGTAATTCAAATGGAGATGGTTGCCTTTTAAATTCATGTGCAACACGTGGAACACTGTCATATGATAGTTTTGCAAAAAGAAAAGAGAAACTTCTTTCTAAATACATGCACTGGTTACAGTAATTATTTACCTCTAATTATTCCCATTCTGTAACGTATAAATTTTATAAAACAAGTTTAAGGCCCATCTGTTTAGTTATAAATTTGCCTAATGATCTGAGAGAAGCTGTGATTTTAAACCTTCAAATCATCTACCAAATAATAAATAATTGATATCTTATCACTTAATATTTATTCTAAAGCAAAAGAATGAAACACAAAATTTGGAAATAAAACAGAGAAATGTCCAAATGAAAACATTACTTTCAGCATTTCTTCTAAATGCATCAACAATAATTTGGAAATAAATGTTTTCCCGGGAGAAGAGATGTTATCTTGAATTTTTTAACCAAATTACTTCTCAAAAATCTTTTCATTAGAATTAAATCATGTGTGCATGTGTGTGTGTGACATACTCCAGAATAATTTGGTTTATTTTTTAACACATGCAATTCTTCTATAAAATATAAAATGAAAGTTCTTAATTTTAATAATGTTCCTAGATCCAAGGTTAACTAAATTATTTTTTAAATGAAAAAATATTTGTAAAAATAACTTTGGTAACTTTCTCATAGAAATTGGTGGACAATAAATCAGTAACAGTCACATTAAAGTTTATCACTAACTATGGAAAAAATCAAAATTTACTTTACTATTAGAGAATTACTGGTGAAGAATATGAGAAAATAACTAATATATATAATATATAAAGAAAAAGAATATATATACACACACACACACACACACACATTAAAATTTTTAAGGAAAGTTTCTAAACCTAGCATGATTTACATTTCGGCCTGGATAATTCTTTGTCATGGGGCTGGCTGTCTCGTGCATTGTAGGGTGCAACATTCCTGGCCTCCACCCACTAGATGACATTAATACCACTTTCCCTTTTAGTGACAACCAAAAATTATCCAGATATTGCCAAGTGACACCTGGGGGTAAAATCACCCCAGTAGAGGACCATTGATTTAAAGGGAAATTATTACAACTAGACAACTAATACTGTTATTTTATAACCTTTAATATAAATATCAATAAAAAGATACTTCATAATTATATTGACTTCTATGAATAGCTGGGTTTTCATTTTGTTAGTATATATTCAGGGACATTTAATAAATTATTAAATATATTAATATATACATATACATAAGGAAAAGTCAAAGTGCATAACATGGACTTTCCTTAGCCTAGACAATCCACAGAGCCATTCCAGGAGTACTTGTCAGGCTCTGGAAGATTGTATAAATCTTGGGTTGAGCGGTGAGTTGTATCCTGTTGATCCTGGGTAAGGAGGGTAAGTCAGTTAAGTGATATTGCTAAAGGACAGCGTCGCCTTGGTCATCAGGTGGTTTGATTTCTCCAACTTCCTGCTACACGTTCAGACTTTCAGGTTGCACTTTCTCTCTTCTTGTGAGGAAGGGTGTGTCAGTGTGACAAGTGTGAGAAGCACAGGCTTAAGACATTTACTTGGAGAGAGGGTAGATATTATAATCTGAACTGGGAATGTTAATTTATTAATGTTTACAATGTACACTCTGTTTGTAACATTCTCTCTTTTAACAAGAATCTTCAAATTACTTCCTGGAAAAATATGAATGATCCAGTTCTGAGATGCAGAAAGGTGAGGTTGGTCAAGGAAAGCGTTACAGAGAGAGTCAGTCATGCTTCCCAAAAAGGGCAACAGAAGCCCTTTCTAGAATATGCAGTAAGAGCAGAGATTTCTATTCTATACCTTAGCCAAGGCCCAAAAGCTGAAAGAAACTCAGCCTATAAAAAGAGAATATTCTTGGATGTTGTAAGAGGCCCCAACAGAATTCTTTTGGGGGTGCTTAAGAGGAACTATCTTAATGAAGAAGCGGAGCCTCACTGATTTCTAGGGACCAAAAGTCTTCAAGAAGAGACAAAAAGAACTCCTCTGTTTGTGCAGGATAACCTGAATCCTAGGGGAGTATATTCAGAAAGCACCCAGAAAAATAATCTTTATTCACTGATTGTGATCCTGACGCAAACTCCACCACTACAAAGACAGCTGAAAAACGTAGATTTAAGTTGTCTTTAAATCAGGGCCAGAGGCATGACCAGTTGTCCCACGCCCAGGGAGATGAACGGGCAGCAGCCTCCGAGCTGGAGAGAATCCCGTCAGAACACCAGCAGTCATGAAAACTCAGCTGCAACAGGACTGGATAGACTGACTGGCAAGCTAAACGCTGGAAACCTTGACAACCTCTCAACAACCTCTCGACAACTTCTCGACAACCTCGAGAACAGGAGTAAGGGCTAATCTCATCTACGAGATTATCATAGCGAAGCCAGAGAAAACATCGTCACTACCGTTCCTACGTCCAGAAAATTACGGATTCCTCCGTGTTTAGTATTTGTGGTTTATCTTTGTTTGTTTACATCTGTATTCTAATTTGCATTAGAATAAAACCCCCTCCCAAACAGAGCTGGAATTGGGGATGGGGAGGTGTACTTCTCTTAGAAATGCCACAGAATAGTCTTGAGAAGCTGGGAGCCTTGTGTTCTGTTCCCTTCAAACTTGGGGAAAGGGGGAATACAGAAGAGTAGAGGCTAGCAGAGAAAGAAGTTAAAGGATGAATCCCATTATATAATCTCACGTGTAATGTAGCAGGATGGGGGAATGAGAAGTTGGCCCAAGACTATTAAAGGACCCTGGGAGTTTAAGTGGCAGAAGGTCCTGAGGTGGAATATCTTAGAGAAGTGAAAGTCTGCTCAGACAGTGAATAAAGTGGACCAACTGAGGAAAGAAGCTAAATGTTTATAGGTGGGAGATAAGACCTAGAATGGGAGAAAAAACCATAAAATGTCTCAAGTAACCGGGATATCCATGAATAAGAAATACATATTTAGTAAAGAAATGATAATGGCCAATTCTGATGAATGCTGTACAACTTTAGTGATTGCAAGTAGTAGAAAGAAAAGACATGACATTTTCAAGTTAAGAAGTTAGTGCTTGGAAAAACCATCAGTCATATCTGCCAATGTGGAAGTTAACAGAACACTAACAAAGAAACAAACAAAAAAACTCAAGGCTACTGTTTGATTAATGACTATGGTAAGGTTAACAATGATAAATCACAGGGAGTGACCCTCACACTTCTCATTGAGGTTGTTAGAGTGTTGAACCCTTAATGATTTCCTGGATCTCCAACCCAGGATTCCTGCAAGTCAAAGAGGCACAGGGTCAGAGAATGAATAGTGAGCACAGAGGGTGATGTGTGGTCAAAGGGCAGCGGTTTTTAGGTCTAAAGGTCTGTAAGTGACCCCTGTTATACTGCACTGGTAATACATCATTATTATGCCACTGCAGAGCCAAAGTGCACTCTAGTGGGGTAAAGTACCTATGGGTTTAATGAGTTTACTCATCAAGTGAGAATTAGTTCCTAAGAGGAAATATGAGCTGAATTTACACTGGTAATATAAAATTAGCTTTCTGATCCATATACCTGTTATCATGTATACAAATCATGGGCAATATCAGTTGAAAAATAAATATATATATTTACCTGGCACTGTCTTTGGTACATTTTCAGTTCCTGTAAGAGCTTCTGATTTTCATCTTGTAACTTATTCCGGCTTAATGCCATTTCACTCACAGCTGATTTTAATTTTTCAATAATGAATTCATCTCTTTCACTGGTTTCACAACTAGGATCTAATTCACATATCAGCCGAGGAATTTCAGAGCTGTTGTCTTCTTCTATGCACTGTTTTTTACCACTTAGTTGAGTTTGGTAACTTTGTGCCTGTTTCTGAGAAATACGAAAATTGTGTCAATTAAATGGAGAATATTGTGTTTAAGCTTACATAAAGTTCAAGAATAATAGAAAACAATTAGAAAAACACCTTTAAATACATTATTAGGTAATGGAGCATTACCCTTTGTAATTCAGTCTTGTTTTTATTCTAAAACCTCAATTTTAGATGGTATACATAGAAAGTATATTTGTATAAACTCAGAGCAAAGATGTAAAGTAGGGCAGCTCTCTTGGAGTAGGGAATTCTTATTCACAAGAAAGAAAATCTTGAATATATAAAAAGAATAAAATTACGGATTCAATTACACAATAGTTGAAAATGTCTCTATAACTAACAATAAACAAAATGACACAAAGCAACTGGATTGTACAAAAAAGTTGTCAACACACAAAAAAATGGTTAATAAGATCTGATGTACAGAGACTTCTACACATTGATGCAAAAAAGACAAACAAAAAAGGAAAACGGGCAAAGTTTATGAATAGGCAATTCACAGAAGAGGAAATGAAAAAGGCTAGGAAGCATACAGAAAGATGCCAAGTCTTAAAAGCAGTCAGAATACAAAGCAAATCAAACCGACTTTACTGTTAGTCCATCATGTTGGTAAAAAAGACTGGTAACAGTCTATGTTGTAAGGGTATGGGCATTCCCACCACCCACTCATGAATTGTAAATCACTATACTCTTTCCAGAAGTAATCTGCTAGTGTTTATTAAAACTTCAAATGGACATATCTTACAGCTCAACAATTATTTCTAGAATCTTTTTCAAACAATAGAAAAGTATTAGTATTTAAATGTGTGTATATAATGATACTTATTTCAATATTATAACAGCAAAAAAATGGAAACAACCTGAATGTACATCAATATGGAAATAAAAGAATTACAGTATAGCTATTACATACTATGGTATATCTGGTATATCTACTATATACTATGGAATACCATGCAGAATTAAGTAGAATTTTATGTAGTAACTCAAAAAGATATCCATGGCTTATTATTAAATAAAAACTGTTTTAAAGAGGAAAAATATGCAACTTCCACACAAATATATACTTTTATATGTTTGTACAAACAAAAGAAAAAGTAGTAAAGATAAACACCTGTTAACAGTGTTTATATTAAATGGATAAAAATGAAATAAGAGGATGAGGCTATTAACTTTACATTACATTACTTTACATTACAATACTTTGTATTGTTGAATTCAGGGAACATGTATGACATATAATTCAAGTAACTTAAAGAAAGAATGAAAAGTATATCAACCAAACAATAGTTTCTTATAGGCTCTAATAAAATTTCAAAATTCTTTAGCCTAGTGTTAAAGGTTTATTTCAATCTCTATCTAATTCCCTAGGCTTACTACCTACACACTTCCACATCTGCCACATGGACTACCAGCCAATTGACCCATTTTCCAGTTCTAGAATTTGCCCTTTGCTCTCTTGCTCAGTGACTCTGCCTGTGTTAATTCCACCACCTAAAATACATTCTCTCTTGTCTCACAACCTATCCATTCTTCAAGGTCAGGCCCAGTTCCACCCCTGCTGGAGGATGTTTCCTTGTTGAGTCCCAATTTTTCCCTTACTCCTTTGACTTCTAAAATGATTTGGATCCTTTCCATTCACTTGTCATTATTATTTGTAAATCGGGACATGTGTTATCTCAGTGTCTAGGCTGTATAGGTCTTAAAGGCAGGGACCAAGCAGCCCTAGACTTTCTAAGTGACTCACCCACAGGCATGCAAAAACATATGCTATTAACAATGGACACTTTTAATAAGACCATTCTTTGAGACATGTAGACCAAACTCACCATTATAGATATTTCACACGCTTATGACCTTAAAACCAATTCTGGACTTACTCTGGTTATTTTCTATTAGTTGGCATTTCTATCTGTAAAAGATTATATGCTGAATGTCAAAGATAGTAATATTTAACCTCTAATTTTTTCTAATTTAGAGGATAGAATTAGATAATGTACCTGAAATTGATTACACTTCTCAGACAATAATTTTTGTTGAGCATCTAAAGAAACCAGATGAGTCTGATATAGTATCTCTCGCTTGTCCCATTCTCTGGACTTTGCTCTAAATTCCTTAAAAAAAGTGAAGGGACAAACATAAATTGGAGGAAATGATTCATTTTAAAGCACAATGAGCAGGGCTTCTTTATTTGTAAATCTTTGTTTTGAGAAAAAACAAATTAAGTGCATTTTTCCCCATTAGGAAAACAAAAAAGTATCAAATCACTCATCTTGGGTTTATTGCTAGATATTAATTTTTATTAGGAAAATATGGAACTTGTAACTTAATCCTGGTATAAAAATTAAGGCTTTTATTTGTTAAAAATGAAAAATATTTCTTATGACAAATGTTGATTACTAATAAGGAAGTTTTAAACAACTTTCTGCATCCAGTACTTCCTTTCTATTTCCTGAACTAACACCAGAAGTGTTTTGCCTTCTTTCATTCTCTATACTCAGTTACTAAACCTGTTCCCTTGTTTTTTTATGGGATGGGGCTTCGACTGATTGCTGACCATCCCTGTGGTTTTCAAAGCTACCGTGCAAGGTGAAACCAAGATCAACTCATTCTTGAGAACAGAGTCTCAGGCCTCATTTAGGTAGTACCAACTGAGCTAACCTGGGGAAGGAGCGGTAGAAATAGCTTGTTACAGCGTGCTCAGTTCTACGCGTTTTTGCTCAAGGGGTATATTCAGGAAGCATAATTATTTACTCACAACTTAACTTGAGGAAAGGATATGGCTTTGGGAATGCCAAAAAAAACCACTTCACCATCCCTCAGTTTTGCCTAGGGCTGGCAATTTTTATCTTTTCTTCTTGTCTAGGCTATAAGCAAATTAAAGGTAAGTACTACGCATTTCATTACTTTTGTGTTCCTCCTGTTGCCTGACAAAGTGCCAGGTACCACTTATATTCCATGAATGTACAAACAGAAGCAAGGTATTAATGCTTCCTAAAATTCAAATATTTCTCACTAAATTTTGTCAAGAAAACAAAATGGTTGGAAACAAACTCCATAGCTACTAAGTCTTTGATCCTCTATCATTGCACATAGATATGTGGCATGAACATACTGATGTGTTCAATCATCAATTCTATAATTTTTAGTAAGCATCTAGTGTCCCCCAGGTGCTGTGGAGAGAAGAGATTTTGGAAATATTTCATGATTTAAAAACTTTTTTGAAAGAAAAAAATCAAGGAATATACAATAAAGTAGGGAAAATGTACGTGTAAATAAATAATTTTACAGTACAAGTACAATATTAGTGTCACATAAAAGCCATGCAGAGGATGTCATGATTATTTCAGCCTTCTCCAATGATACGTCAAATTGGAATAGTTCATTTGGCCAGAGTGATTGGTGGTGTTCCGGAAAATGGCTAAAATACCTGGATTGGCTATGCTGGAAAATAAATATATTTATTTAGCGAATGATTGCTACATCTCGCTTAAAATGAGAAGACTATAGAATTTCATATTTTCTATACAGATCTGATTTTAAAGGACATTTGGAAAAAGTTTTATTTTATAAATCCAGAAGCTCCAAAACAATCAGTGAAGAAAGGCTATAAAATAGGAGGCTTTTATAGTAACTAAAGATGACCTGAAATCGAGTGGTGGTAATAAGATTGGAGAAATATGGGTAGACTCCCCCCCCTTGAAATATATAATACTTTATGGTAAATAGACTACAGTTAATCCTTGAACAACATGGGTTTAAACTTCATGGGTCCACTTGCACGTAGACTGTTTTTTCAATAAATACTGTAAATACATTTTCTTTTCCTTATGGTTTCCTTAAAGACATTTCCTTTTCTCTAGCTTGTGTTGTAAGACTACAGTACATAATACATATAACATACAAAATATGTTAATCAACTATTTATGTTATCGGTAAGGCTCCCAGTCAATAGTAGGCTATTAGTTGTTATGTTTTGGGGAGAGTCAAAAGCAATACATGAATTTCTGGCTCCATGGGGTCAGGGGTCGGCACTTCTAACCGCCTCATGATTCAAGGGTCAACTGTATATTAAGATAAACAGTGATAGTTTATTTAAAGTTATCGACTTTGATTCTGACATTTGACAATTTAAAATGAGGTACATACAAACAGTGTCTTTAGTAACGGTGACAAATTTATAAGACTTGGTTCTAGTAGAAAATAGGTAATGTTTCAAATCCATACAAAGCACATAAAAATTGCTGTTTACTTTTAATCTAGAAAGGAGCCTTTGGAATCAGAAGTTAAAATATGGGCAAGGTCGACTTTGTTTACATGCTTTGGATAATACTAATATTTAGCATCTGCCACCCAACAACCTCAATCTGGAAAGTAAATATTTCCCAGGATGCTACAGGGGGAGGCAGGAGCATCAACTTCAATCACTTACAAATTCTACACCAGATGGAAACAAGGCCCAGTAAGGCTAGAAATGTGTTGGCTTGGCCGAGAAGTCCATTATATTTTTCCATAAAATAAAAGACATATTTTCCATTTTCACCAATAACTTTATTGATTTGGATATTTTGAGTACATAGACTGTCTCCCGCTATTGGCTTCTAGTGGGTAGAGGCCAGGGGTGCTGCTAAACATCTTCCAGTGCATAAGACAGCCCCCCACAGCAAAGAGTTATTTGGCCAGAATGTCAATAGTACAAAGAAACTTTGCAAACCACTTATGAAACGTTCGATCCATCACAGCACCATCTCCATACACTGCACAAATCTTTTTTTGTGTGTTTCAGCTGCGTTTTTACCTTTCTTGAAGTAATAAAGCATAATACGCTGAAAATGTTGCATATTTTCTTCCACCTTCAATATTAAAATGGCTGCACCAAAATTCACCAATTTTGATAAGTTAAAAAAAATACATGCTGACATAACAGCTGTCACCATACAATCTAACAAAATGGCTTTGAACAAATTTCGAAGCGCTACTAGAGCCATCGTGCAGAAAAAATGTAACAGTGTTTTGGCCAACCCCATATATATCAGCAGGTGCTTATCAGTCCTGGATTCCTTGGTCTTATAGATGTTCTGGCTTCAGGATCAGCAAGTGAGCACAAAATACCCATTACTTTGGGGGCCCAGAAGAGACCTGGAGGGCTTTATGAGAATTTTTGTAGAGACTGGAGGTGTCAGTCTAGGTTCCAGAAGAGCTGCAGATTTGCCTAAACCTCCAGAGTAAGTTCTCCATGGCTGGAAAGCCTTTTCTGGGTCTTTAAAGTTGAGAGTGGGTTAGGGTTATTAAAATTAGAGTTTCTAGTGAAAGCTACATTATTTTACTTATACATTATTTTACATATTCATACACATACACATATATTTTTAACTCCCCTAATAAATATTGAGAAATAGAACAAACATTTCTTTAATAATTACTGTATGTCGGGGACTCTACAAAGCTCGACCTATAAGATGGTTTTAACGTTTTATTATGAAAATTTTCACTTACATAAAAGTAGAGAGTATAACAAACTTCCATGAACCCTTCACCGGTTTAACTACTATTGACTTAGTCCAGCTTTATTTCACCTCTCTCTTCACCCTTATTTGTTGGGAGTATTTTAAAGCAACTTCCAGACCTCATGTATTTTTACTCCTACATGTTTCAGCATGCATCTATATTAATATATATATTTATATTTTTTCTTTCATAACCATAATGTCACCTATAAGATATTTTTAGCCCCATTTATTGATGATAAAATGGAATCTCTAGGAGGTTAACAACTTGCCAAAAGGTCACAGGGCAAATAAATGAGTCCGTCAGGGTCTGTTTCAAGTTGTAAATTGTCCTGTTCTCCCACTATAGCATGCTGCTCCCCACTGCCCTATTGCTATAGCAGCGTATGAATGTTTGTCCCAAAGGAAAGGAAAGCTTAGATACAGGCTAAAACTGGAACAGCCCATCTCTTACATATTAATTTTCAAATGGCTCTAAGTAAAAACAGGTACGTGAAGTGTTTCTATAATTACACAGATTAAACTGTAGCTACAGAGCGTCCTTCACAATTTCTGTACAAACCCAAACATGGTCATATTTTGTGACTAATTTCCACAACAATTTTATGCTATATTGTATGTAAATATTTAGTTCCTTAAATGTAAGATGTACCACACTAAGTAGTTAGTGTTAATATAAAGCTTTTCTTTGTCTGAACAGTCTGTATGAATGTGGTTCTTCCACTAAACCCCATGAGAGTGAATCAAATGGATAATCAGTGGCTTGGCTTCTGCATTGTCAATGACGCAAATATCTTAACAGTGCCCATCTTCAGCCATCCTCTGTGGGACCAGGCTATTTCTAACGCCAGTCTAGTTACACCACTGCAAGAGCTGGGGTGTTACACATGCTGCACTTAACTAGAGGGTCAACGTTACTGAGTAGTAGTAATTTTCTATTAAAAAGTGTATATTCATTATTCAGTAGAATATAAAATTTGCAGGGATTTAAAAACCCAACCCCCAAACTTCTGCAAAGTTACGGCTATAGGCTGGTTTTAGGGCTGTGATCCAGATTCTTCTTCCTGCTGCTAAAAATATTTAGAGAGAAAAGTTTGAGAAGGACTGTTCATTGAAGAGTAAGATGATAAAGTATAAAACCGGGCAATGAAAATTAGATAGGAGGAAGAAGGAGATAAGAGGCACTGGACAAAGAAAAGGGGAAAACCTGGGCTGGAGTGTGCGGAATAAGAGAAAGGATCAGATCCGAGATTGCTACCAGGTTCCTACCCAGGTGATGGGGAGATACAGAACAACATCAGCAAAGGAGAAGAAGTTGACATCGCTGGCTGGTTGTTGGTAGGAGCTGGGGTTTAGGATTTGGGAACAGCGAAAGGAACTGAGTGAGGTAACATGATAAGGGTCAACTGGAGGTCAATTACAAAACAACTGAGCCACACTAGGGACTCATCTACTGTTAGAGAATAGGAATTTATAGTGGAATCTGTGCCCACTGCTCCATGACCTGTAGGAGGAATGCTCAGGAACACAGGGAAGGAAACAGCTGGTTTGTTTTTTCCAAGGTTGGAAAGTTAAAGGGATAAGGATAAGTGCATCTGTGACACAGTAAACCTTTCCTGTGTTAGTAAACCTAATGACATTTTAGAAGTTCTGGGTGATACAGGTGGCTATATTGGCGTGGCACTATCTCTTTAAAGAAAAAACTCTGACACTTCAAGCTCTGCTCTGAAAACTGTTACAAGGCTTCACTGGGATTTAAGTACCTAATAGTTAAATAGGCATTAAAAGATTTATTAGATATTCGCTCTCACAGACCCCAGGGATGTCCTTCAACATCACTCAACATCTGCAGTTTCTTTGAACTTTTTTTTTGGATCTCCAAAAGTGCTGACATGTGTAAAAGATGTATAAATCAAAGTGATGTTTTAATTCACTAAGTGCCTGAAGTGAAGGTGCCCTATGAAAATATATTCAATGAGAAGTTGATCTGTCACGGTGTTTGTTACCACAGCTGCACGTGCCATTGTGTGCACTCGAGACAAATAGTCCCCGACCACCACCACCACGAAAATAAATCACACACATGAAGGAACTAAGAGAACAGAGCTCACCTCTAGTTTCTGGTTCAGATTACTCAGTTCAAAGGGTATTTCTTCTTTTAGGTGTGGTAACTCTTTTCGCCGAAATTTATTTTGTTTCATCTGGTGTAATCTCAGTTTTTCAAAGCTATTAGTTAGTTTGGAAAACTGTAAATAACAGAGAATGCTAACATTTTATTATTACTGGTAATTTCTAACTCGATTTCACTATAGCTCTTTTCTTGTGTACCTCTTTGAAAATTTAAGGCATGATTAGAAAATGCAGTAAAACTTAAATGTTCCAATTAGTGAAGATAGAACCAGTTATTAAAACTAAATTATTGCAGCCAAACACAATTCAGCCTTCACGTAAATTTGGGACTTCCTTAACTGCACAGTTAAATAATGGTTTGCTTGATAAAGGTTTTGTTCGGTTTTGTTTAAGCTCATAATTTTTAAAAAACCAAGATTTTTTCTTACTTTATTTAGTGCCATCTTGTGTTGACAATTTAAATTTCAGGATCTCAATCTATAAAATTAGCAGCTTATACCTTATTTAAGAAAACTGAATACTTAATTGAAAAGACAGAAATAATATAACTGACTTACTCATGTTGATATGTTTAATAAATTTAAGCATAAAAATTGATATATTTTTATTACCAGTGATTCCTTTTATAATTTAGACTGTATTATTTTTTTGTTTCTTTTTCTACTGTCAAATAGATTTGAAAAAAGCAGCATGGTCTATCAACATCTGTGAGGAAATTTTTATGTAACTTTTTACAAAAGTTTTTTGTTTTAATTTTTTATTTGCAAATATTTATAGAGTCATAGAAAGTTACAAAGGTATTACAGAGAGGCTCTGCATCCTCTTCACTCGGCTTCTCTCAATACTTCCACCTTAATGAATCTGAACAGCAGATAGCAATCTCAAACCCAGGAGACTGATGTCAATACAATGTATGTGTACAGTTCTATGACATTTTTTATCACATGTAGATTTGTGTGACCACAACCACAATCAAGATATAGAACCATTCCATTGCCACCAAGATCTCCCTGGGGCCTTTGTAGTGACACTCATCCCTCACGGCCCCCACCCTGATGCCGGGCAGCCATCAGTTGTTCTCCATCTCTATATTTTGTCACTTTGAAAATGTTATAAAATAGACTCAAACAATATGACATTTTGAGGTTGGCTTTTTTTACTCAGCATAATGCCCTTGAGATGCATGTATGTAACAATTGTTAATTTCTTTTTATTGCTTGGTATAATTCAATGGCATGAATGTAACCACAGTTTATTTAGCAACTCACATATTGAGACATATTGGTTATTTTCAGTTTTTGACTATTACAAATAAAGCTAAGGACAATTGTGTCTACTTTATCAGATATTAAATAGTCACTTCTGCTTTCTTTTTTTCTTTCTCATATAATTTAAAAATCGAGATATAATTTGCCTACCATAAAATTCACCCTTTAAACTACACAATATATTGAGTTTTAGTATATTCACCAAGTTGTGCAACCACTATCTAATTTCAGAGTATTTTCATCACTGCCAAAAGAAATGCCAAGCCTACTAATAGTGACTACGCATTTTTTCCTTTCCCAAGTCCCTGGTAACTACTGAAATCCACCTTCTGTCTCTGTTGATTTGCCCATTCTGATCGATTCATATTAATGGAGTCATCTGATATGTGGTCTTTTGTGTTTGGCTTCTTTCTTTTAGCATAATGCTTTCAAGGTTCATCCATGTTATAACATGGATCAATAAACACTTCCTTTTTATGGATGAATAATAGTCCATTGCATGGATATACCACTTTTTGTGCATCCATTCATCAATTTATGGACATTTGGGTTATTTCCACTTTTTTGGCTACTGTCAAAAATGCTGCTGTGAACACCGGTACCAGTTTTCGTGTGGATACATGTTTTTATTTCTCTTGGGTGTATGCCAGGAGTAGAATTGCCAGGTCATGTGGAAAGCTGTAAGTTTAACTTTTTAAGGAACTGCCAAACTGTTTTCAAAAGTGTCTGAAACATTTTCCATTCCCACAGGCAATGTATAGGGTTCCAGTTTCTCTATATCCTCATCGATACTTGCTATTGTCAATCTTTTTGGTTACAGCCATCTTAGTGAGTATGAAGGGGTATTGCACGGTTTTGATTTACGTTTCCCTGATGACTAATGATGTTGGGCACAAGCTTATTGGCTATTTGTATATCTTTTGCAAAGGTGTTTATTTGTATCTTTGCCCATTTTTAAATTTGGTCATTTGTCATTTTATTGCTGACAAGTTATTTTTTTATTTCATTATTATTTTTTGACAAGTTATTTTTTAATTCCAGACACTGGTCACTTATCAGAGACATGATTTGCAAATATTTTCTCCCATTTTGTGTGTTGTCTTTTGACTTTCTCGATGGTATCCTTTGAAGCACAAAGGTTTTTCGATTTTGATAAAGTCAAGTTTATCTAACTTTTCTTGTACTTTTGGTGCCAAATCTAAGAAACCATTGCCTAATGCAAAGTTAGAAATATTTGCTGTTAATGCTCTTCTTCTAAGAGTTTTACAGATAAAGCTTTTACAGTTAGGTCTTTGATCCATTTTGAGTTAATTTTTGTCTATGGTTTAGGTAAGGGTCCAACTTAATTCTTTTGTGTGTGGGTATTCGGTTGTCCCTTTACTGTTTGTTGAAAAGACAATAGTCTTTTTCCACTGAATTATCTTGTCATGGTTTTTGATTTTTTTAAATTAATGTTTGGGTTTATCATGTTTGAGTTTCACTAAGCTTCTTTTTTATTTTTATTTTTTTAAAATATTTTATTTATTTATTTTTAGAGAAAGGGGAAGGGAGAGAGAAAGAGAGGGAGAGAAACATCAATGTGTGGTTGCCTCTCACGCACCCCCTACTGGGGACCTGGCCTGTAGCCCAGGCATGTGCCCTGCGTGGGAATCGAACCAGTTACTCTTTGGTTTGTAGGCCAGAGCTCAATCCACTAGTCACACCAGTCAGGGCTCACTAAGCTTCTTAAATCTGTAAGTTTACAGCTTTTCAGTCATTACTTCATTGAATTCTTTTTCATTCTCACCATTTTTTCCTCTCCTTCAGGGACTCTGATGACATAGATTTTCAATCCATGTCCCTGAGGTTAATTTTCAGTTAGACTATTTTCTCTTTTTTTAATCTTCACCTGGAGATTTTTTTTCATTGATTTTAGAGGGAGGAAAGGAAACAGAAATAAAGATAGAGAGTTAGAGATAGAGATAGAAAGATAGATAGTTAAAGAGAAGAGAAAGAGAGAGAGAGAGAGAGAACCATCGATGTGAGAGAGAAACACTGACTGTTTGCCTCCCATGCACCCCTGGCTGTGTATGGAACCTGCAACCTAGGTATATACCCTAACTGGGAATTGAACCCGCAACCTTTCAGGGTACAGGGAAACACTCCAACCAACTGAGCCACTGGCCAGGGCCTGTTAGTTTGTTTTCTATCTGCTGTTCAGATTGGCTAATTTCTATTTTGCTATCTTCAATTTTATTGATTGTTTTCTCTACCCTCTCCATTCTGCTTTTAAGCCCATCAATTCATTTTTTTTTTAGTCTGGTTATTATTTTTTCAGTTATAAAATTTCTAATTGATTGTTCCTCACAGTTTTATTTCTTTGCCAAAACTTTCTAATTTTTCATTTGTTTCAATTATGGTTGTAAATTGCTCATTGAAGAATTTTTATGCCAGTTGCTTTGAAATCCTTGCCAGATAATTCTAACATCTGTCTCAACTTGGTGTTGGCATCATTTGATTATCTTTTCTCATTTAAGTTGAGAGCTTTCTGGTTCTTGGTATAATGAGTGATTTTTTTATTGAAACCTACATGTTTTTAGGTATTATGTTCTGACACTCTGGATTTTATTTAAATATTGTGTTTTAGAAGTCCTCTTCTGATAACATTCCAACAGGAAAATGGCATGCTGCCTTGTTACCGCCAGCTATGGGTGTAAGTCCAGGTCTTGGCCCTGGTTGGTAAGCCAGGAAAGGTATTCCTTATTACTGTTCAGTGGGGGGTGGGGCTTCAGGTTCCCTACTAGTCTTTTACTGATACCACCTTGATGAGAGCGGCATAGGTGCCTTGTTACTGCTTCATATGTGGTCTTCAGTGATACTGTAGTGAGGGTGGGTAGCTTTGTCACCACAGAGGGGCGGTGAATGTCCTGATTCTTCATCATGCTTTCTGATACCATTCCAGAGAGGAGGAGGAGGTATGCCTCATTGTCAGCAGATGGACATAGAAATCTAGGCTCTTCATGATACAGATAGGCCTGGACAGACCTGGTCAGGGCTGGTAACCTGGCTGGGGTCCCAAGTACGAGCAGTACAAACAGGAGCAGAGGGGAAGGGCTGCAGGAGGCTAGCATGGGTACATGATGACAGATTCCCCTCCCCGGGACAAAGACCTGGCAGGAGGAAATCATTACACACAAAGCTAAATGCCCTCCTACTCCCTCTTGATCGATCCCTCAGTGGGGGTGGGACCAGGGGACACAGCCACATATGACCATTGAGGTCAACATGAAGGCGGGGGGAGATTGCTGTCCTGTCAGTCTAGCCTGGGAAAAGGATGGGACTGGCTGAGGGGGGCGAGAACCTACTGGAGAGCACAGAAGTTTGGGCTGGGAGATTTAAATTGAGGGAAGAGAGAAACACGCTCTTCTTCTTGGACCCACCTGGCAGACGTGTAGGCTGGGGCTTGTGAGATCGGCTGGTCCTGGAAGCCGCATGGTGAATGTTGGCTCTGGCAACACATTCAGACTCCAGGAGGGAGCCTGAAGCTGGGGAGCCACCGGCTTGGCCACCCTGGGTTCCAAAGGACAGATAAGGATGGAGTGGCAATTCTGGGCATTGTTTTGGGCTTTGGTCTTTTCGGGAACAGCTGGGTTTTGCTTGTGTTTTGTGGAAGACATGAGCCTGGAGACGGAGAGTCCCCCATCCTTCCAAATTATATAACATTTTAATAAAGACCTATGTCCTTCCTCACCAACCTCTGTCTCCAGAATTTGCCTGTGGGTGGTGACAGGCAGCTGAACCCCATTTTTGTTCAGTAACATTCACATGGTGTCCACTGATACCATGGTTTGGGGAAGGCTTTGTTAATGCCCAGTAGTAATGAAATTCCTGGCTCTTCATTCAGTCTTCTCTGATACCTCCCAGGTAGGGGTGGGGAGGGGGTACTGGGCTATCTGGTTATAACCTGGTGAGGGTAGAAACCTAGGCTGTCCACCTTAGTGGGGTGGGTTTTAGGTTGTAGTCTTTTTGCTGGTCTTTTGGCTGAAGAGAGAAGGCTTTCTTTGGGACTTTTTTTGTTGGTTTGTGCCAACTGGAGTGTCTGGATTGCCTGCTTCTTTGTTACCCAGTCTGGGACATAAGAGGTCAATAGAAATCCTAGGGAACTCACTATCACATCAGTCCCTGGCTCCCAAGGTCCTAATTGGTCTGTCTCTTGTCTCCACTTCTTAGAGTCTTCTTATACTGCTTTATAAATAATGTCCAGGTTCTCTAATTGCATTTGGCAGGCAGAATAGGGAAAATTAAACCTACTCCATCTTTTCAGAAGTGGAAATCTCAAATATATATATATACTTTGTACAGTTTTATAATGATTAGAGGGGAAAAATACCCTCCCTTTTCAGAAAAAGCAATTTCTACATGAAAGCTTTGATATAGTTGAGTTATTCAAGGCAGAGTGTGATAAAATGTATCCTTAAGATATTTTAGGAAAATGAAATTGTAAATAAACCAGGAGTTTCAAAGGAGGAAGCAGCTGAGTAAGCTAGCAGCAACAAAAGCATGTTTGCCACAAGACAGCATTTTTCTGATTAGAAAAATGACATATTACTAGCTATTATGCAAACCAAGTCAAGCTCATAGTACTTTTTTCTCTTCGTCTTTTTATCTCCTACCCTCTTTTTCTTCTGCTCTCCCTAATACTCTTCTTTCGTTTCTTGTAACCAGAGAAGAAAAGACAAGCAGAAAATGGTAGTAGAAACAACAGATGGCTGTTCTCTCTATAATAATGTAGTGTTTCCAAAGTGTATCCTATGAAACACCTGTTTATAGCATTTACATTGTAATGCTGTACTACAGTATTAGTAGGTTTTGGTTTAAAAAATTTAAAGGGTTCCATGGTCAAATACGTTTGGAAAATGATGGACTAAAAAGGCTAAATGTGTTTGTTTAAAGCAGGACTCCTCACAGCCTCTAATATGCTAGTAATTACTGTGAATATCCAGGAGCAGAGGAGTAAACTTTCCTAAACCCTCAATATTAGCGTTGCACAGAACACATTTCTGTGAACTTGTCATAAAGATTATTTGTTGGTTAGCCAGCAGCCATGCAAAGCATCAAATGGCAAGTCATATGGTAAATGACTGCTCAACACCTTTAAACAAGGCCCAAAACTTTTTAACAGGCCTTAAAAAATAACACCAGAAGCTGAAGATTTGATAAGCATGACTGAACTAGTTAAATATAATTTAGAGATCATATTTAATCTGTACTTAGATTTCTATATATTTTCAAACTTATTCCAGATCATAATCTCTTTGTACTGAACAATTATAGTGATTTAATATTTATATTGCAATTGCAGAGCTTTATCTTTATAGAAAATGCAAGGTTGATTGACTTAACTGTGAAATGCTTAGTCTTAGCAAGGAAAAACCATATGAAGCTTCATCATTCAAGCTACCAACAAGTGGCAGCTATTTAAACTGCAGGCAAAATGTCTTAAGAGGTAGTCTTAAAAAATTCCTATTATGTGATATCAAATGTTTCATGTTCCAATATTAATGGCTGGCAATCTCCCTAAAAAGGTACTTAAGGAGGATGCATTAGTTACTTTGGGCTCCTTTAACTATAGTACAATTTATGAAATCTTTGTACTCCAAAGAAAGTTGGTTGTAAAGTACAATTTCATAATCAAACCATATTTTACACTGATTCACTTACTAAGTTAAGCAAGGATATATCACCTACTATACCTGATATGATCAGAAGGTTTTAGCCCTGTGTGTTGTCTGTGTAAGGGAGAGGATACTTTTTGCTTTCCAGTGCAGTGGGGAAATATAAATAAGAAAAAAATCAGTATGCCTCTCAATACATTTGCAGAGCCCTATCACTTCTGAAAGCCTACCAGTAACGAAGTAATAAAGCCCAATTTTGTTCTTTCAGTTATCTATTTCATAATAGCAAATGTCCATATTTTAAATTGCCTTAGAAAAATGGACTTCCCTGTTAGGGAGTAATGACTACAAAATATTAACTTTGTTTTTTTGTTGTTCACACAGCTATTTATTATATAATTAATCAACAAGTCACTTGATACACAGTAAGCTATTAGTCTAGCACTATGATAACAGTTCAAGAGATACAATCTAGTGAAAGACAAAATCAATACATATAAAACAATGAAAGACAGGGTCAAACATATAGCTTGTAATTAAAATATAAGAACTTTTGCTTGTATTAAAAACAACCCATTTTAATAAAATTAACACAATTTTACAGGTCAAAATACATATCATAATGTGTGATATTAAATAAGTAAGTCTCCTTACTTGAGCTTTTAGGGTTTGTAGTTGTCCTTCATAATTCTGAGTCATTGCTAAATTACATTTTTCCAGACTGTCCAACTTCTGTCTAAGTAATCCCACCTGCATTAAGGATAAAATTTAATTTTCATTTTACTACCTTTTGCCTGACAAAGTAAAAAAATGTGCAAAAGAGGGATACAATTCAAATAAAACTTCTATGCCAAACCAAGGATAAATATTTGTACTGCAGTGCTTAAAATACCTATTAACAATTAAATTCACAAAAAGCAAACATTGCTGTCACTATTCCACTGGGTACACATTGGGACAGTGTGGTATGAATGTTTGACGACAGATCTGTATCACTATCACATTTTACATTAAGTTTTAGACTTTACTTTGCATGAGCTTTTTGGCAGGCTTATGTCATCATTACTTGGGCAGAACCTCTACCGACACACTTCAGCTCTTATTTGAAGCCCCACTGCCGTTAATGGAAACTCTGCTTTGGTGGGACAGTGAACAAATTGTTACATGTTTATAAGAATTAACTTATTAAAAAAGAAAAAGAAAAATGTCTAACAGGATTTCTTAGGGGTTTGGCTTACAGAATTTGTCTGCTTAAAAACCAGGTGAGGCACCTGTTTACACATCTGTGGCATTGTAGGTGTGGAAGTGAGAGAACATGTACTGTGGAGGAAAACCAGAAGTCAATAGCATGCTTAACTATACCGAACAATAATTCAGTTAACTGTGCCAAAAGCTAAGTTCCAATGAGAGGCCAGGAAAGGTAAAAAAATGGCTGCCGACCACATTGACTGATGATGTTTCCGTATCTATTTAGTAAACACTTCTGCCTTGCCCAAAAGAAAAATTCATAGACACAAAAGTCCACCTTGGGCAACGCACTTGTTTCCTGAACTCCTCTGCAGGCCTGAGGGCTCTCGTGCAGTCTGCGACAACCTTGGTAGCCCGACTGGGGCCCAGGGGTCGCCTCTTGAGTGGTTGCCCAGGTACACATACGCATCCTTCACCAAACTTTTGACATTTCACTTCTTTCAGGAAATATTTTTCAAGTAGATTAGAAAGTGCAAGTGCTCTTGAACTCTACCTTGTCCAAGGACCCTGCTTTGACAACTATAGACTTGTTTCTACAGCAGCAAAAGCACTGACATCTTCTTGGCCAACGATATTTATTGCACATACATATTGAATGTCTGTTTACTTTTCTAGATGGCATTGATACTATATTTCCCTCAGCATCAGCAAATTTTTATAGGTTGGGGCTCTGTCACTTATTTTCATAGAACACATTTAGCACTGGGACAGAATTTTAAGCAAAAATTGCTATTGCTGATGCCTCATAAAAACTATGTGTAATGAAAAACATAGTCTGATAAACTAAATACTATTTATAACAGTCTGAGGAATTAACAGTTTATTAACACATATATTCAGTACCTCTTGACCCTTCTGATCCAAGCAAGTTTGTGCATTTGCCAGCTCTTGATCCCGAAGATCTAATCTTGTTTCCAAAGCCCGCATCTTCCTTTCCCAGTCCAGTTTTTTGTTGTTTACCATGATGTCAATTTGTTCCATCAATTCCTGAAGCTCAGCCTCACAAGGAGAAGTTCTGCCAATTGTAGAAAAGTAGAATACATTTTTAAAAGTTAAATATGAGGACAAGAAAAATGATCACATTGCTCTGCATAAATTGTTATTTTCTCAAATCATTCAATTATATAAATAGTAAGAAGTCTGAAAGCTAGATGTTAATTTTTTAAATTAAAACTAAAAGCTAATTTCAGACCTAACGCTGTACATAAAATAAACTTTAAAATGAGATTTGCTAAAATATAGTTGCTGTCATAATACAATACAATACACTGATAAAGTCACTTTCTGCATTCTCTTTTTCATGCAGGTGACAGCACATGGGTCTCCCTGAACCAAAAGTTTTGACTTAGACAAGTGAGCTCTAAAATGAAAACACATTGTGTGGTTTATATCAGAAAAAAGCTTGCACTAAAAGTTAGCTAAATAAATAAATAAATAAATAACATTTTCAGAGTGTATGAATTCTAAGGAAAATTCTAATTATGAAAAATGGTTCAATGTCCTTACATGTGAATGTCCATGTCTATCACAACTTGAGGAGGTTTGAGGGCAGACAAACTGAGACTTCAACTGTGCCTGTCAGGGACAGAAGACCAAGCTCAGTCAAGGTAGGATCAGATTCAAGGGCACTACCTGGGCTACAGAGCTGTTCCTCCAGGAAGGGAACTTGGTATGATCTGACAGGTACCTGTTTGAAAGGAATCTGATTGGGCAGGTGTGGACAAAGGAATGTAGTAAGTCTTTAGACAGTGGGGATACTATTAGTCAGAGGTGGCAGCATCTTGGGTCTCTGAGGGTCTGTTGTGTTTCATACAAAACCCTTGGTAACAACTAGAATTATGGAGACTGAGATAGTGGTGAGAAGAGAGGTTGCTGGGTGCTCCCAGGGCAGGCTTCTCCTTCAGAAAAGCTGAATCATTCCCCAGGGCCCTGGCACAGTCCAGTCATTCAGACTGGATAAGCAGGTAGATATTGAAGCCGCAGACTTCAGCCTAAAGTATACATACATGACCACATGAGGAAAGCAAGTTATTTCAGTATCCATTCAATGGTAGTAATGGGGCTTCCGAAATATTTACGTAGCTGGGAGGAAGGCAAGAGGAGAGGCAGGTACAAAACGGTATTTCCTCCATTTAGTTTCACCAAATCAGAATTTTAGGACTAATTAAAGATCATTTAGCATTCTGAAAAAACAGGCCCAGCGAGGTGAGAGTCACACATTAATTAGTGGAAAAGCCAGAACTAAGACTGTAGGAAGCTGCTTCCCATCTTAAGCTCCTTTCTGTATGCATTTTCTATGAAAATACATAGTGTTTTGAATATGAACTTTCTTGAAATACAGGGTTCGGCACAAATAATGCCACTTTTTTATTACATAAAAACATTTTATTATAAAATAATAAGCATGTAATTCTGTAACATAACAACATCACACTCAAGCATATCATGTGACATTTTAGGTGAAATGTTCAAACTGCCGTCCATCTCGTGCTCGACATTCACGTGCCCTACCAACTGCACTTAGTGGTGTTACTTCTGCCTGACCCTGTATATAATGCAAATTAGCTCCATTGAAATAGGGTTAGAAACAGGTGTTAGAACCCAAAGAACTCAGAATTCCAGAATCACTTACTGAAACAACCACAGTCAACCCAAACAAGGGATTTCACCTTTGAATGGTTTATGCAACTGCAGAGAGGTTTTAAATACAAAGTGCCATTCTGAAGTCTCCAATAGCATTTCTGGGCTAAGGACCAAAGGCTCTCAAGCTTTACTTAAAACCTAAACAAATGTGAGGAAAGGCAGTACTAATTTCTCTATACATAACTTGATTAAATTTTAACTGGAGTTATGATGTGAGGAAAAACAACAAAACAAAAAGAATGGGTTTCACACCATTTTCCTTTTATAACAACATCTATCACCCTTTACTGTAAATATATTTTGTTTATTTTCTGCTTTATTAAGCTCTGAAGAAAAAGGACTATATCAATTTTGTTCATCACCATCTCACTAGAGCTCAAAACAGTGCCCCAGAACATAATGGATGCTCAATAAATCTTTGAAAAATGAACAAATAAGTTCTTTTTTAAAAATTATATTTTATTAATTATGCTATTAGAGTTGTCCTGAATTTTCTCCCTTTGCCCCCCTCCACCTAGTGCCTCCAAACCCTCAGGCAATACCCACACCATTGTTCATGTCCATGGGTCATGCATGTAAGTTCTTTGGCTACTCCATTTCCTATACTGTACTTTACATCTCCATGGCTATTCTGTAACTACTTATTTGTAATTATTTTTTAAATATATTTTATTGATTATGCTATTACAGTTGTCCCATTTATTTTCTCCCCTTTATTCCCTTCTAGCCTATAAAGTTTCTTTTGAGAAATCAGCTGACAGTCTTATGGGAGTTCCCCTGTAGGTAACTAACTTCCTTTCTCTTGTTACTTTTAAGATTGTCTCTTTATCTTTAACCTTTGGCATTTTAATTATGATATGTCTTGGAGTGGGCCTCTTTGCATCCATCTTGTTGGGATTCTCTGTGCTTCCTGGACTTGCATGTCTATTTCCTTCACCAAATTACGTAAGCTTTCTTTCATTATTTTTTGAAATAGATTTCCAGTTTCTTGCTCTTCCCCTTCTCCTTCAGGCACCCCTATGATTCACATGATGGAACGTTTAAAGTTATCCCAGAGGTTCCGAAGCCTCTCATTTTTTTTGAATTCATGTTTCTCATTCTGTTTTGGTTGAATGTTTATTTCTTCCTTCTGCTTCAAATTGTTGATCTGAGTCCTGGTTTCCTTCCCTTCACTGTTGGTTTCCTCTATATTTTTCTTTATTTTACTTTGCATAGCCTTCACTTTTTCCTCTGTTTTGTGACCATACTCAACCATTTCTGTGAGCAACCTGATTATCAGTGTTTTGAACTCTGCGTCTGATAGGTTGGCTATCTCTTCATTGCTTAGTTGTGTTTTTTCTGGAGTTTTGATCTGTTCTTTCATTTGGGCCATATTTCTTTGTCTTTGAGCTCCTGTTTCACTGTAAGCGGGGGCACCTTAGGTATTCACCAGGGTAGGGCAACCCACTCTGCTGTGTTGTGGTGCTCTGTGTGGGGGAGGGGTCAGAGAGGGAACAATGCCATTTGCTCAGCTCTTGCCCTGCTTTCAGTCACTTCCCCTGCTACCCACAAGCAAACTGGGCCCGTCTGGTCTGATTTTGGGTGGGTAGGCTTGTGTATGTTCTGGAACCCAGTGGGTCTCTCCAACAAACTGTCCTCTGAGACTGGGAGTTTCTCCCACTGCTGCAACCCCCACAGGTTTTTACAGCCAGAGGCTTTGAGGCTTTCTTTTCCCATGCTGGAACCCTGGGTTGTGCAGTCTATCTCGCTCCCCAGGTTATCCGCACCCAAATATGGGACCTCCTGGTTTGCCAGGTGCCACCTCGCCAGCCTAGTGCCCCAGCTGCCGCCTTGCTGTGTGTCCTCTCCTGTCTGGCTGCCCATCTCCAACCCTCCTACCCTAACTGGCTCTTTTTTATGCTGCTGAGATCCTCATTAAGTTCCTCAAACATCCTTATAACCAGTGCTTTGAATTCTGCATCCGAGAGATTACTTATCTCCATTTCATTTAGCTCTTTTTCTGGAGTTTTGATCTGTTCTTTTTCATTTGGGCCATGTTTCTTTGTCTCCTTGTTCTGGCAGCCTCCCTGTGTTCATTTCTATGTATTAGGTAGAGCTGCTTTACTCCGTGTCTTGGTAGTGTGACCTAATGCAGTCAGTGTCCTGTAGGGTCCAGTGGCATGGCCTCCTCTATTGCCCAAGCTATGTACTCAAAGTGTACACTTTGGGCTGAGTACACCCTCCTCTTGTAGTTGATCCTTGGTTGCTGTTGGCAGATCAATGGGAGGTATTTACCCAGGCCAGTCAGCAGAAAGGATTGGCTGTCACCACTTACCACTAACTTCTGCCACCCGTGGAGGATCAGCTGTGCAGGGGCAGGGTGGAGGTGCTCTGATGTGGTCTGTAGCCGTCCACTGGATGCACTGGCTCTGGGGTTTCCTGGGTGGTGCAGGCCAAGGTCAGGCCTCACCTATGTTTTGCCCAGGGCCACCCTGCCTGAGCTATAAAGCAATGTGAGATGGCTGCTACTGTGCTAGGCTTGGAGATTCCCAGGCAATGCCAAGCTGTGAATCTAGGTTGGCTGCTCCTAGTTTTTTTTATCGCTATCTTCTTGTCATGTAGGAATGCACCATGCTAATGGAATTAAAAGATAGGCCTAAAGTAAAGTGTGGTATAATGTAAGCTACTAAATCAATATTGTTAAATAAATGAAAAAATGGTTTCTTTCCTGGTTATGACTATGCTATGTGAAAGTTAGGCTATTATACTCTTGTGGTAGACAGATTTTTGCTAGTCATCTAGTCCAACTACCCATACAGTATGTGCATATCTTTCACAAATCCATCATACCCATCAATCAGATACAGCAGGTCTAGGATAGAGCCCATGATTCTGCATTGGTGATAAAGATATCAAGTAATTCTGATGCATGTCAAGATTTGTGATCTATTTTGCAATATTGCTGCCAAGAGGTTATCCAGCACATGTATGAATACCTCCTTTAGCAGGTAGCCACTGACAGACATTGTATCTAGATAGTTTGAGTGTTTAAAAGTTCTTTCTTATACTGAAGAATTTTTCTTCCATTGGTCCTAATTGAATCTATTGGTAGTATTCAAAACAAATGCTTTTGCAATACAGTCACCCTTAAAGTACTTGAATACAGTTATCAACATGATGAAACAGTTATTAGTGTTCCTCCTTATTCTTCTGAGTCTTCCCTTCTCAATGTTCAACATTAGAAACTGAACATATAAACAGACAATGGCCAGGACACATGACAATAGACTCTGACCCATAACCTCTATAGCAATAGTCCTAGAATGGTCAATGACCGACAACCCCCTTAATTTTTGCCTCTACTTCCAAATCAGGACCAACTGGAGAAAGCCAAATATGCTTCCCGAATGAACCACATAGGATGCCCCACTTCTAATATCCTGCCTCCAGCTTCTCTGTGCCAATAGCCTCGAATTAGAGCGCACCTGAAGCCTTTTGTTCACTATGGAGCTTTTGTACTTCCCTGCCTGCCTTTC
>PVJD01002320.1:0-209301 GCA_004026545.1 Mormoops blainvillei
TGGCTTCAGTCCCAGTCCACACTTAAGGGACTGAAGAGAAGAACCATAAACCAGGCCTTGAGTTGCAAAATACTTTTGACAAATCATCCAGATAATCTCTTCCAAGCCTCTTCTGGATAAAAATAAATAAACAAATAAGACAAAACAAAAACAGAAGCACTCGAGGGTGACATTGGCAAGTATTCAAAGCTGCAGTGGTGGTCGCTTGGTTCCTACTGTATGCACAGAGCTGCTGAATGGGCTCGATGGGTGCAGGTGTGCTTGTATGCGTGTTTGGAAATTTGCTAATTGGGAGGTGGGGGTAGGTGGAAGTGGGCAAAGGGGGGATAAAGGGGGAGGGAAAGAGACTTTACTTTGGGAGATGAGTGTGCAATGCAGTGAACAGATGATGTTTTATTAAGACGTACACTTGAAACCTGTACGGTTCATTAACCGATGTCACCCCAAATAAATGCAGTAAAAAAGAAATGAAAAGAAAGAAGTTTGCCAATTAATTTTAAAGAAATGTTTCCCTTTGGCATGGTGTCTCATTCTTTTCCCATTATATATTCCAGTGATAAGTGATGAATGCATAAATATATTACCTTTGCTCAATCAGTGTTTTCTGTTGTTGATGTAAAGCGCACAAACTGGACTTGTTTTAGGATAGCTGAATTTGGAATGTGACATTTTGCCAAGTGAGAATCTCACTTGCCCAGACAACACACATGTGGATTTGCAGTTGTTTTCTTTTAAAAATAATATATGTGTATGGGACCATTGATTAATGTAATGTTGCATTAATGTGCTGTTACAACACCCCAGGACATGCGCGAGTTCTTTCAGCCAGCAGTCAAGAATTCCCCGGACTAAAGTTTTTAATAAAATACAGATTGCAGGGCAAAAAGAAAAAAGTGTCAGCGTGAGAATTTATGGATAACAAAAGTTCTTGAGGAATCAACTTCTCATGGGCTTGCCAATGGAAATACAATGCAATTGTTACATGATTTCATTCCTCCAAATCATTAGACATTGGCTATCTCTATTGATTTACTGAATCTGGGCTTTTAAATGGTCCAGGTCTCTGGTTGTGTCATTTCACAACTTCTTATTTCTAAGGTTTCACTGGCTCCCGTGTTGGTGCAGTTGTGGTGTCACACCCAAAACTTCACTGAAGGCTGACATAGCCACATGGGTGACGTGGCTCGAGCTGCCAAAAGTAACACTGAATTCTTCACCATCCATTGTCAATAGCTAGCAGGCAACTTTCCTCAATGCAGTGCCCCTATATCTCTAGCGTGGGTCATTCAGTACCTATTTTAAGTAACAACTTTTATTTTGTCTTTCCTAAGGTTATTTTCAACCTTTAACAGCCATATCTTTCCTATTCCAAAAACCTGGAATAATAGTTTTCAAGGTCAGTTAACTGAAGTAAAATTTAACTGATTAAAAGCAGTCTTGATACAATATATTCAGCTTTGTAAATTAAGATGCTTCCACAGTCTTAAAGAGGGGCCTACATCCACTCTCCTCTTTTTCAGATTCCAGGAGCTTTGATGTTTTCAAACATCCATTTGATAGAGAAACAGAGACAAGTTTTGGTTTTGTGAGGAACAACCTACCTTGGCCATAGAGTGAATTTAGAATACCCAAGGTAACATTTGTTCCTTAATCCCCTAAAACTTTTAAGACCCTTAAGAAAGCAAAAGAGACAAAAACAAACAAACAAACAAAAGCATGGTGCTCCTTAATGGAAAGAATATTTTCCTGTAGCCAAGCTTTATGAGTCAGCATTTTGCTATAAATAATTTACAGCTATAATCAGAAGATCATTAAGTTCAAGCATGCAGAAAACCATTTCATGGTCTTTGTTAATAGTGCTGATAGAGCCCAATTCAAATGAACGGGGCCACTGATATTAATAATATGCCTTCAAAGTCCAACTGATGTTGAGGTAAAGTAGAAGATATTTCTCTTATATTTCAGTGTTTTTAGATCTGGATATTTTCTATGGGTTCTGTAAAATAAATATCAGTTGAGATGAACAACTAAAAATTAAGGTAGAAGAGAGTATCTCTGTGGTGGGCAGTTGCGTTTAAAAACCATGTGCCAAGTGGGCAGGGTTCATGATGTCAGAAGCAATGTAAACTCAGGAGGTATCAGAATGGGCACCCCCGTGCTCCACAAGAGTGGTGTGGTGCAAGGGTGATGGAGCAACCAGTAGGGGACGCTGCCACTGCCTCCCAGATATCCCTCCTTTGGTGAAGAATGCAGTTTGCTTTTCTTCTGCCCAAGTCGTGATGACCTAAGACTTAGATTCCATCCCATGACTATCCTTTCCATAAAACCACTAGATAGGATACCTCCCATGTTCCAATTATACAGCCCTCTTGTGTTTTTCTGGTGCTTGGATTCCCATAGTTGCAACTAAAAAGTATATTTTTAGTTTTAGAATTTTCCTTTCCATTAAAAAAAAATCCCTGAAGATTTGTGGCACCACTGTTATTTCTGTTAATGTCATTGCTTCCATAGCAGCAAGCTAAGCCTGTATGAAACTATGTTTATGACAAAGCAATTATCCAAGTGAACATTATAGCTATGCATAGCAAAGCCTCAATTTAGATTTCCTGTAACCATTACACCACACAACACACACCCCCTTCTAATTTATGCTATAAACACAGTATAATGGGCTAGACCCTCCTGTCCCTGTCCATAGAACTGAGATGTGACTTTGGGATTTTGTAGCAGAATGAAAGCTCAGGCAATGAATGTTCTGAGCCATAGAGACGGTGTATTCTTCCCTGCCCTCAATTCCAAATGAGCTTGGGATATAAAATAAAAGCATTTGTCCTGACATTTAATCCTTAGGGTGAGTTTAAGGAAAAAATAGAGAGGAAACAAAGAACATAAATTCCCATGTTTCATTTGGCTAAGCATAAACCTAACATTTATTTTGCCTTGAAGGTCTTTTCCTTTCAGAATTTCAGTTGGTAGAGTCATGTCTTTAATTTAGGACATGCCAGATTTGCTTTACCATCTTCTAGGTCAGAGATTACAGTGGCCATTCTTTGGAGAAATCAAAGGTCTGCCTGAATGGTAATTTCTAATTAGATCTAGCTCGGTGTAAAGTGAGACAAAAATGACATCTAGAGAAAGCATGCCAGGGAACGCACTGTCAAGTGTTTATCTTCACGTGAATAGGAGTGGCCTTCCCAAATGTTTGAACGTGGCTTGGCGTTATCCATTTCCTCTGAAAAACTAATTCCAAAATCTTCCTGATGGGCCCAGCTCATATTCAGATGTGCAAAGAAAAGCTAGCTGGGAAATATAATTAATATTTTCAAATCATTTTTGAGCAACATTCTTTATCAAAATAATCTTATTCAGCAATGTTGGCCACAGAATTTTGTAGCCATTGTGCAGAAGTACCAGCAAATTAAGAGCAATGGGCCTTTTCCTCCTTTCCTGCTGAGAGCTTACAGTTGCATGGAGAACACAGGCATGCATCCACAGCAAAATAGATGGATACAAATAAAAGAAGCAAATTGCCACACATGCAGCCAACCATGTTATACAGTCAGGGGCAGAAAGGGTCTGTGGATGCAAGGTCTTGTCAGACTGTCAATGTTTCATTCTTGTGAGACCTTTGGAGGAAGGGAAGGCTGTAACTTATTGAGGAAGAAGTATAACATGCTGCAGATGCATCCAGCAAAATAGTGGCATCATAAAACCAAGCAACACTGCAGAAATTAAAAAATTAAGCTCACCATATTTATACTGCAAGACAGCAACCCCGTAAAATTGTCTAATCTCACATTCACCAACCCAGAGCTTTTATAAACCATTTTAGACCTTCCCCCCAGCTATTCTAAAATTCAGTTCCTTTATCTGGAACACTTAGGATCCTTTAAAACAAAACAAAACAAACAAATAAAAAACCCCTGCATTTTATAATTCCAGAAAATTGCCACTGCCAACAGAAATCAAGATGGGAGGGGTCAGGAGGAGCTTCCAGGAAACCATAGGAAAGGGGCTCCTAGGAAGAGGGGGGAAGGAAGAGCATCACCAGGGGTACCCCACTAGTGATGCTGATAAGGCAGCGCCAGACCCAAAGGAGGTGCCAGGGAAACGCATAGGGATGTATCACAAATAAGAATGGTACAAGTGGGTGTGCTGAGCGGGGCTGTGAAGGAGGCAGAGTGTAGGATGCTGAGAGTGAAAACTGGTGCAGTGTCATATTTATACTCTGCAGCGAGAGCAAAGGAGTATTTGTGTGTGAACATGTCTCCATAAGTGCCTCACATGCAAACATTAGTTGAGGTAGATAGACGTTGATGAGGTGTGATCTGGATGATTATTTAAAATTCCAACAGTTAGCTAATTTCTACAATTTGTTTCCATTCTTATCTATAGTAGGTCACCTGCTCTGCATGCCCTTTGTCTACCCCAGGGTTTCTCAGCCTTGGCAGGGTCAAATATTTGGGCCAGATCATTGTTTGTTTCGGGGAGGAGGTGCATTGTAGGATGTTTAGCAACCTTCCACTAGAAGCAACCCCTCCTTGCCCCCAAATGTGACAACCAAAAATGTCTGCAGACATTGCTGAACGTCCCCTGGAGAGCAAAATCGCCCTGGGTTGAGGAACACGGTTAACCCACCAGTAATTCGAACCCCACCTTGAAGAACGATCATATTGGCTAATGCTTCTGGCTCACTCTCCTCTCCATCTTCTCTTTTCACTGCCACTGCTGTCTTTGAAGCTCAGCAGTTACTTTTCCTAAATTCAGCCAACCTCCACTCCCGCCGCCACCCCAGCCAAGCTGGCTTCCCAAGGGTGGGAAGGAGTTCATACCAACTCACCGCTGTTCTGCACAAGGCTTGGTTTGGGTTTTCCACCTCACTCTGCCCCACAAACCCTCCCCTCTGCCCCCCTGAACTTCGAAAATGTTAGAGTCTGGGGTCTCAAGGGCAGAAGAAAAGAGGAAGAGTGAGCTTAGCAGAGCAATGGGAAGGAGAAAAAGAAAGGTCAGAGTGGAAAGAAATGTTCTAGAGTTGGAGACCGGTGGAGAGCAAGGATATGAGCAGGGTCAAAGGCAAGTCTAAGAAATACTTCCAGACACGTTTTGAGCAAAGGACCAACCAAATAATGAATCTGTTGGTGGAAATTTCTCTTTAATTTATAGTTATGCTGATTGAGGCCTTAAAACTGAGTCATAAAATGAAAATGTGGTACTGTTCAGTGCTGCACTCTTGAGGAACAGAGGTGAGACGTATGAACATAGAAGAGCTTGGAGTGTCTGTGCCTGGCAAAGAGGTCCCATGAGTTCAGCTCCCATTCAGACAAAGAGTAGGGCCTCCCTTCTGTGCGATACCAGCATGGAGAGCTGTCAAACAGTGGAAATCAAAGTGGATTTGAAAGGCATGTGCAACCACAACATAACACCTGCTCTCCTAAGACAGTAACTCAAGAAAACTTGAAGACTTCTGCTTTGGGACCAAGAAAGGCTGACTGAATCTGTGAAGCCTATGCTTTGTGTGGGAGATGAGCCAGAGGGAAGAAAATGGAACCCGCAGCAACCATCCCTGTATCAACTTCTTAAAGAGCATTGTGACCCCACGGCTTAAATATTGAAATGGGCCCATAAAGAGTCCCCCCTGGATTCCATACCCCTGAAGTTGCTCCAAAAGCTTTTGATATTTTACAGTAAAATTACAACAAAGGTAGTTCTTTTTTCCTTAAATGTGCTAAATATTTACTTGCAGTAAGATTTTAACTATAAGTGCATATGTTCAGTTACCTGATTGTCCCATTTTATTCACTGATCTCCACATAGTTACTATGAGCTATTAAATGCCAACTACTGCACTTGAAAATAATATAAATAAATAAATAAATAAATAAATAAATAGTTACCCTGTTGTTAACTTTAAGTATCTTGTCTTCTAATGGAGAAAAAGACAAGAAAACTAACAATCATAATGCAGGTTTTTTAAGTGTCTTGACAGAATGTGGGATAACATAATATGAGAGGGACAGCTTCTAACTCAAACAGGAAGGTCAGGGGAAGAGAACAGGTATCTGGAAAGTTCTTCGTAAGAAGACAAAAATCTAAGGGAACAGTTTAAGAAATAAAATTATTATATAATATAGTTGATTTGAGATTTTTAACAAGTCTATTTTGAGAATTCTTATGGCTCCCCATATAAATGAGGAAAGATGGACTGTAATCAAATAGAGAGCTGCAATCATAAAGAAACATAGATCGTTCAGTTTGAATAATTGCCACATCACCGAACAAAGGAATAATAAAATATATGGTTGATTTTTCCTATTAAGAGAGCTTGCCAAAGCCTAATAAAATACTCTTGATATCTTGCCTCATGAAGTAACTGAAGGGAAATGTCTCCGTGTTTTCCTGCATTTAATGTCACTGAGATATGGTGTTGCCAAGACATGCAAATAGTACTGCCTGGACTGCATTTAGGGGTGACAGGTTGGGCCTGGAATGCTGGTTACTCTCAACAGGCAGTAACAAGAGCACTAGACTTGGGATCAGAAGGCCTCAATGCAGGCCTCACCGTTTCCTAGCGTTGAGATTTTAGAGAAACCCCTCAACTTTTCTGAGCCCCAGTTACCTCATGTGTAAGACAATGGCTACAAGGATTAAATGAACTATAGGTTACTTTTACCTATTGTGTCTCTCGACTAGCTATTGAGTGAATGGATCTTCTTGTGCAACAACACAAGATCATATTTTAACTGAAGCATAATTGCGAAACATGTGGTGAGGGGTAAATGCAAGTCTTCAGCTGTCTTCCTACCTTCTCACCCCACCTCAGTCTGTCCTCAGTATGGCAGGACCAGCGTTATGAAACACAGACTGATCATGCCACTCTCCTAGGTGATACCTTTCGGTGCCCACTCATTGGTGTTCAGAAGAAACCCAAAGCCTTGGTGCCAAGGCCCCTCCTGTTCTGGTGGGTGGCCTGTGCCCACCTCTCTGGGTGATCTCTGGTGTCCCCCAGATGGCTCATCCTCTCTCTCTTCCCGCTCTGTGTCTTGGCACTGCTCCCTCATATTGAAAGGCCCTTGCTCCCACACCTTTACCCTACAGACTCCTTCCCGGTTCTTCAGCGTTCGGCTCAAGTCTCAAGGTCTTTCTCTGTGCTTTCCATGGTGCATCAATATCCACCTTCCCCAGAAACCTGTTCTTGAAAGTTTATTGTCCATGTGGTTGTCTGTCTCCCTTGCTGACTCAGACTCCTTGAGGGCAGAGACTAGGGGTCACTGCACCTCGCCTTTCCCTCGTTCCCTGCCTGGAACATTGTAGGTGCTCAGTAAGCCTTGTTGAATGAATGAATTGATGAATCATTGCAATGGACTACACCCCAACAGTGATGATATTAAAAGGTGGGGCCCTTAAAAGGCAATGAGATCATGGGGGGCGGGGGTCCTCATGAAGGTCATTAGTGCCTTTATAAAGGGGTCTCTGAGAACTCTCTCTTCTCTTCCTGCCATGTGAAGATCCAGTGAGAAAAAGGCTGGCTATGAGCCAAGAACTAGATCCTCAGAAGACAGTGAATCTGCCAGGACCTAAACCCTGAACTTACCAGCCTCCAAAACCATGAGAAATAAATGTTTGTTGCTTAAGTCACTTAATCTATGATAGTTTTGTAATTTTTGTTATAGAAGCCCCAATGGACTAAGATGATCACTCATATAATTGGTTAATATACATACCAAATGACTACACATAAGCCAAAAGTGGTAGTATTTATGATATCAGAATACACATTTTTTATTCTTCAAAAATTTCCACCCCCAAATAGAGAAAGGCATGTGTCACCTGTCAATCTCCTGCTCATGATGTCACTAAAGAGTGCTTCATAGTCATGGCTTCTAATTACCTAACTCAGCATCCACTCTCTCTTTACTCCTAAATAAAATTCTTATTTTTAACTGGGCACATGACCACCAGAAAACTTACAAAAATAAAGTAAAAAACAAACAAAAACAAAACAAAACCCAAAAAACCTTTCCCAGGCCCCTTTGCAGCTAGATATTTCCAATGGCTAAGTTCTGACAAATAAAACATAAGTGGAAATGCTTCATGGAACTTCCAGGAAGGATGCTTAATAAGACCTGACTCACCTGGGAGGGGTCCCACTTTACCATTCTGCTTTCCCCCGTCCTTCCCTCCTTCCTTCCTTCCTTCCTTCCTTCCTTCCTTCCTTCCTTCCTTCCTTCCTCCCTTCCTTCCTCCCTTCCTTCCTTCCTCCCTTCCTTCTCCTTCCTTCCTCCCTTCCTTCCTTCCTCCCTTCCTTCCTCCCTTCCCTCCTCCCTTCCTTCCTTCCTCCCTTCCTTCCTTCCTCATAAATGCTAATGAAAGTCTCAGAAGCTATTTTGGACCATGAGGTGCCCTTGAACAATGAAAGCCATGTGCGAGGTGATCAAAGCAGAAAGACAGAAGAAGTCTGTTCCCTGATGGCCATACCGCTGACCTCCGGAGTTCTTTACATGAGAACTAAACTGACACTTTAAGGCAGCAGTTAGCAAGTTTTTTCCTGTAAAGGGCCAGATAGCAAATGTTTTCTACTTCGTAGGCCATAGAATCTGTCACAACCGCTTGATTCTCCTCTTAGAGTGCAAAGGCAGCCATAGACAATGAATAAACACACAAAGTGTTATGTTCAAAGAAATGTTTCACTTACAAAAATACATAGCAGGCTGGACTGGACCCCTGGGCTGGAGCTCGCTCTTAGGGTTGAGATGCTGAGGCTTTCTGGCACAAGAGCGCATCGCTACATACAACCTGAACTCATACATTGCGTTTGGCCTGATGAATGTTTTGATTTAGAAGAGAGACAGTATCAAGACTCTTGTTTAATTTTTAATTTTTTTTTTATTTCAGTAGACTATTCTTCCCTTACCATATACTGATTTAATTATACCAAGTTCTGACATTTCTGCTTCCAGGCTTTTTTTGATCATTGAGACCGACTAAATCAGACAGGGTTTCTAGTTTTCCCTCAGTTCCATTAGGTTCAGTTTGAGACATTCCAACAGAATAAAAATGAGACAGTCATCGCATGTGTGGACAAGGAGACGAGAGGACAAAAAGCAAGGCAGGTAAGAACTGGACAAAGAACGTCAGGCAGAGGGCTCCTAAAATGTGTTTGAATTATACTACAAATTGTTTAGGCTGACTGAATGAGGGCTTATTAGGCTCTGTTACCAGGGAGATTGTGTAAGCTGAGCTGATGTTTAGCAGCAGGGCCAGAGCTGGTCTTGAAGATACTTTTCAGCAAAGATATTGCCTGACGTCCTAGGAAGCCTTGACTGTTCTGGTTTGGCCCATCCTGTGAGAGTGGGACAGTGCTTTTCAGGCCAAGAATGACAAACTGATTTCCTCTTAGAGATAAATTTAACTGCTGGGTAGTAGATATCTAGAGCTCTGTATTGAGAGGGATTCTACAGCTGCATCCAGGTTTTAACAGGAGTGGTCTATGCTTCTCTACCAGTGTCTTCCCCAGGTGCACAGTGGTGGGAGGGGTGGGGTCTCACATAGTTCCTTGCTCTTGGTATAGACTCCAGGAACATGAAAGCTAGAAGGAAGCTATAGTTTAACAGTCTCTAACCTTGTTCTTCATTTTACAGAGGGACAAATTAAGGCTCAGAAATATAAAATAAGTCATGCAGGGTTACATAACTAGTTAGCAGTAAAACCATAATTAGAAGTCAACAATGGGTTTTTTCATTGCACAATACTGTATATTTAATTAAGATCTTTTTATGCTTTTCATATTTTTTTATAATTTCTTTCTAACATTGAACTTGAACCCAATTGTTAGTGAGATCTTATTTGGTCCCCACAACCATACTTCTAGAGCTCTTTTTCATGGCATTTTATCAGCCTGATCATTCAGACTTAGTTCCATGAGCCCCTGATAGCCTTCCAAAAGTTCCTTTTATGTTATTGGGTTAATGATGATCAGAGTCCATTTCTGTTGCCTAAAATCAAGAACTTTAGTTAATACAGAAATCGATCCTGGAGTGGGTTCCAGAAAACAGGTTCTCAAGCAAGTATGAGGAATTGGGAAATGATTATCTAACCTAGATTAGGAAGAAGGCAGAGAAGTCCTATTTAAAATCCAGAATGCGATTCTAATAGCTCATGGCACCCAGTGGGGAATGAGTTAGTTAAAGGAGCCTCTGTTCACCTGGTGTCAAATGCACATAGAGGCAGAGCAAGGTCTTGGATCATCACTGCCATGGAAGAGCAGAAAGGATATGAGGGGCCAAGGTCCCTGTAGGGAGAGACAGAATGACAGGCACACTTCCACATGTGCTTGGTCCGAGGTAAAAGAAAAATCCAAGAGCATTTGATGGTCATGTGAAAAGATTCCTTTATATGACCTCAAAACAGAATTTTAAAAACCTCACAAAGTTTGATCCTGTGGGTTTTGAATCATAATGTTAGCTGAACTCAGAGTGTCTTCAGGTCTCTGAGAAAGAGAAGGGCCCAGGGAATTGGGGCAGTTAATTTGGGGGTCTCAGAATACCTGGAAACCCCTACCCTCCTGAACCTCCTTTGCACTTCAACATGGCTTCTCCTCCTTGTAAAACTCACTGCTGCTCCATTACCTGCAGGAATTCCTTGCCAGAGGAAGCCACTTTCCTCATCACCTTTGGGACTCCAGAATCATATCTGGAGTCCTTCATGTCCAAATTTGGAGTGAATTTTAGCCTATCATTTTTAAGTACCAGAATTTCTTAAGTTCATGCTTCAGAGTAACTTGTTATTTGTGTGGGATTCTGAAGACCTCCACGAGTTAAGTTCAGTGAGTCTCTGATTTAGAACCCTCATAATTTTCCCTACTAAAATAAGAGAGTTTATTGAATTATCAGATCATAAGTACTAAAGATATACGATTAAAAGCTATTTTTAAATAAATAAAAATTCTTAAGTATACTTGGTACTTGCCTCATTATTCTTCATTTTTATTCAATAACTGCTCTATTTTTTTGTTTCTCAAGAATGTTTTTATTACTGGTCTTTATTTTATGTATTTATTTTAAAGATTTTATTTATTTTCAGAGAGAAGGGAAGGGAGGGAGAAGGAGAGGGAGAGGAACATTAATGTGCAAGAGAAACATGGGTTGGTTGCCTCTCACACACCCCCAACTGGGGACCTGGCCTACACCCAGGCATGTGCTCTGACAGGGAATCGAGCTCATTACCTTTTGGTTCGTAGGCCGGCACCCAATCCACTGAGTCACCCCAGCCAAGGCACTGACCTTCACTTTAAAGGAACTATAACCACATTACAAAAAATAAAGAAAAAGAAAACATGACCTGTTATTTCACCATTGTTACCATTTTGGTTTATATCTTCCTGGGCTTTTTCATTTGCTTTCCCCCCTAAACATTATGGTAAATATAATGCATGTGTAGAGCTTTTAAATTTAATATATTGCACACATTTTAATATCTTCGTGTGTCCATAACCTCTTTTTCAATGGCTGCATGATATTGAAAAGAGTAGTCATTAATGTGTGATTATGAGTTACTGAAGAAAGGAACTCTGCTTTGCTATACCCAGCTACTGGTAGGTATTCAATTACCATTTGTTGAATTAAATTGAAATTCCTTGCCCAGTCTAAGTTTGTAATATTTTAAACACTATTCCAACACATATCTATATAGGTAAAGCTTTTCACATATTTTTACTTAAGATAGATTCCCAAGTGGAATTACTGGTTGTGAGGTATGACCATGTTTATGGCTCACTGAGTGTTGCCAAATTACTTTCCTTCTGGAAAGGCTGTATTGATGGACAGCAAACCCCTGCAATGCATGAGATCACCAGTTTCACTCCACCCTTGTCAGCACTCATGCAATGGAAGGAAGTACAGCATCTCATTGTGATTTTAGTGTGAACGTTTTCTCATTTGTGTATTTAGTGATGGCATTTGCTCATTTGTGAATTCACTTGCTTTAGCAATTTGAGTGAACTCTAAATAGAATGAGGACATTAACTTATATGAACTGCTAGTATTGTCCTATTTTGTTTCCCCCCACCTAGTTGTGGGATTTGGGTGGAACACCTTTCTTCTCCTTTGTAGAGAAACCTGTTAGCCCTCTTCTAAAAGTATCTTGAGCTCTGAAAATTAGCGACCTTGTGAAAATGCTCCTGTCACCTTGCTTTAGCTGCCAGCACTAACTGACCCAACGAGGACAACTTATTCATAACTACTGTAGCTAATCCAGGAAACGCTTTAAATTACCTCATCCTACATGCCAGTATCGCTTCCACCGGCAAAAATAGAATAAAATACCATATGTTCCCCATTGTTACTGCTCTTTTCCAACTAGGAAATTTGCTTCTATTTGACCCAATTTTCCTGCCCAACTTCCTGTCCTTTAAGCAGGTGTTTGACATATGTCTTTACAAATCTTTGTAGGTTTCTGTCTTTTTCTAAACCTGTTTGTAATGTTTTAAAGTAGCCAGTTTCCCTTTCCTTACCAGAACTTGAGTCTAAGCAGAATATAAACCATTCTCACTACCTAAGATAGTGACTCCTGAAAAATAGGCATCCTGAAGGATTCCTTGTTCAGTCTCAACATTTTGCAAATCATATCTTTTATTGTTTTCCTAATCCCTGCTACTTCCCGATTCTGTAGTTTAGTTTTTCCCCAGTTTTCAGCTTTAGGAAAGATAGGACAGAGTAACTCGACTTTTTTATAATCCTTTGAAAAATTGCTGCCTTAATCCCATTCCCTCAAATTTCACTCCTAAACCCTAACTGAAACATCTTTTGGTTCTGAGAAAACCTCTGTGGACTGCAAGACACTGAAAACAGGCCCTGTGCTGGTTGTCCAATTTAATTAAGTAAAAATGGTACTCTATAAAGCATCAGAATCAAGGCATATGCTTTTATTAAAGGGAATACATACTGGCTGGCTTAACATTGAATAGAAATAAGCGCCATACCTGTAAAGACCAGTATCTGTGTTTCATGTAATAAAACATGGGGAAACTATTAAATCAGGGATCAGGAGATGGGTTCTTGTACCAGCTTGCTACAAATTAGTGATCATTCCTAGGTTATGTAATTTTTTTTAAGGGTCAGTTTCCTTATCTATAAAACTGGACTCCATGGGTGATTTCCAAAACATAAAACAGACACTTGTGGAATTCCTCTGACTGGAGGACAGGCAGGAGGCCGGCTTGGAGCTCCTGCCTCTTTACTTCCTCCCGTCCCCCACCCCCACCCGACCTTCCATGCCTCGGGGCTTCAGAGGCTGCTCCAGCGGACCTTCCCTCCAATTGCTCCTCATCAGGGTGTGATCATTGATACGGGGGCACAGCACGTTCTTTCCCAGCTTTGCATTCTGTACTCTCCAGTTATTAAAATGTGGATCACACTCGGATTCGATCAGGTAGGGTAGATTAGCACAGCAGCAGGTCCCTGGGGCGAGGTCCAGGCATTTTGGGATGTCCATGGACGGGGAAGTGGTCTTTCCATCTGCCCTGACTATACGAGGCCATTGATATATCACGGAATTATTTTTAGTAGGAACAGTGTGTTTCTATGTGCCATGGCGTGCAGTGCGGATCATTCCACATGGCCTCCTCTAAGCCTCCCCACCAGCCGCACCTGGAACCACCCACCCTGACCTGCTGCACACACCCCGGTCCAGCCTGGCAGGGCCACGGGGCCTTCGCGGCTTCCTCTGCCAGAGCATCTGCGAGCTGGCCCTTTCTCTTATTTTAGGCTCCAGTGTGGTCGTCACCTGCTAAGAGAGGTCTTTTTTGATCATCCTAACTGAAGATATCCTAGATACGCTGTCTTATTTAATTCATGGCATTTATTACTATTTGCACATTACTAGTTGTTAGCTCATTATATTTCTATTTACTTGTATGGTTTCTGACCCTCTTCACACACACTCAGCTGCGGACCCCTAGGGAATATTGATACTGTCCGTCTTATTCGTCACCAAATCCCCCAACACCTGGAAAAGTGCCAGGCCGGCAGTAGATGCTTGTAAGTATCCGAATGCATAAATGAACAGGAGAGGCAGATATTATAATCTGTATTGTACAGATGAGTAAAGCGAGGCTTCGAGAGGTTTAATTACCATCTCTAAGGCACATCGCTCATAAATAATAGAACCTGGATTCAAACTCAAGTTTTACCCAAGAGCAACTCTTAACTGTTATTCGGCCTCTCTTGGTTGAAGCATTTTCAACTCTAATCAATGCCCATATCTACTTGGTGGGATGCTAGTAAGATAATGATTACAATGACAATGAAAATTATGATGTCAATCATTGTATACCCCCTGAGTGTTTCCTGGACCTCTTCCTTGATCACCTGCTGAGCACATGCTCCCCCAGCTAGCAGCATGTTCATGGTGGGATACTTCTAATTTTTAAAAAGTATTCTTTTATCCGGAGCCAAAATCTGCCTTCAAGAATCTTCCACTCATTGATTCTAGTTTATCCCTCTGTAGCAACGCAGAATGAATCCTTTCTAGCTGCCCGGTTGGAGAGGAAGTCAGGAGCAGCAGGGTGGACTCTGGATTTCCCTGGTTTCTGCCTGTGTGCAAGCACCTGGTGGTACCTCAAGCATTCCCACGTGGGGGTTTGCCTGCCATGGGTGCTTTAATGAGCAGTAGCGTTGTCGTTTCATCTTAATTAATGGTGGTATTCTTTCCCTTCGCCAACGGATCAGCATGCTCTCATTAAGGGATCTGGGTTCTCACCACAGGCTTTGAGTGGTCAGTGTTGTCTTTGCAAACTGTCCTCATATGAAAGAGGTTTTCACACTAGATTCACTTTTCACCTCCAGCTTGAACGTGGTAAAAATTGACGAGGAGATGTCTAGTAAACTGTTGGAGCTCCTGAAGCCAAGGCCCAATACAAACCTGTATAATTCTGTTCCTTTGTGGTCTCTGGCTTCAACTTTTGGCCTTTGAGAGTGTTTTAGTCCAAGCTACACTGCGGTCACTGTGGTTTCCACTGGTGGCAACTGGCTCCCAAGGATATTCCTTATGTTTGAATCTTGTATGGCTCATAACTTTTATCTAGATCCAATTTCTTTGGGTGGTTCCACACGAAGAAATAGAGAAAAATGTGATAATAACAGCTAATATTTACTATGCTCTGTGAGCCAAGAACTGTTCTAAATCCCTTCCTTGGGTTATCGCATTTAGTAGACAACAACTTGTCCTGGGAAAAGAGTATATTCCCTGTGCTGAGTGCTTCGTATTCCTTATTTCATTTCATCCTAACTTCCCAGTCCTACATTATGGTATTCCATCTTCTCAATGACATGACTGCTTAGATGCAATAGTCCGTGTACGGTGCCTAGGACAGTGCCTGGCATAGGCTTAGCACTCAAGAAATGTGAGGTGTTACTGTTACCATATTTCTTACTTAATGCTAAAGAGAGTCAATATTTTTGGATCTAGACTCACATTGAAGCATGCATTTTTCTGGCTTAGATCAACATGTTCTACTACAATAGACAGGATAATAAGGTAGAAGCGGCAACTACCTGAAGGGCAAGAGATCTGTGGTTGGGTGTTGAGTTCTGCCATTTAATGGATAGAGCCCTCCAGCAAGTTCCGTCACCCCTGAGAGCTTTAATTCCCTTGTGTACAAGTGAGATGTGTGAGCTGGATGGTCCCTAAGATCTTCTGTCCCCTGTAAGTCTTCCCCGACCTATTTCTTTGTCAACATGTGAAATGTACTATGAGGCTTATAGATTTCTACCATCTCAGCCCACACATCACGTTAAAAAGACCCAAATTACTATAATGGTACATGCTTCAGGAAATGCTTGGTAAGGAAGGTAAGGCTAGCAGCCCCCAGGATTCCTTCTGTCTGCCCCCCAGCGCTCTCAGTGATAGGGCAGAGTCATCAGGCACTAGTTGATTTAGGCATTTTCGGGGGAAGCACAGCATAAAATACACTTTAGTAGTATTGTTTGTTTGTTTGTTTGTTTTTTAATTTTTTTTTGTTTTTTACGATTTGATTGCAAAGGAAGTGACAGGCTGTGCAAACGAAAGTACTGACCCTGCAACCTTAGAGCTTTATTCCAGCCGCGGCTCTGCCACTGTCTGGCCCTCAGGCAAGTGACATTTACCTTCCTTGGGCCTTAGTTGTTTCAGTTGTCAGAAGTGACTGTTAAAAAATTTCTGACCCATATAATTTTATTAACCAATGTCACGCCAATAAATTCAATAAAAATTAAATTTAAAAAATTTCTTCCAATTCTAAAAACTCTGTGCCACTAAGTTTTTTCTATGAGAACAATATTCAGATGAAATCTTATGGACAGAAAAGCATCTTGTGTCCCCGTTCTCTCTTCTTGGCCAAGTGTAATGAGAGTTGGTGTGGAAAAAAAATCTGCTGTGAAAAGGTTCATTCAGCCTTTCCTTAATAGATTGAGTGGTTGGTATTTCTGCTGGCTTCTGAAATACATTACAAATCACAACCTGGAAAAAGTCCCAAAGCAGCTCCAAGCCTTCCTGCTGAATTTGGATCCATCTTCAGGTCTTGCACTGCTGCTCATCCTTAACAACTGACAAAATATTTACTTTGCTCGGTACAGAAAAGGGTAACATTTTCCAAAATATTAAACTAGGTTGGATTCAGAACACAGACAATGAGGCAAAAAGTTGGACCTCTGTTTGAAGCCCTGTCGTTGAATCATTTTCCAGAGTGCCATGGGAAGCAGAGTCTTGGTGGATGTTTGTGTGCCACGGTAATTCAGAAAGGGGCAAAGGCAGCCCGCCCCCGTCTGGCATACTCGCTGGCATGTAGACCAGAGGCTCTCAGAGTGTGGTCCCAGAGCGGTGGCATCAGTACCACTTGGGCACTGTTAAAAGATACAAATTCTCAGCAGCCCATGGCAGTCCTGGGGACTCGGCGAGGCTCTGCAGCCTGTGCCACAAGGAGTGAGGCAGGTGAGCCAGTTCAAGGAAAAGTGCCGCTAAAAGTTTAGAACCACTGCTGCAGGCCTAGGGTGGCAACAGGTGCTCATTAGCTTCGAATTCAGAGTTACTAGTGACAAGACGAGGAACTTAAGTTCTCGTTAATAATTTTTCAAATATAAACGAACTGGTATGTAAATTTGAACTTTGGGCATATTGCTTTTTGAAATGCTCCCTCCCCCCACCACCCCGCCCTCTCCTCTGTCCCCCATCTTCCTCTACTCTCTCCCCTTGTCCCCACTTACATGCCCATGGCAACAGTGTCCGAGTTATATTTGGCCCCCGTTAGGACTGTAAAAATGCACTGCAATTTGTTCTAATGTACTTGTATGTAGCTAATGATTTTGATAAGAATTAATTGCACTTTTTAAAAGCTCATTTGAGGTTCCTCCCAGGATTAAAAATGGGGGTGGGGACCAAAATTGTATGACTGCTACTTATAATTTTCTATTCTATTAATTAGGTTTATGGCTAACAGAACTATTTTTGTAAATCAACTGTGATTTATTTTCAATTAAATTACTCTAAATTTTTCTAGTTGCCAGTTTTAATTAAGAAATAGACTACCACTTTAACGGCTATATTGTTTCTATCTAAAATTGCCAATAATTTCTAGGAGAAATTAAGCTAATCCTCACCAACACCTCCTCCGGCCACTCCCTAACGTCTCATTCCTGCCCCCTCACCCGTGTGTGTTACCTGCCCGGCCACTGCAGGCATCTAAGCTGTGACCTTTGTCCTGCAGTCTCATGCTTGGCAATGTCATCTGGTCCCAGGGTCCTGCATCTGTTGATTTGGAAAGCTCACAAATCTGTAACTAGAGTGTGATTTTGCTCCCGGGTTCCAGCCAATATCTCCAACTGTTTCGATATCCTTCCAGCACCTTCAAGACCTTACAGACTACGCATCCGAACTAGAACTTATTGTTTACCGTAAACCGGCTCTTTCTGACATCCCCCTTTCTTTTAATGAACCTCCCGCTCTCTCTGTCCTCCACAGCCTGTCATAAGTTGGGGGCAAGAAACCAGGAAGAGCAGGACAGTCATGGGTTTTGGAACTATATAGGGCCAGATTCAGATCCAAGCTCTACCACCTCCTGTCTGCATAAGGCACCTCCTGAGATCTTTAGCTCCTTTGTGTGTAAACTGAAGGATAAGTTGGAGAAATCAAAGAGGAAAGGTATATAAGAATATGATTGTGAAATGTATGGCCCAAACCAGAAACACTGAGAATGAGAGAGGCCATTCTTAATAATTATCCCATAATCTAAAAAAAAAAAAAGCATAAACTCAGACTGTGCCAAGAAAAGCAGGACATGTGTTCATCCTCTATATTTACTGTTATGGGTAAAACATAGTTGTTTCCTCAATAAATGCTAGCCCCCTTTCCCTCCCTTCCTGCCATTCCAGTTTGCCTTCAGTATTTTCTGAATCTGCCCGTCACTTTCATTCCTTCTGCCCCCAAAGCTGTCCTCAGTCCCCGTCACTGAAGGATAATGATGTTCCCTGGACTAAGCTCCTTGCCTTCCATTTCTCCCCTCTACTACTTTCTATGCACTGTTGCCAAATTAATCTTCTGAATCTGCGCCTCTTAAACCATTCTCTGCCTCAAGACCCTTTTTAATGACCTCCCACTGCCCACTTACTAAAGGTAAAGCTCCCCCAGCATGGTATTTAAAAGACTTCCTGTTTGAGGTCCAGTGTATTTTTTCAAACTTAACTCCAAACATGATCTTTTTCCTACACCAACTTCTTAGCAAATTCAACCATTTTCCTGTCTTGCCCTCTCTCATGCCTTTATTAATCATGCTGTCTTCCCTGGCCATCACACTCCTCCATCCTGCCTCCACTCTTAAAATCCACTTTGTCCTTCATGCTGGAGTATGACCTCTTTCAAAATGCCTTCCCCAGTCTTCCCAGTGAGACACTCTTCCTGTACCCCCTATGTTCTCCTAAGGGTGTCGCATTCATCATCTATAGCACTGGATGTTCTCTGTTTCACATTGTAGTTGAGCAGGTTTAGGTTTTAGATACCCTACACGTAAAGGGGCGGTGAGAGGAGGCAGAGAATGCACCTTGCCTATGCCCCATTGCTTTAGATAATTCACACATAAGAACTCGATAAATGCTTGTTGGTTGAATGAATGAATGAAAGTCACTTTTGCTCTACCAGCAATCAGATACTGCCATTGCCTCCTCAATTAGCCAAAAGTTCCTAAAAATGTCTGGCAAAGATTCTCATTTATTTTGCTTCTTTTAAGAAGTAGGAGATTGAAATCATCAAATTGGTGCCAGTAAAGATTCTAAAACTACACATAACTTTCCCCTGAATCTTCACTTTGATGCTATTAGCCTGATTTGGCCATTTTTTTAAAAAATGTTAGTCAAAGAAATTTTATACATGCATATAGGGAAAGTCGCACATCTACTTACAACTTGAGTGTTGGAAAATACCTAAAAATCAGTCTCCTTGCATGCCTTTCTCCAAACTCCAAAATGTGTGGGACAGTTTTGTCTTGACTTTTTCTTGCTTCTGTCCCAATGAGAGAAGCAAAATTGTATATATATGCTAAGGCTATGTGACTCTACTATCTCTTTAGGCATTTGTTTGTGTGACTGCTTTATAGTTGTTATGACATACAGGTTTGTTTTATTTTTATTTTTTTAAGAGAACAGACATGGCTAAAGGAATAGGTCTTATTTTAAAATTTTAATTTTTGCTCAAAATGTCATTAAGAGGAAGTTCTTTGTTTCCAAAGATATCTTTTGAAAGCTAACAAAATAGCGTAGTCATAATTTTCAGAATTTTCCTGTTTTGATATTTACCACTGGTTTGACTTACAAAACTGTTCTGGTGCAGTGAATAAAGTCACACCGGTATAGTCGTACCTTAAAAGGACAGCTCTAGATTCCATTCTCCCTAACTTTTTTAATTCAAGAGATCATTGTCTTTGCATTCAATAATTGCCCAGACAATTCTGTTTCCTGCTGTGAATATTTTTACCCAAGACTTTTACCTCAGCATGAGTTTTCTGAAATGAAAATATAGGAAATGAAAACATAACAGTTAACCTTCACTGAATTCGAAATGCTTAGGCCTTCATGTGTGCATAATTTTATGAAAATTATATAGGGACTACTTAGGTGCCTATTAAAAATTAATTGAATTACCGGTGGGTCTCTAATTCACATCACCACTCAGGAAATGGATGTCAGGGACAAACCACCAATCATGCTATAATATTTCCAAAGATAATCTGATGTCCTAAAGAAAGATAATTAACTGTCTGTGTGAACTTCGGTCATGGCGTTAAGACTCTCGACCACAGATAATAGACTTCGCAGAGGTGGGAGGGTTGACCCAAAAAGCAAGAATCTTCTCAGTATTCCGTCAGTCAGTCATAAATGCTTACTCAGTGCCTGCTATATACTAGGGCACTGGGCTAGCATCAGCGTACATTGCAAAGCAACCAGGCGTGGCCCTGCCACGGGGAGCATGCTATCTAGTTGATAGGAGCCATTACAAATGTGCTGGTGTCTCTGCTCTGTGCCCTTCCTTCATCCCCATCTGAGTTGATGGTCACCAGCAGGAAGGCTCAAGAAAACAACAGTGGGAGATATCCTTTAGATGCCCTCCAGTTTGGGAGGACATTTATCTAACTTGTTTTATCTGAAACATTGTAAAATCGAAATAGAAACAAGAGCAAAAACTAAAAAACGACCTAACTTTTAAGACCTAAAATACCTTTATAGCTATGCAGAAGCCTAGGTTTCCAATTTTAGGCCAAAAGAGCTGTGATCTCTTCGAGGTACAATCTTTTTCAACATAGAGAAATATCCTTGTGGATATTTTGGAGTTCTTTCACAAGCGTTCTTTAGGAGGAAGGACCAAAGGCTCACTCAGCAGCTTCAGTGGTTGGCTCAGGGAGGAGCTGGGGGTGGGGGATGGCGGTTTACTACAAGGTTACACATGCCCGGGTGTCAGGACAAGCCAGGGAGATCTGGAGCTACAGAAGAACGGGGGTCTTCAGTTGGGGGTCTGCGTTAATGTGACTCTGATGGTCTCCCAGGACCCACTACATCCTCCTTTGCTTGTTGCATATCTTATTATCTAGCTTCTTTAGCCTTCTCTAGTTCTATTTTTTTCTCTTCTATATGATTTTCAAACACTTGAGCAGTGAAAACCTTTCTGCAAGCAACATCTTGCATGTAAAGCTGATGAAGGTGGAACCGCTCTGGATAAAGTGGGCATGAGCTTGGATCCTCCCACCTGGGCCCCTCGTTGTCCCGACATCAGGCCCTATGTTACCTCCACAGAACCCCAATGATTCCTCGAGATGTTCTTTTGAAAACCTCTGCTGTGCCCTTAGCTTTGGTTTTCTCAGTCTACCTTTTCCCATGACCATCACTGTACACCCGGAAGAGAGGACCTAATGGGCCCCATTTTGTCTTATTGCACCTGATTGGACTGTTTTTCAATAAAGTGTCTACCCTCGACCCAATCAATGGTGACCAAGGTGAGGGTAACTCATGTGAAATGTGGCTGCATAGGGCTATCCCTTCAACAGGTGCTGAGTAAAGCAGTGGCTTGGCAGGGGTTGTGTGTGGCAGCACTGTGACTGCCATGTCTACTGAGTGGTGGGGTTGGAGCAAGTGTCTCAGCACCTGAACTGAGAGAATATAGCAGAAGCTTCAAACAGCCAAGGCCAACACACAGGAGAGGGCAGCCAAGGAACAGGAAGGAGAATCTACAGTCATTACGGGGATCTGAACTTCCTTTACTCACAGGAATGAGAGACTCGGGGCTTTGGGCTCAGGGGAGTGTGGGACGCTCAAAGCCAGTAAAGATAAGATTGTCACCAAAGTGATGGGTGTGGTCTGGGAGACAGGGGAAACAAAGGTAGCCTTCAGCTGCCTCTTTGTGTAGGTGCAGAGTTAGCTTTTGAAAAATGTGTTCTTTCCATTTCCAAGATGTCAAGTCTAAAGCGCCAACTCATTCTCAATTTAAGAGTGAAATTCTTATTCCTGGGAAAGGCAGACGTTGCTGTCATGGCCACAGGAGACACTGCTTTGAAGGCTGCCTGGACAACATCTTTTTGGCAGAGTTGGGCTGCACCAGCTCCACGGTAGAGTCCCCGACTAGGGGCCAAGAGGAGGCACTGTGGCTCTCCCAGCCAGGGGAAGCTGCGTGTGGCCCTGCATGGGCCTTGTGCCTCCAGCAGAGGGAAAACCTTCCTCCAGCAGCGCCCTTGACCTTGGCATGAGATACTGTGAGGAAAGCTCTGGTACCTGCAATCTGAACAAAGTATTTGTACTTAGTACTCACACTTGAAGACCTTTGCCTCCAAAGAGGAATTATTCTGAAGAAACTCATGTTATAACGATTCTCTTCCACCTTCTTTGGGGTTCTATCACAAAAAAATAGGTGTACTTGTTGGGAATTGAGGGAAAATAGGTATTTTATTATGTACTGTACATTGTCACATTCACTTCCCAGAAAAGGTGAGGGTGAAACTGAGTCTTAGAGAATGAACAGGAGCTATCTCCATGAACAAAGAGAAAAGGGGCTCCCTCGCTGAGGGATCGTGTGCACACCTGTAGACCAGCACTACTCAATAGAAACATAGTGCCAGCCACATGTGTGAACCAGATTGAGCAGAAGTACAAAGAAGCAGGTAAAATCAATTGAATGACCTATTTTATTTAATTCAACAAATCCTAAATATCATCATTTAACAAGTAATCAATATGTTAAAGTTATTAATGAAATACTTTATATTCTTTATTTTACACTAAATTTTAAAAATCAGATGTGTATGGTATACACTTATAGCACAGATCAATGTAAACTAACCATACTGCGCGTGTTCGATAGCCACGTGTGTCTAGGGGCTACGGTATTTGACAGCACAAGTGTAGATGATAGAGGAAAATCTCGGAATATTAATAAGCAGGGAGCTCTTTGAGATGCCTGTTGCACAGGCCGGATGTGGTCGATGGGTGAGAGATGAAAGGGAGATTCGGACAGACGCCAGGCCACGAAGGCCTTAGGTACCATGTTAGGGGAGTCTTGCTTTAATCGTAAAGACATTTCAGGGGCCTTCGGTGCCTTTCAGAGGCTTTATGTAGATCACTCTTGAACTTTGGGAAGATTATGCTGACGACTGCGTGGAAGGTTGGTAGAGGATGCACAGTGCAAGGGCCACTGGCGCTCCTTTCTAATCCGTTGTTTTTCTCTGTGTTTAATGAAACATTCATATCAACTCCAGCAATGAGTGAACAGCTGTTCTCAATATTCAGTGTTTCATGAGTTTTGTATCATTTTCTGGGCCTTTATGAGAATTTGAAGGGTAAAGTAGAAGAGGAATTAAGAATGTCAGGTTGTAAAAGAGAAAACGTTGGCTGGGGACGCCTTGGGCTTGGACTGAGCAGCTCACATCATGCAGCTCTTAGTCAGAGACCCTGGCCTCCCCCGAACCTCTTTGTACCGGGATGATGCCGTTACTCACTGCATGCTTGCGTGGCAGAAGACAAGCTTCCCGGATTCCTTTTCTTCTCAGGATTGCCTGTTTCACGGGGTCCTTTCTTCTTCCCACCTATCCTTCTGTCACTTTGCTTCATGGTTCCATTGGTTTCTAATCCAAAAGATAGCATATCAATAAATTTTTATGTGTGAAAGTAGATCAAGTTGAATCTTGTTAAAGTAATATACTAGCCATGCCCCCCCCCCTTTTTTTAGGCTCCTATGCGAGTCCTCTTGAGCCATATAACAATAACTACCACGTGTATGGGGCAGCCAGTGAGACTGGAGGCCACAACAAAGGGAGGCATTGCTCTTGCTAATGGAGGAAGTGTCTGTACATCTCACACCTGCTTCCACTCCAGCACCATCCAGCCCTCCTGTCCCCAAGGCCCAGAAGTGGCTAAAGCAGCAGGTGATTTGATGACTAGCAGCCGCCTCAGGACACAGACAGCTGGGCTGGTTCCGCCCGGCACTGCAACCACGTCTTAAGTCTGATATTTCAAAAACTACAATTTCTTAAACTTCAAAACCAAGTCCTCAGATTATATAATGTTGAGGGGTTAATTTATTTTGCTCAAATTAGAGTTTAGGCAATTCGGGAATGATTGGTGGTTTGAAGAGATAACAGAAATGGAGAGGGAAATGAACCCCGTGTTACGTTGCTGGGGAACCACCTGGACTTTGCTGGGCCAGCTGTCAATAACCGCTGTTCTTTCTCCGTCGTGTTCATAGTTTACCGAGGTAGTAGGTTATTAGAAAAGGATTTTTGCCCTGACTGGTATGGCTCCATGGATTGGATGTCATCCACAAACTGAAAGATCGCCTGTTCGATTCCCAGTCAGGGCACAGGCCTAGGTTACAGGCCAGGTCCCCAGTTGGGGGAGTGTGAGAGGCAAAGGATCGATGTTTCTCTCCCTCTCTTTCTACCTACCTTCCCCTCTCTCTAAAAATAAATAAAACCTTTTTTAGAAAAAAAGAAGAAAAGGATTTTATTTTTTCTGTCTTTCATTTAAGAAAAGGATCTGCATTTTGAGTTTAATATTTGTGAGAAGCCAGCTGCAGTGCCTGTTTGGCATCTGTCCATGGTGCTTGCGCTGCATCGACCGTGTTCTGAAAACTACATAGCCCCCAACACACCCCTCTGCTCAACCCTGTGCAGTGGGGACAGTGTCTCTGGGAAGAGGGGAAGACCTGGACTGAGACAGTTTTCCCCACTGTTCAAATAAAACACCAGGTCGTGAGCCTTTTCAAAGGTAAAAGATTTCTCTTTATGAGCTCTCCACACATGCTTACTCATAAAGAAAAAAAGAGAAAAAGTAACTATGAGCTGGAAAACTGCATGAGGTCAATTTCTGTTGCTTTTGTCAATTGTCTTCTTTCAAAGGTAGGTTTGAGTGATTAAGTGATAATCAGATGAGTATCCCCAAGGGGGTTTCCCAAAGAAGAGAGAAAATCCTGGAGATTTCCCCACCTGGTTGCTTCTGAGGAGTTTGTCTCAAAAAAGAAGAAAATATTGATGGAGCACAGCCTGGGAGGTTGTGTCCTTATATGGAAAAAAAATATTGCTGGAGAAATAAAGTGAGAAGGGAAAAAGTAGTCCAGCTAGACAGTGTCTCCTCCCTACGCCCTCCTTTCTTTTAACCTGGATTCTTCGAGTGTCCATTTTGGGAAGGGGAAGCGAGGACTCCTCAGACAGATCCTAATTAGGATCCTTTTATTACAAAAAATGGATCCAAATTAGTCTCAAGAACCTAAATCTTGACAATGAGGTAGAACAGAAATACTTGAACCTTTCACTTAGAAAGTTGCCTTTCACAACCAGTGGTGAATTTACTATGATACATAACATTGGCGGAAGCAACTGGGAGATGAGGATGCAAATGAACTTTGATCAGATTGGCTGAGACATGGCAAAGGTGTTATTCCACTCGAAACTCAAATACCTTCCCCTTCCTGGAAAAACAAAAATGAAACAAAATGAATTATCAATCCATAGTCCTGTACACATGCATTTATTCATTCATTCAGTCAGTCATTTATTGAGAGCCTACTAAATGTTAGGTAGATGGTGTGAGGGGTTTAAAAATGAATGGTAGATGATGCTGACTTGAGAGGGGCTTCAGTTCTAGTGGCAGAAGTGGGTTAGGGAATGGTTACATACAACGTAAGGGGCAGGATACGTGTGTGGTGCCATGGAGCCCCGGAAATGGGTTGCTTCTTTGAGTGGAAGGCTGTGAGGATTTTAATCCATGCAAGACTTTTTGTAAATAAAATTTGTTATTTTCTTTCATCATCGAAGGTCTCCATTAAGACACATTACATGGTTCTACAATATATTGTTGGAAGAAAAATGAAAATCTGCACTTTGCATACCTTTGCACTTGGTTTTGCCTGAGGCTATATTTTATAAAGTAATGGCAGGGGAAATTTGCGGGAAACGTTCAGATCTACGGGATTTTTGTGATTTGAAGCTGAACCCGTGCGTCAGAAAGGAAGTATATCGGATTAAGCTGCTGGAATGAAGAATGCAGCCTTTTTCTGCTAAATGCCTCCCTGTGTTTTCCATCTTACTCCCCTCTCTCCTGATACATTTTTACTTTTGTGTAGCCAGCCCAAAAGGAAGTGTGACGTTTTACTTACCCGGGATATTTTGGTTTATTTGCTCCTGGGAAGTCTCTGTGGGCTTTACAGGCCGTGCCAGTTCTCAGGAGTAGACCGCGTATGGCTGGTGTCCCTCCTGGTGACCTTCGCAGCCATCTGGGTCCGGACCCGCGTCTGCCCGCTCAGCCCAGCGGGGCAGGGTCTCAGCTCTGAGTTTGCAGATGCTTCACCCTGACTCGGTTTCCATGACTCACGCCATCTGTTGGTAATTTGCTGTTATTCTGGAGTTAGGGGTTTTCAAAGGCTTCGATTTCTGGAGTCCCTCCATGAGGTGCACTGTCTGGCCACAGTTTTCTGACTCCAGCTTCCTATCCGGTCTCAGGCCAGGCCCCAGCTCTGAGTCAAGCTGCCATGAATGTAATGATAATGTTCTTTGCACTTTGGAAAGCTTCACATCAAGTTCCTGCCGCCTCCTGAGCGAGTTTCACTCTTCATGGGACTTGTTTGAAGTTCGGCCAAGCTGGCAGCCCTGGGGTTCCATTTTTACAAGCTCTAGCAACAGTAGGCTGCAGTCCTTTGTGTCACCATGCCATCTGCTTAGCTTTTTCCCTTTTCGAACTGTAAGCAAAGTGAGTGAGCTACCTACACCAAAAACGCACGCCCTCCAATTAAAAGACATTCGCATCAAGTCGACCTAAATGTCACAGCTTTGCCTGTTCTAAATCATGTTTCTTTCTCATACTTCTGGGAGAAATTTTATTTTCACCAAAAACATAGACAATAAGAATAATGAACATGTATTAATGTTTTTCTACATACCAGGCACTGTGCTACATGTTTTGTGTTCTCATGATCCCATTTTATCTACAAAAACCCAGTGAAGTACCATTCCTATCCCTGCTTTTGCATATAAGGAAATTGGGGCTCAGATAGGTTAATTAACTTACCTGTGACCATGCCACTAGTAAGTGATAAAACCTAAATATAATCCCTACTGCCTGGCTTCTGAGTGCAAGAGCTTAACAGTTTTTGTATTCTCCCCCTCTCTTGATATTAATTGTCCATCCTTTTGAATTTCAATGCCTATGACTAAAAAATCCCTTCTTCAATAGAGCTTCACACATCTATTAGCAATTCCCATTCATTTATCCAGCCGACAAGTATTTATTGAGCATCTATTGCATATACCATGCTGGGCCCTCAGGAGGTAATTAGGAAGAACTCTTATCTTGTGGAGCTTGTAATATAGTTTGGGCCACATTTATTTGTTTAACAAATCTTTGTATGAAACAGTATATAGACACTGTGCTAGGGACTGGGGCTATAAAGTCAAAAGCAATGTTATCCCTTAACTGTACCATACTCAGAGTTAAACTTTCCAATATACCAGAACTCTCGGGAATTGCAATTCCTGGATTAGGAATCAGAAGAGCTGGATTCTAGCACCAGTATTTCTTATGTATGTCTTGGCCAAATTATGGAACTTCTCCCTCTTTCTTTCTTGGTTTCTTCATATATTAAATAACCATGGAAGATTACCTCCAGCTCTATAAAAACCATTTCTACTTTAACTGGCCTTACAAGGGAGTCTAGGGTTTAGAACTGTGGCGAAAGAGAAAAGAGGTAAGCCTAGGTTTGTGAGAGAAGCAGGGAAAAACTTCAAGAAGCATGTTAACCAGATGGCTTCAAGTAACAGAAAACATGACCAACCACTTAAAAACAAATATGAATTAATTTTTCCACATAAAAAGAAGTCCAAGGGAAGTGTTTCTGCTGTTATTTCAGTTGCTCAACAATGCCATGAAGGACATAGTTTCTTTCTAGGTTTCTGATCTGCCACCCTTAGGGTGTTGACCTTTCATCCTGAAAGTTATTGTCTCGTGGTAACGAGATGGTTTCTGTTGTTTCCAGAATTATTTTCTCATCCTGGTGTCCAAAGCGGAAAGGAAGCCATAGGAGAAAAATGTCTTTCTCCCTAGCGTGGCACTTTTTGTTGTTGTTTTCACTCTGGAATAGAAGCCCTCCTCCTGCTGACATTTCCTTTTATCTTATTGGCTAGAACTGCGTTCTAGCCAATGTCAAGCCCTAAACCAACCATAATTAAAGCTTTGGATATGAGACTGGGCTTCTGTTTTCTCTGAAGTCATGGAATCTCCACCTGCTACAATAGCTGGGTTTGATTTGCAAGGAAGAAAGTGAGTAGGCAATTATGAGTGTCTGTCATAGAGAGTTGAGTGGAAGCAGACACTCAAACAATGGTCATTTAGCCCTAGAAAAGCCTAGAATACTTGAAGACATTGTAATGTGCAGGAATACTGAGCAGATTAATTCTAGGAAAGATAGGTCCAGCGCAGGGGGGCAAAAAAACCTTTGTTGTCCAAATAGGTTTTGCGTTCAGAGTGAATTATCCATAGAAAGGAAAGCTAGAGGATAAAATCACCATTAAGAGGCTCCTGTGAACCCCCCATGATTGGCTTGTATTTGGAATGGAGAAGGACCAGGTACAACTTCTCTTTCATCTTAAATTCAGACACTGTAGAAGTTATTAACAGGGAAGGTTAATGCTCACTGGGGCAGCCTTAAAGATCTCGGTTATCCAAACGTCTTTGTTGAACTGAATGCCATGATACAAAGGTGAATAACATACAGTCCACTCTGAGTCAGAAATTTTAGATTTCTGTGCATTTCCAACTGTAATTGCAATGTAATGAATGTGTTACCACACGTGAACGTTTTTGCTGAGAATACAGTTGGAGCACTGTGAAGGGACTGGTCAATTCTGGTCAGAATGGGGCGGATGAGGATGCAGGTTGGATGTGCAGTAGGAATGATATTTGAGCTGAACCCTGAGGAAGAAAAAGGGGTAATCAGAGTTGAAACACAGAGAAGGACAGTGTAGCCAGGGGAATCTTCTAACAGAAGTCAAACTCCTCTGAATCTTTTTCAGCAGATACTTAATGTTAAGACATTTAGGATCAGAAGAATCAACACTTACACCAGCTAATTGGACAACCTGCAATTTTTTTCTTTGTTGGCATAGACTGTTGCTGTGGTTTCAAAAAAAGTGAACTAAGCCAATCAGAGAAAGAGAAATACCACAGGATTTCGCTTATGTGAGGAATCTAATGAACAAACTGAACTGACAGGAAAAATAGAGAGACTCAGAGATAGAGAGCAGGATGACAGCTATTAAGGGGAGAGGTTACCGGGCAGGGGGATCGAGCAAAAAGGAAGGAAGACTCATGGACATGGACAATAGTGTGGGGATTGCGGGGAGAGGGAATATAAAGAGGTTAAATGGTAATGGAAAAAATTCAATAATTTTTTTTAATGAGGAAGTGATGGATGCTTATGTATGGCTGTTTGCTGATGAGCTGAGGAGCTGGCCTTGGCTAGAACAGCAAGTAGACAAGCAGCCTCTAATGAATATGGGAAGGACTGACTGTGTGTTCAACTCCTCACCTCTGTGACCACGTGATCTTGTTTCCCTCTTATCTTTCCACGTCCATATCCATATTTATGAGCCCATCTTGCCATGTAAGCTTCACCTCCTAAACAGTGAGGTGGGTGTCATTACAGCTTTGACCTTCCCGTGCCCTTGCACGGGACCTGACACACTGTCAATGTTTGAAACATAGATGTGGGTGACTAAGTGGGTGACTGAATAAATGCAATGGGAAGTTGGCTATGGATGATCTATGTGTTGGCCACAGAGGCAGTTGGAACTGATGAATACCCTCCTGACTGCATTCTGTTAAGCATGTCGGGCTCAGGATATTTTATCTGACTAGAAGGTGCAAAATATGCCAATAGGTGGGGAGAAGAGGCAGAAGGTCTCCCTATAATTAGGTATGTGTAACTGTAAGGGTCTGGGTCAAAGTGAGCCACTACCAAAGCCCACCTAAAATAGACCAAGAGACTAAATGAGCAGGGATCAAACGTTTGTTCAAACTACGCATGAAAGGGAGTATGATATAGAGGATTTAATTTTAGAGTCTTCACCCGTCTGTTTGAATCCCAGTTTCGTCACTTCCTGGTTCTATGACTTTGAGTAAATCACTTAAACCCTTTATGCTTCAGTTTCCTCATCTGCAAAAATAGAGTTGTTGTGAGAATGAAATGAATATATGCGTGTCACTCTGTATTATCACATGCCTGGCAAATAGAGAATACTCTACAAGTGCTAACAACTTGAGCTGCAGGATGACCTAGGAAATGAGTATTACTTTCTCACTTTACAGATGATGAAAGTTTGACTGAGCGATTTTAAGTGAGGCCCTGGATCTGCTCAGTCTAGTAGGTGGTAAGTGACACAATAAGGGTTGAAATTTAAATCTGACTCTACAACCTCTGCTGTAAGAACTTGAATGACTTCAGATTATGCTATTAGTGGCCATCTGTTGACCTTAACGTGGCTAGGGAGCAGCTGAGACTTCCGTTAATATGTCTCCTTTAACAGACCTGGCATTTCTACATGCAACATATAACCCACAGACACCCCTTTCTGCCTGGGGTCATGAAATGATGGAATCAAAGATTTGAGCACATCAACCAATCACAGTTCCTCCCCTCCAGACCAGTTTGCCTCACTTAAGACCATCTGTGGTAAAGGAACATATTGTTTTCTTTCTTTTTAATTTGAAACCTGCCATGAACCAAAATTTTTATAAATTGTAATTTTAAAATGGATTAGAAATTTTAAAATGGGCTAGAAAAAGCAAATGAAAAACAAGGAACAGTCTAACCCCAATTTTGATATCATTAGATTTAATGGGTAAATTGCTAGAGAAATTTCTAGATGCTTATTCTCAATTTTTGTCCTTATATTTCTGTGGATGTGTACCAATGGCTAGTCATGGTCCACAGACCACACTCAAGAGGGTTGTTTTTTTTTTAAAGATTTTATTTATTTATTTTTAGAGAGGGGCAGGGAGGGAGAGGAGAGAAACATCAATGTGTGGCTGCCTCTCGCACACCCCCCACCAGGGACCTGGCCTGAAAGCCAGGCATGTGCCCTGGATTGGGAATCAAACCGGTGACCCTTTGGTTCGCAGGCTGGCACTCAGTCCACTGAACCACACCAGCCAGGACAAGAATTTCTGATTAAAAGAACCTCTGTGAAGAATTATCAGATGAAAATGATGCCAGTTCCTATTTGCTTTTTGCTTATGAGGAAGTTCCTCAAGTTTCTATGGATATTCCTATACAAATATTGACCTGATCACCCGGAGAACCTCTATCCATCATCTGAGGGCATTAGAAAAATGATCTGGAAAAACAAACAAACAAACAAACAAGAAAATCACAGCCTCTACAGTGGATCTTGTGCTGGGCACAAGGTAAATGGTAAAGCCACTTTTCACAAAGGTTCAAGAGAACCCCCAAAAGACACAGGCCCTGGGAGTTCTTCAGAAACACTATTTTAGTCCATAACTAGTCCAAACCCCAAGTGAAACCCTCGCCCCTATGAAGAAGACTGAGCCATTTCAGAGTGACGTGGAGTTAGGTGGAGTTACATGAAACCCTCTCCCTCACCCCTCAGCCTGTATCCCTGACTCAAACCAGACTCGCTTGGCAACTTTTCCCTCAGGTCCAAACTCAGATTGGCTGTCACCATCTTCACACTTTTAGGATGAGACTTTAAGAGAAAAAAACAGAAAGAAAGAGGGCAGGCAAAGAAAGTTTATTCCCATGAAGACCTGCTGATAAACCTCCTATCAGATGTTCCACTTTCCATTCCGTTAGCTTTTATTTTTATTTAACAAATATTTCCACTGTGCTTATTAGATGTCAGGTACTGTTCTAAGAAATTTGTAAACATCAGCTCGCTGAATCCTCACAACAACCCTAAGCAGTAGGTTCTATTACTCTCCCTGTTTTATAGATTGGGAAACAAAGGCACAGAGTATTTGAGGATCTTCCCAAAGTCACACGGAAGGTTGTCATCTATGTCAACATTCCTTTTCCTTTTTCCTTTTCCCTGACAAAAAGGAAAAGTATAAGGAAAGACTTAGAATGAGTGAGAATAATAGCGGTATGAGGAGCACGGAGTCTTAGCCCAGAAGAGAGCAGCCAAATCGCTGAAGAACGAAAAGGGGATACTTGTCATCATAAGGGAAACAGACTTAAGACTGAGTGGCAGGGTTGGTATGTAATGTGAGCAAATAGAACCAAAACCGCATTATCTGTCATAACCAAACTCACAGCAAAGGACATGATAGGACATCTGTAGCCATAACAATTATGATAAAATAGCTGTGTGCTTTTTGAATCTCTGCTATGGGGCAGCTTACATGTATAACTTGGTTTAATTGTCACAACCCTATGAGAAAGACAGTATTATCCCCGTTTTTCAAATGAAAATGTTAATAAAGGTGCAGAGAGGTATAACAACTTGCTCATAGTCTCTCAGACACTGCTTGGCAAAACTAGGCTTTCTATTCAGTTCTTCACTGAGTCCAAATCATAAGCCATTTCTACTCGGCCACACTGTCAGAGTGGGTGACCCCATGCCATGGGGGTTGGGTTAGGAGAATCCTAAATCTGTGAGCAAAGTCATTCTATGTCCTTGAGTCTCAGAACTATGTTACCTACAAATGAAACTAAATGGGTTATTTGTTTGTTTTTTTCAATGGGGAAACCCCAAGAAAGACAAACCTAGCTACCCATGAACTAGACACAGAACCTCTCCATGTCATATAAATGATAATGTCTTACGTGCCTTACAAGAGGAATATAGACACGATAGCTGAGACTATGACCCCACTGAGACCCTGGGATATCTGTTTCTCTCATACTTGCTTGTATGTGGTCTGTGGAAGGTGAAATGTTACTGAGCCTGATGCCTGTCCGATGCCCTGGATGGATAACCTGCTAGAGTGATTGGGTTCCTCCAACATTATTTCCATCCTAGATCTGCATGAAGTTCATTGACTGCGTTGGTTCCTGAGACCAGACCAGAGGGTGTTTTCATTGCTCCATGGAGCTTGTATAAAATGTATTCCGTTCCTTTTACAATATTCTTCAGTCCAGCTACTTTTCAGTCCTTCATAAACAATCACTTGATTGTGTGGGGAACATTTGCAATAGTCATATGTGGATGCTAAAGCCATATTTGGTGTGGAATTGGAATCCTGCCTATGATATTCAGTTTATCTAAAGCAATTCAAGAATAAGATAAAAAAATTAATTAATTCCGGAACAGAAGTTGAGGAGTGATACTCTTGGAAGGCCAAGTGAAATTGTGAAAACAGCACTGATAGGAGTTTCAAAAAAAAAAAAAAAAAGTGGGGAGAAAACCGTGCGTTCTTGGAATTGGCCAGGTACTTCCCCAGAATGCTATACTTACCCAGAATTCTAGTCTTCTCTCTCTTTGAATGGTCTCCCAGATAAAAATAGCCAGATAAAGTAGCCCAGATACCAAAATGCCAGGAATCTTTTGACCAGGTGAAGTCTCCTCTTTCAAGATGTCTGACGTTAAGCCACCCCAGACCAACCTGTCCACTTTATTTGATAATAGACAGGGTAACCTAGGTGTCGCTGAAGTACTGATTAAGGGCAGTGAAGGAAGGAGGCTTTCTGCAACTTGCTTAAGGAGAGAACTCATTCTGTGTTGCCCCCAGCTGTGATGCAGAAGTCCATGGTAGGCTACTGCCTTACCACCACTGAGGGCGGAATAGAAGAAGAAATCCATCCCCTGTGGTACGGAAGAAAGGAAGACGTAATAGACGGGGATTTCCTGGATTAAGCTGGGGTTAAGGGGAATGAGGGTAGAGAGTCTGGGGGAATGCAACAAACATCGTAATCTGTGCTTGTGAGGCTCATCTGTGACTAGGTGTCTATTTAGTTTGAACCAGAAAGCATTCTCCATCCACACTTCCATCCTTGTTGGAAAGGATGCAGATGTGGCACTCATATCTCAACTCCCTACTCTTGCTCTCAACACAGACATAGCTAATCAATCACAGCACTCTTCCCAGCCATGCCAGCACTTGGCGTCTAAATCCTTGTCACCCAGTGCTCCAGGCATAACAATTGGCAGATGAGTTGAAACCTGTTTACCTTCTCTTGTCAGCATCGGTAATGCAAAGATGAGTAAAACACAGCTCCTTACCTTAAGCAACTCTCAGACTTGAGGGAAACCGACCTAGCAAGAGTGACATATTTACTATTTCGAGATGAAATGATAGAATTATACATTCGATGGTGTGGGAACATAATTACGGAGAGTAATTATTCCTGAAAAAGTGTTTCCTGGAGGAAATGAACGTGGATCAGGTTAAAAGGAGAGAGTTCACTTCTCAGTCCAGGTAGGGTAGGCCTGGGGGCTTACCGTATTTTGCCTTGTATAATGCGCACCCATGGTTTCTGTGTGCATTATACACAGGATTATTAGGCCCATTTTATACCCTTGGTGTGTAATCATTATACCCATGTATAATGTGCATACATATTTTTCCCTCGAAATTTGGGGCAAAACGGTGTTCATTATACATGGCCAAATACGGGCAATTTGCATGACCTGTGGAGGTGTTTCTCAGCCTAGGGTCTGAGTGGGGAATAGCAAGGGGTGGGGATGGGTGGCAGACCACAGGTCAAGAGAGCTGCCTCTCCTTGATTGCCAGGTATGATTTTAAGGATTTTTCTTGTAGAAAAATTCCCAACCTGAATGGGACACCATGTTGGCCATGAAATTATTACAAGAGTTCCACGAATTCACAGCTCACTGAGTAGCCTCTGAAACATGGTGGAAATACCACATAGGTGTGCCCTTTGTAATGTCACCACTAAGAGCACACAGTGTTCTTGGAGCAGTAGAAGATACAGGGGAAAGAAGGCTCTCACCCTCAACAGTTTAATGTGAGTGGCACAAAGCAAACACTATGGCCATAAACATACTAGCCTGAGAACTGATTTAATTGTGAAAATGTGCTTCCTGTGTAAGCTGGGAAGATGTGGGCCATTCAAAAGAGCCCTGGGATCTGAACGTCTGCTTGGATGCTTTTATGACAGCTCACATAATCAAGTTAATTCTCCTTTTATTGAAAAATATATAAATTCAGTTTGGGTTCATGAGCTCATAGCACTTGTTAGCACTAAAGCCTTTTCCTGACAACCCAGAGTACTTGAACTTAGGTTCCTTCTCTGAGAAGTCATTATATCTAAATAAATACTCTGTGAAGGAAATAAACTTAGCTATTAATCTGACTAGCAGTTCAACTTTAGAAGAAGAAATGATCTGTAACATTAGGACTAAATTAGCATCATTAAGGATCAGCAACCATTATCACTTTTATGGGAGGGTGCACCTCTGAAATTTCAGCTAATAAACAAGACTTCTGGGTTTATTCATCCAAACATTGAACATTAGCCAGCCCTCATTACCAGAGTTAATATTATAATCTCTTACATTTGCATAGCACAGTTGGCAAAACACTTTCTCTCACACACGTTATATCATTTGATGCTTCTAATAACCATTCGAGGTAGATGGAAAGGTATTATGAAACCTGTGTTAGTGGTAAGTATGGCCATTATCCTGTGCCTGGATTTTTTTAAAACAAATACCTATATAAACAGAATGAAACAGAAGATTGGATAATTATCAACAATGAGAAATTGGGGCAATTACATGCACTATCCCTTTCCCATCCCATGCCCGTTAAGTCATAAAGGGGTCATGCAGGGTTTATGAGAGTCTGTTAATATTTTTCAAGGTGAGAAACACCCCAAAGATGAACCCGGTGAACCTAGTAACAAAGCGGGTCCCATGGCAACCAGGCAGCACGCAATTTGAGGAATTATCCCAATTTGAAACATTGCTATTAATAGCACATTTTTCATAAGTACAAAATGTACCCCTGAAAGCAAGAAAAATGAAGCCAAGTTTGTACAGAACTGAAGAAAAGGGAGGCAGGCTGAAATGAACAGGGCCAGGAAGGACAAGGGGAAGAGATGCTGGTCTCTGAGGACAGGCCAAGCAGTGGGCATATAATCAGTACAACTCACCGAAGGAGAGAAATCTTAGGATTTGCTGTCAGTTTTTTTCTAGACAACATTTTGATATGTGCAGCAGCAAAGTTTACTGACATAGCATCTATTTATACAAAGCAATGAAAGAAGGAGACAAAGAAGAAAGAACATAGCTTCCCAAGAAGATTCTGAGTATGTAGAGTTTCATGGCAATTTTATTTCCCCCCAAGGGCTCTGCACTAAATTTACTGCTCCTTTCATTTTATTGATACTATAATGGAATTTTATACGCTCTAATTCAGAAATGAAAATGTTTATTCATTTCATATGTCACTACCAAATCCAATCAGGAACAAATATTGTCCCTCCCCAAGCTGCACTCATATAGAATGCTAATTTCTTTGAAAAGAAATAATCAAGTTTTGGATGAGGGTGCTGTTCTTTGCTATCAACCAATGAAGCAGCCTCAGAAGTGGGGCTCTTCATCCAAATTTTTCCTGCAGAACGATGTAAGTGTTTCTATCCTGCAAGGATGAACACTGGGGACTTTACAGCTGCGGTTCCTGTTTGTTGGTCTCTTTGCTCCGGGGCTCACCAACGCCATTTGTAATCCTTACAGCAATGTAAGCAGTGAATACCCTCAACAGAGGTGTGTTACGGGACAGTCTGGCTTACAAGCTAGCAGCATAGGCTTTCAAGAAACACAGATCTGTGTTCGAGTCACAAAGGTCAGGGTTTAAGTCCTGACTTCTGCTTACTAACTGACAACCTAGAGAAGTTATTCAACCCTCTAAGTTCCATTCAGTTTCCTCTTAGAGTTAGTTGGGAAGGAAATGAGATGATCCCTCTGAGCCCTTCAACACAGAAATGATCACATAAGAAGTGTTCATTTTAAAAATGATGAGTAAATGTTTGTGTATGAAGCCCATAAAATAACAGTCAACATTTACTGAGCAATGTACATACCGTGTACATTGTACCGTATTAGGAAATCAGAAAGCTTCACCTGTGAGAGTTAGTCAACTAGAAAATGAGAAGGAGCAATGTCTACACAAGAACACCCTCAATTCTGACATCAGTTGCAAGTTCAGGGATCCTCAAAATCCTCCAGTTTCAAAATCTGCTAGCAGGATTCACGGAACACATTGAACACTGTTAGGTTCATGATTATGGTTTATTCCAGGAAAAGGATACTGATTAAAATCAGCCAAGAGAATAAGGACGATGAGAAGGGTCTAGGAGGTGTCCAAAGTGGGTTCCCGTTTTCCTTTCCCCTCACAGCAATGGAAGGCATTAGTTCTTCTCAGTGACAATGTCCACAGAATATTGCCAACCAGGGAAGCTCACCTGAGCCTTTGGTGTCCAGAGTTTTTACCGGGGCTCAATCATGTACTTCCTGCATGGCTGACCTTTAGTGTCCAGAGCTTTCTTGGAAGCAGAACCCATACCAAGTAGCCTAAAGTCCCCATCATAAAGTCATGTTGCTAGACTGCTTGGTGGCCAAAGCCCCCCAGGCAAACAGGCACTGCGGTCAGCCAGGGTTGTTCAAGGGCTTTGAAAGCGCCTCCTAGGTGCTGAGGGCAGCAGCCAGACCCCTCCTGGGGTGTAGTTGGTTCTTCACTACTCATATACTCATTTTATGGATGAAGAAACTGAAACACGGAGAGGTTAAGAAATTTGCTTAAGCACTGCTAGCTGGTAAGGAGAGAGCTAGGATTCGAATCCAGGCAGTGTTTCTCTGGGGTCTTTAAACATTACTGCTTGCTGCCTGAAGATGTGTTCATTGACTCTCGAGATCAGACTGACTGTGAGCGGTGGGATCTGGGTGGATCTGATTGAAGAGTTCTCGCTCTTTCCATGTTCCTCTGGCTTTTCCTTGCAAAAATATGAGAACCTCACTGACCACCTGTCTAAAAGGCTCTTGCTTCTTCATAGGCAAAGCTGCTAATAACTCTCCCTCCATCTGGCACACTGAGCCATGCTGAGCATCAGTGGCTGTCTCAATAGTAAAGTGCTCCTTTGTGGTGTCCTGGAAGTGTCATATGACTATTAAGAGTCAACAGAGTTTTTATGAGCCTTGAAAATAATATTATTTATGAGGCTAATAATTCTGTATTATTTCTATAGGGAAAAAAAGTGCTACCAGTACTGATGAGAATATGCATGTAAGCTCAAGGGAAGGTGTCAATAGTCACGTGCCTTAAGTATCTTTAGGAAAGCATGGTTAGGATTCCCTTGTTGCTATAGTACATCGCAATGGCACAAGAGTGATGCTTCCTTACATTTTAAAAAAATTTTATTTATTGATTTTAGAAAGAGAGGAAGGAAGAGAGAGGGCAACATTGATTTGTTGTTCCACTTATTGACGCACTCATTGGTTAATTCTTCTGTGTGTCCTGACCGGGATCAAACCTTCAACCTTTGCATATTGGGATGACGCTCTAACCAACGGAGCTACCTGGCCAGGGCCTTTGCACATTACTCTGGAAGCTGTCTCCAGTACCCTGAAATTTAGGATGCAATTAGGGATACCAAGCTACATCTGTTTCCTTTAGAAACCCTGTCTCAGTTGCTTGTCAGGAGTGGATGGTTTTGAGGGGAGTAGTGGGAGGAGAACCACACCCCCATCACCACCCTCATAGAAAAGCTTTTTTGCGTAACCACTGCAAACAGGAGAGGGCTCATTGATGAAACCAAAGAGGCAAGCATTTCCCACCCACAGATCACCCGTGCTGATGTACGAGGCCAGCTCATCACAGCAGTAGGAGTCAAACCGTGTGAGTTCAGCTGACTGAACTTGAACCAAGGCAGAACATCGGTATACTTCCTCCTCTACATCCTACAACTCCCATCAGTTAGTTGAAGTCCTCATTAATCCAGGGTAAGGCATAAGCAATGATAGACATTTTTACAGTTCCACAGAGATCCTGAGGCACAGCAAATGTCAAGGCTGCAACAGAACAGAAGTTATGCCATGATTTAAAAACTTAAATTTGCAAAATATGTGAAACAGGAAAAACTGTCATCTAATACTCATTTTCAGCTCCTAGAGCAGGTTTAGCCTTTCAAGGGAAATGAAATGACCAACCCCCACTTATATTTAATTTTGGTTTGGAAGAGGGGCTGTTAGTGGTAAGCCCATAATTAAAAGCTAAGCACATAATTAGACAGTATGAATATTTCTAAAATTAGGGCAAGTTTACCACAAGGTAATTTAATTGTCACTTATCGATACATTAGTTGTTGAAGTGTTTTTACACTGGATGTAAATGACTACAAATGAAGAAAATTCTAAAGCTACTTTCTGGTAGGGAGATGTCCCTTGCCTGGTATACCTTCTGTGGGGACAGCAGGCTGATTAGAAGCTATTTACCATCATTATCCACTGACAAAATAATCAGTTATTAAGTATGTATTGACTCCAATAGGGTATGCTGGCTGGGTTTCAAGTTCTTTCAGGCTGTGAGGAAGAAAGAAGCATGGGTTACTGAAGTTATGTGGCTGGGCTAGGAGGACACATGGGGAGGTTAAGGGGAGGCATAAAACCAGCTGGGCAGCCTCATGGGTGGGCCTCACAGGGAAGTAAACAACGGTCAGTGTTAAGGCTAGGACTACACAGTAGCTCCTTTCATCTGATAGTAGTTCTGGAAACCCAACAGCAGTTATGATAGATTCCCAAGTTCAGTACTCAGCTCTTTCATCTCTGCTGTTCTCTCTACCGAGTTGAACTTCCTATTTCACAGCCAGCTCCTGGTTTCTGCAGCTGCTGAAAATTACTACTGCTTCATTTCATGGCTGCTATTTACTCAAAGCTTCTCCTCCCTCATCTACTTCCTGCATTCCTCTTTGTTTGTTTGTTTGTTTGTTTGACTCAAGTCCTTCCATCCTACTGTTTGCTGATGGTCTTTATATGTCTCTCATTTGAAACCTCTAAAAGAAAGACTGGCCAACAGTCATGGTCCTTTCTATATACCTCCACTGGCCATGTTTTGTAACAAGCAGGTCACCATAAGGGCCACTGCTTGCCTATAGAAGGATGTCTTTGGATGAACCACTGTTTCCTTCTCCAACTGGCTTTGACCAGGAATGTAGAGTCACATAATATACATCATGCATGGCAAGCCATGCATAAGAAATCCCTTAGAAAAAGGACACTGTGAGCATGCCAGACACCATGAGGCTTCTCAGAATGTGCTGTGGCCTGTCTAGAACAAGGATAAGCCACACCAGAGCCCCTGCTGGTTGAGCCCAGGCCCTCTCCCCTTTCTGGCCCAGCTCCCTGTGTGCCTTGTACACAGGCCCTGGGGTTTAATTGCCCTTCTCCACCAGTGTGATCACCAGTATCTTCTTTCCCTGTCAAGTCTGGCTCTAAAACAAGAAGCAGCTCTTTTTATTCTTCCACCCCTTCCCTCTGTACCTGAAAGGATGGCATGGCTTTCTGTTTTAAATGTTTTCTTGCTAATTACTATGGTTTGAACATGGGCTAACTAGAATGTCAAACACTGGGGACTTTTTAAATCTCACAAAAGTTCCCATGAGCCCTGGCCAGGTTGCTCAGTTGGTTGGAGCATCATCCTATACACCAGAAGGTTATGGATTTGATCCCTGGTCAGGGCACATGCCTAGGTTGCAGGTTCAATCCCCAGTCAGGGCACGTACAGGAGGTGACCAAGAGATGCTTCTGTCTCTCTCGCTCTCCCTCTCTCCACCCCCACCCCCAGTCCCTGTCTCAATAAAATCAATTTTTAAAAATCCTCAAGTATGAATTTAAAAAATTCTTTTTAAGTTCTCATGAGTAATATATATTGAAGTATAAAAAATGTCAACAAAAAATATGTCCATGCCTTATCTCTAGAATCTGTGAATATACCTATTATGGCAAAGAAGTGATTATTAACTCACATGACAAAAATATATGATTAACTAAGGATCTAGAAAGGAGGAGCTTATCTTAATCACAAGTGTCCTTCCGTGAGAAAGGCAGAAGAAGGTTAGCCAGACACAGAAGAGGAGTAGGCAGTTATCACAAAGGCAGAGATTGGAGTGAAGTGCCCACGAGCCAAGAAATACTGGCAGTCTCTAGGTGCTGGAAGAGGCAAGGAAGGATTCTCCCCTAGAGACTTTAGAGGGAACACATCCCTGCTGACACATTAATTTCAGACTTCTAGCCTCCAGGACTGTGAGAGAATATTTTTTTTGTTGTTTCAAACCACACAATTTGTGGTAATTTTTAGAAGCCCTAGGAAACGAACACATAATACTGTCTTAAGTGGTCCATGGAGATCTCCAGAGCTCTTATCTTGAAAACCAGCCTGAGGAATCCTATTTGTTTTGTGAACTAGAGCAGATTTTGGTCTGAGGTAGATTCAGGTACTGCTGAAGTCTGCAGTTGGTCTGCTGAGGTCGCCGGTCCATAAGCGGCATGATTCCAGCGCGGCGCTACACATTCCAGGCGCTTAATAACTGTTAAATGAATGAATACATCCTCCGGTTTCCTCCTGCTTGTTTGTCCTGGCTGTGCGCACCCAAATGACGTCTCTGGCTCCAGAGGCTCTGCACCTGGAAGGTGCAGATTTTCTGGCCTGTTGTTGGGTCCCGTCCCGGTCCCTGGCCTTGGCCTTTGACTAGTCTTTCCACTGTGCTTCTTTCCACGGCCTGCGCGCGCACTCTAAACAAGAAACACAGCCTTCCCTCCTTTTGGTTCCATTTCAACCGCACAAACTATTGGTTCTGAAATAAACCCCATTACATCTTCTTTCCATTTCTTCTCTTTATCTCTCCTTCTTCAAAGCTTAATCAAACCTCATCTCTCCTTTTTGGAAACTTCATGCTGCCTCATCCATTCCTATAATGCTTATTTCTCTCCAGAAAATCAGATATTTATGTGACTGCCATCCCTTCTGCCAGGCTTTTAAGCAGTCCTACCTTTCAGTTCCTTTTTCTCTTAATAAATAATATAGAAAGAGCTAACAGTACAGGAACCCAACAAATATTGCATAATCAAATACAGGGAAAATGAGGAGAACTGAGGAGGTTAAACAAAAGTAGAAAAAATGTTGTGATAAAATCCTTAACGTGCTAGGAAGATAATAAGGTAAATAAAATTATTTTGAAACATGGAGGGCTCAAATGGAATGGTGGTGGGCTGGCCCAAACTCATAAGAGTAACGTCAGAATGATTAAATTAATCTACACTTGGTTTCTTGGTTTCTCCTTTTGCTCCATAACAGTTTACCCCAAACTTAGCATCTTAAAACAATGCATATTTTGCCCTGGCCACTGTTGCTCAGTTCATTGGAGGGTCATCTTGTAAACCTAAATGTTGCAGGTTCAATCCCCAGTCAGGGCACATACCTGGGTTGTGGATTCGATCCCCCTGGTTGGGGCATGTATGGTAGGCGGCCAATCAGTGCTGTTCTCTCTCTCTCTCTCTCCCTCCTCCCCCTTCCTTCCTCTCTCTCTAAAAAAAACAATGAAAAAATGTTCTTGCATGAGGATTAAAAAGAACAATGCACATCTATCATCTTACAATTTCTATAGGTCATTATTTCAAACATGGTTTAGCTGGGTCTTTTGCATCAGGACCTCTCACAAGATGTAATCAAAGTGTCATCTAATTGGGATCTTATATGACGGACTGAGTGGGGAAGGACCTCCTAAGATCCCTTGGCTATTAGTAGGATTTTTTGAGGGCTGTTGGGCTAAGAACCTCAGTTGCTATCTGGCTGTTGGATCCTCAATTTTTGCCATGTGGGCCTCCTTGCCACACAGCTGCTTGTGTCATCAAAGTCAGCAGGGAAGTAGCCTGCTAGCAAAATGGAAGTCACAGTCTTCTCTAGCTTCACTGTAGAAGTGGCATTCCTTCAACCTTACCATATACTGGAGGTTAGAAACAAGTCCCTGGGTCAGCCTATGCTCAGGCAAGGCCACACATACCAGGAAGCTGGGATCACTGAAAACACATCCTAAAATTTGTCGGCTACATGTGGCAAGTACTAGAGGTGTTCCCTAAGTTTTTCAAATGGGCCGTATTCCAAAAAATTGTTTCTTCCTCAGTTGGAATTAAGAACCTAGTATGATTTTTTTAAATAGAAACAATGGAGTTAGATTTCTGAACTTACTACCCAGGTAAGGATGTTTTACTCACAACATACCAAGGATCACGCCACCCAAACTACTATAACCAACACTTATGTATTCCATCGTTAGTCTATGAGAATATGCTTGCCAGATTTCAAGTTGGGTTACCCATTCTTCCATTACCAGGTCTTCAACTTGGCATATAGGAAGGTAGCAGCTCTATACTCCCACCATCAGGAACTCGTTAGCTACTTTACACTAAGCATAGGAACAGATTATTCCCAAGCAAAATATTTATCCACACACTGATGTTTATCAATGTCGCATTTACTGCGTGGTCATTCTATAAAAGTCTCCAATATTTGTAGTGAAAATCTAAATGTTTTTACAGGGAGAGTAAATCATTTTCAAAGTCGTTCAGAATATGTTCATTCAAGGAGCCATTTCAAGTCATTTTTAAATCCTCAAAGGGAAAACGAAAACTTTCACTGCAATAATACCAAACCCCCCAGCTGAAGTTCCTGGTTCTGGTTTGTTTACACTGAATCTCACGGGTTAGTATTGATGATGCCACCTCCTCTCCCTGCGGCCCAATGTGGAAAATCTGCCTATTTCTTCTGCTAGCAGAAGAAAGTGTTTTGAATTTTTAGTTTCATCAAAGACTGGGCCTTTCCCTTTTTGAAGTCTCCTCTTGCTTCCTAGCCATCGGGGAGTGCTTTGGACTCAGCCCTCACTGGCCCTGTTTCCGCTTCAAAGGCTTCTTCCCTTCCCTGCTGGGAGAAAGTGCCTTTTCAAAGTGGTGGGTTTCTGACTTACATGGATCTGTCAGCAGCAATAAACAAAAATAATAATAAGCAGCAGTAGCAGGTCATGGTTATTATAGAGATCTGGAGAAAATGTGGAAATCAAAGGAAAGCCACTTAGCAGTGCTACGTGGAGGACAGGAGATTTAACATGTATTATTCTCCTACAGTGCAGCAGCTTCTGAAACCTGCATAAAGCTGGAAGTGGCTTCTGAAGCAGCCCCATTCTTAGGTGGAAATTTTAGCCCAGGTAAACATCCCAGCACCATTATACTGAAAGAGTCCAAATTTAAAACAAGTTACTTCCATGGGAATCTTCCCCAGGCTCCAGAACAGTTAAATCCGGCCCTGAGGCAAAATCCCGCAAGTCCTGGTGATGTGTCTGCCCTGTTTCATCTGTAAACACGACCTGACGCTGAAACTTGCAAATTTCTCTTTTTCTTTACTTCCTTCTTTTTTCTAGATACTGACTCATAGACTAGGTATGGGTTGATTCTGTTGTGTTTTTTTATTTTTTCCCTTTAATTCTCCAATTAGATATGTAAAATTTTAGCTCTAATGAAGTATTTTTTGTTTTGTTTTCCAATGAAGATATTACTAGAGTTGTTGTGATGCCTTGTAAGACAATTAAAAGTAGATCTTCCCCACTCTAGAAGTCTCTGATTCTGTGAACTATCAGGTAGATTATCAGGGAAGAGTATCAGCCAGTGTGTCATAGAATAACCCCGTAAATTGCTTCATGCATAAACAGAATAGTTCATGTATGAAGAGCTGGGTCTGCAATTAGCAACAGCAACTGAAACACACTTTCCTCCATATGTGATAATGGTTCTTTCAGTCATGGGGTATATTCCAGGACTGCCATAACAAAATACCACTGACCGAATTGGGTCCCTAACCACTGGGCTGCAGAACTGCAGCGGTCTGTGGCCTGCTAGGAACCATGCAATACAGCAGGGGGTGAACAGCCAGAGAGGGACTGAGGGAGTAAAGCTTTGGCTCATATTACAGCCTGAGCTTGGCCTCCTGTCCCCACCCTACACCCCCATATCTTCTCCAGCTGTGGAAAAACTGTTTTCCATCAAATGGGTCCCTGGTGCCAAAAAGATTGAGGACCACTGCCTTAAACAGCAGAAATTTATCTCTCATAGTTCTGAAAACTGGAAGTCCACGATCAAGGTGTTGGCAGGTTTGGTTTCTCCTGAGGCCTCACTGCTTGGCTTGCAGATGGCGGCCTTCTGTGTCTTCACACAGCTTTTTCTCTATGTGCCTGTTTCCCTGGTATCTCTACTTCCTCTTATAAGGACACAAGTCCCATTGGATCAGGACCTCACCCTTATGAACTCATTTAACCTCAGTTTTCCCTTAAAGTTTCCATTGGGGGTTAGGGTTTGAACATGTGAATTTGGGGGGAACGTGATAGAGTTTATAACATGAGGTTACCCACAATGACCATAGGTCGATTGAAGGTCATAAATAGCTTATAAAATGTGTGTGAGCATGTGCATATGTGGATTTTTCTGGAAGGGGAGTTTACAGCTTTAATGGGAATTTCAAAGAATTCTAATAGATAGGATGCACTGCTTTATATCAACCTCCTTAATTACTTTTCCAGGTTTGATGATATAGGTGAGTCATTCATAAGGATTCTATGATTCTATAAACCCTGTTGCTCCATCCTTTCTAGACTTTGAGATCTAGATTCTGCTTGACTACCAATCATTAATCTTTCTAAAGATTAGGGAATAGTTGGAGACCGCCTTTTTCCATCTTACCGAGGTAACTGAAGTGATGATGCTGTATTGTTCATTGTGGCACAGTCTGAGTGCCTTCCTTTGTAAATGGTGACTTACATGCTTAAGAAAACATATAACTTTAGAAATCGAATACATATCTGAGAGAGGTAAAGCCAGTAATGATTAAAAAGCAATTATGAATTTAGGACATAGTAATCATATTACAAAAATTAATTAGTTAGTTAATTAATGAATAAAGTTCCCAATGTAGGCCGTGTTGTCTGTGCCGATATAATATGTGGCAAAAGGCAATAAAAAATGTGGCTGGGAAATGGACCCTATGGTAAAAACCTAAAAATATGAAAATTTTTAAAAATGGAAACCAAAGGACACACAACACTTTAAAAGTTATTCCTACCCATTGTTTTCTCTCCCTGCCTTGTAGTTCTACAACTTTATTTGGGGGTCTTATCACATGCTGATCTCTGGGACTACTATTTTTATTGCATATTTATTGCTACTGACTCCTTAAATCTGAACTTTAGATTTTCACTCACCATCAATAAATTTCATTTTGATAGCTTTAGATATTTTTCTTGCCCAGTGATTTTCAAATTTTTCTCTAGTTATAGAGCCATCAAATCCAAACACAATCTTCCATGAATGGCAAGTAGATATAAAGGGGACTTATAGCTGATCTAAAGGGGGAAGAGAGCCCTGACTGGTGTGGTTCAGTGGGTTGAGCATTGTCCCACAAACCAGAAGGTTGCCAGTTCGATTCCCAGTCAGGGCATATGTCTGAGTTTCAGGCCAGGTCCCTGATTGGGGTCACGTAAGTGGCAACCAGTTGATGTTTCTCTTGTACCTCAATGTTTCTCTCTCTTTCTCCCTCCCTTCCCCTCACTCTAAATATAAATAAATAAAATCTTTTAAAAAATAAAATAAAAATAAAGTGAGCAAAGAGTCCTACTGACACAAAAAACACTATAATATGATATTTCCCTGTTCCAAAATAGTATAGTTTGTGTGGAATTCCTCAATCCATTATCAGTTCATAATCAATTATTGCTCTCTTTGTTTAGCACTCCCTATATGCCAGAATATCAGAAACAAAAAATAAGATTATGTTCCCAGTTTGTTTTGTTTTCTTTTAAAGAGAAAAATTAGTTGAGACATTTATTTTCTCTGACTGTGACTTCTTGTAAAAATGTCAGCAGTAGATGGGAAAATTAAAACAACACTCACTTCCTTTTCTTCATTTTAGGACAATGACAGCAGGAGGGGGACTAGAAATCTTAAATCATATCATTGGCTTTGGAAATATTTGCAACCTTTGGTCTCATTTGTCCCCAGAACATGCAGCAGGAGTCACAGAAGTAAATATTTAAGACATCCTATGACTTTCTGGTGAATGGCTCTTTTAGAAAGAGTCATTTCAAACCCCTATGTCATTTTTGCTGCAGTTACTGTGTCAGGATCAAAGACAGCTGGCAGCCTCCACTGCTGTGGTCCGTGCCTGATGGCTTTCAGGGAGCGCTCCAAGATCCTGGGGTCCCATCCGTTCCATTCCTGCAGTCAGTAGCTCCTGAAACACTAAAATGAAAAGAAATTTGAAATATGTTTCTTACTATTTTGAGAGGCTCTGAATATTTCCAGATAGCATGACTGTTAAAAAAAAATCTTCATTTACTGACCCTGAAAAGAATCGAGGAAACCTTTAAAAAACAAATTAAACCTCTGAAATTAGTACAAATGCAACATTTGTGAGTTTTGGGGATTTTCAATGGAAAATACACTACTGAGTTTCTGTATGTGTATATGTAAACAAACTGCTATAGTTAAGCATTTATATTGTTACAAAAGCTTCACTCCTGCTATTTTGGATTTGTGGTTGTTTTGGTTTTGGTTTGTTTGGTTTGGTTTGGTTTGGTTTGATTTAGCTTGGTTTTGGTTTTGTTTTGTTTTGTTTTGTTTTGTTTCGGTTCTTACAACATTTGGCTCTAAATTGATCAGCAAAGAAATAAAGTTGTGATGTTTTATGCGATTTGCCCCAGGCCACGTAGAATTTGTGTCAAAGCCAAGTTGAGATTGTTTTTTAGCCAGGGGTTTTTAATGTGCTGCTTTAACTAGCCAACACACCATCCCTTGTTTCTTGAGTTGTCTGGTAGGTTCTAGATACTATAGGGGCCGTGGGGACATAGAAATCTAAGGCACAGGCCCTCTCCTCACGTGTGTGCACTCTGTCTTGACTCCACAAGCTCAGTCAGTCGACAGGCCAGGATAACCTCTTCATGAGTTCTACTTCTTACTTCCGCCCAGTAATGTCTTAGGAAGATGGAGACTTAGTTCCAAAAGCATGCACTTTGGTGACAGGCTGAGCTCCCCTTACCGTTCATCACTTCCTGCCAGCCCTCAAGGTTAAGCTTGTCCATGTGCAGGTGGTGGTGCTTTTTCTATTGAGATTTTCAAAGTTAAGAAGAGGGTTGGAAGGGAAAAGAAACCAGTAACTATTGAAAGCCTGTTTGGCCCAGCTGTGGGTTTATATAATTTAATCCTCATGACAATCCCATGAGAACCTCATTGTCATCCCCACTTAACAGATGAGGAAACAGAGGATCAGAGAAACCAAGCAGATGCTCAAGGTCCTCCAGTTTAATCCATGACATCAGCAGTATTTGAATCTAGGTTTGTCCTAAAACAAAAGACAGATGTTTCCCATTAGACTGAACCATTTCTATACAAATGCTAATGAAGATAAGCCTTCAATTTCCTTATCAGTAAAATAAACTCAAAAGTCTGTCACCTTGGTTAATCTGTCATTAAATGGGAGAGTCTTGAAAATGGTTGAACAAATTAAAGAGAGTTTGTGTTCCTTCGGTCTCTTTGTGAATTGTGAACAACCACCAGCAAATTATGACTTAAATCACCAATAGAATTAATGTTTGCAGTGACTTAGGAATGCTGAATTACATGTCATTCCAGTGCAAATATTTCTTCTTAACCATTGCTAACATTAAAGAGAGAAGTATCCTCCATTTTTACCCACACTTTCTTGAGAAACTCATAACACCTTTGTTTAAAGATTTCTCTTCTTTCGAATGTCTCTTACCCTATAGCTTTTGCTAGCCAATGAAGGCATTTCATGGACTTGATTAGCAGAGAGAATCAAAGAGGGGCATGTAAGTGGAATTGAGTAAGAAACCAATAGTGTGACGGGCACAGCCAAGGCAGAGACACTTTGGAGATTATAAATGATGCTTAAATTGAAAACAATTTGAGGAACAATTGATGAAAGGTCTTAAATTCTAGACCTAAGAGTTCTGATTGAATAATATGGGCTAGCAGGATCTACTGCACTTTTGTTTTCTGTCCCCAGTATCTGCTGAAATGTGTTTTCCTAGGCCCTCTGTTGAACTACATTTGCCAGAACATCAATAGACATTTTTCAGTCCTTAGTTTGCCTCCTCAAGAGTCCTGAATGCTATTGACTGCTCCCTCCATTTACTACCTGGTTAAGGATTCTTCCCCATGCTTCAGACCCACGTGACCATGAACACCATAAAATTTCCTCATGCCTAACATGCTCATAGCCGAAGTTGCGAATGTACAACCCCAAACCCCTGCCAAAACCTAGTCCACTCTCAGTGTTCACTATTCAGTTTTGCCAGCTAGAAACCAAAAGGGAAGACAGGAATGATTGTCAATGTCTTATGTGAGCCATTGTTTGGACCGCGGATAGAGAATGCTAGAAGAATAGTAACAGGGCAAAATGGCTGATGATTAATTTCTTTTGGGACTTACAGCATTGGAGCTGCCTAAAAGTTTCAGTTCCATGAGATTCAGATATAATGACCTGGAGGCCAACGGAACAATTTCTGTACAGTACGTAGGCCAAAGCTGTATTGGAGAAGGGGTTAGTTGGAGACAGTGAGATTTTCTACTTGAGTGTAATGTTTTTGAAAACACCTGGAGTAATAAAATCACCAGCAGACTAACCCCACGATGGGTTGAATTCACGCACACACACAAAAAAAGAAAGTCAGAGGAACCCTCATTAACTTGGAGTTTTCTTTGCCTCATGAGAGGAAATCTAGGTTAGGACACCTTCAATGAGAGCATTGAGCTAAGCAAACAACTCTACTTCGCAATGGTTTCAGAAACCTCTTGAAGTTCTTTTCCTTCCTTGAAGTTAGTGCCATAAATTTAAGTTGACTGATAATCTTTGGAATCTAGGAAAAGCAAACGGTTAGTTTATGGTCAGTTTCTCTCAATGATTATCTCTCAGGCAGCGTGTGAGTTATAAGAGAGAATCTAACCTATCCCACTGTTGTAAAAGAGGATTGGATGACATGTCCAAGGTTCTGCTGCTGGAGCCTTTCAGCCATTGCTGCCGATCAGCCATGGATGTTTCAGTGAAATAAATCATAGAAAGCAGTCTAAGAATTTGCAAGAGGAAGTGTTTTCATAATATGGCTGAGCAAAAACATCTCTATATTAAATCTACTTGCAAATTTAAACTGCACCAGGGGAAGGCAAATGGGTTTATATAATCCAAGTAGCATAGGAAGTATTAAATAGTTCATGTCGTTAAAACAGGGTGACATCATTGCCAAGGTTCTTTTTTTCTCCAGGAAATTGAAGGTTCCATCCACAAGTGAGAGGTAGAAAGATTTATTTCCTGTGGGAGAAACTCTAACAAACTCACAGCCTTGCCTTACGTGTATGATGTTTTCACTGGAAAACAAGAACTGCCCTATTTTACCTCATTTTTTTTCAAGCTGAAAAACAAAAAGGGGAGCAAAGGTAGGGAAAAACAAGAAAATGTGGGGAAGCCGTGGCCTTTACATGAAGAAAATTGCTGCCAAGAATCACATGAACTCACTATTTGATCATATGTTGGTTTTGAGAAATGATTCTTAAGGGTTTCTAGCATGAAGAGAGGGATTTTATGCAAGATTAGAAAAAGAGGGAGGAAACCAATATACATCAAACAGAACTAAAAACTGAAAATTTCTTTTTTGAAAAGGCTTATAAACTAGCAGAGGGAAGACCTTAGAAAGACGTATAACAGTTATGGTCTCCACTAGAGTCTCCCAGAGGGCCAATCCAGGGGTAAAACATTGTTAGGTGGACCACAGATGGGAGTCAGACAATATACACATTTATGGCTAAATATTGTGGCCAATTTTTTCAGAAGTTTTTCAAAGTCAAGTTTCAATGCATTATTATTACAAACCTTTCTAATTTTCTCCCCTTTAAATTCTTCCTCAAACAAACCTGCTTAGCTGGCCTCAAATATTACACATAAAATTAACACCAGGGATAAGCAGAAGGGTACTAATCCAGTGGGCAGGGGACTGCCACAAGGAATATTTGTTAGGACACTTACGTCCCAGTGGGCTTATTTGAAAACTTGAAACCTGAAACACCATGACTCTTTTGGCATGACTTTGGATAAGAGAAAGCAGATTAATACATCGTCCTGACTCAGCCCAACTGCCTTTGACTTTTCTCTTTGTAAAGTCATATGGCCTTACCCCAGCATGACTTAGGGGGACCAAGCATTTTTAAATGGTCCTCTAACAAAGCAAAAGTGACCTAACATTCAGCTATACAACTTTTACTGGATAACTCTTTCTTTCCATTTTCTAGGTCCTGGTATTTTCCTGGGCTTCTACCCTTCCTCTTTACTTACTAAGTTCCCTCCTCCTCCTCCTTTCTATTCTATTTCTGACCCCAGGAACTCACTCGCTTGCCCTTCCTGCTGTTTATCTTCTAAGCTGACTACAAGCTGTGCCCTGTTTATCATGTTTCTGTGTTTTCTCAAAAACACTGTACTCATATTCCGACACTTTCCTGTGTCACATTTTCTTTAATGCATTCTTTTTACATTTTCTATGAATTTATATTTAATAATAAAGTAATTCAGGTAGAGGACGTATGTGAAATACAACCACGTAGACACAAGAAAGATGATCATTTATGGTCTTTCAGACAAAAGAAATCACTGTTATAATCTGTCCCTTTTATATTGTTTTACAAATAAGGTTTCTAAATAAGATAAGTATTCCTTTATGCTCTTTGATGCCTAAATATGATAAGTATTTTTATTAATACCTTTAAATGATTATGTAATATCCATTGAATGTGTATATCTCATTTTAAAAGCCATTCCCTCATTGTAGATCATTAAGAAAATTTTTCATTATTTTGTGGTTGTAAATAGTGTCAGGGAAATTATCTATGGTTTACAAAGCTGAGGAAGGGTATGTTTTTATCTTGTGATTATTTGTTTTATTTAGGCTGATTTTCATTTCTGTAGCACAGGTCTCAAAAGTTCAATTACAGTCCTTGGGAAATGGGTTACGGCCCTGGATAATAGGGTCAATTTGCTTCCAAAACAGTGGTCATGATGTATTCTTTCTCCAGCATTCATGAGTGTGTGCTTTTCACCTCATTCTTGCAACATTAAGTATTCTTATTTTAAAAGCTTTGCTAATTTAATATGTGAAATTGGTTTTCATTTGAATGTGCCTGCTTATTAGTAGGAGTGCATGTATTTACATGAATTTGTTTATTGTTAGTCTTTATTCATTAATTCTTTCACCCCATCTTTACCTTTCTATTACCTTGTGCCCCACACTGCTAATTTTCAACACTTCTCCTCATTCCCTCTGCTAGCATTTCCTCCCCCCTAAGTTATTTTTGTAATTCTCTTTTGTCTTGTGTCCAGTAGCTTGTGGGGCAGTGGGATCCAAATTGCATTTTAAGATCATTTTTATGACTCCTTCTCAGCAGGTGCCTTCAAGGCCCCAAGTACTTTTTTGGTCCCCCACTGTGAAAAACTGATTGGCAGCTGGTGACGGGCAGGGCACTGGCACTTGGCGCTCACAGGAAGCCCTGCAGGAGATGCCCAGAGCCATGGTGGAGGAAGTGTGGCCAAGCCAGCACAAGGTGGGGGACCAGATGTCGCCCGATTATGTTCCATTGAAATCCAAACAAAGCCCCACATTCAGGATCATTTCCTTGAGATTCCCCAGTTGGAAACTGGCACCAATCCAGGATCTTGCAACAGCTGGTCTCCCCATGCTAGGATTTATATACCTTGCATAAAACTTTACCTGCGTGTTATTGATTGGTTTCTATAAAGCAATCAAACAATATCTTGAGGACCCAGTGCACACTGCTCTCTGCCGAACATAAAAAGAGATCGTAGATCACTGAACGCGCCAGCAGGCTTATTACAGGCTTGGGAACTCTGGGAAGGACGCATTTTCCTTGTTATTTACACCGCCCATGTTAACCCCAAGGCTGTAGCCCGAGGTTCGCAGCTTCGCAGTGACAGCGCTCCCCTCCGGTTAGGAGACTAAGCCTGTTCTTGGGATATAAATTATGTTCTATATAAAAACAGCTTTCAGGGGACACCAGCAGATGAGAAATCGTGCTTGTGTTTCTCATCATCCAGTTCACGCTGGGAAACCGAAGGGTCTTTCCAAACGCTAGTTGCTTGTTATCGTCCAGGTCACTCGCGTTTATGCTCCGCTCTCCTCCTCTGAAGGGAGGTGGCAGTTTTATTTTCTGAATATCAAGGAGGAAAAACAAAACAAACAAAAACCATTCCCTTCACCACCCTCCCCTGCAAAAAATTAAAATAAATGATATAGTAGTTGTGCTGAACAGCAGAGGAGGGTTTTAATTTTAACAGAAAACAAACATTTTTAAGAAAAAAATGAATCGTGAAAGCACATCAATATAATAGCTGAATATTACTTCCTGACCTAAATCCAGGAACTGTGTTTCATGCTTTGCCTCTATTACTGGTTGCTCCTGCTATTTCAATCACCTGATACGGTCTCAGTGACTCGTCCCCCTCTCTCCCTCCGTCCCTTTCTCCCTCTCCCTCTGGCTGCTTGGCAGTCCTCAACCCAGATTCTCAGACCTCACAGTGAGATTTTGGAGCAAACCCTTTCCATTAGAAACAAACAAAATAAATTGTTTCCATTCCCCAAAGGAATGTGCTAAAGCCTTTTTCCCTCTTTAACATGGATGCAATTTAAGTTTGGCAAGAGCTGAACCCAATATACCTCACTGGGAAGAGAAATCTTTGTGAGAGAGACCCTTTTAGAAAGAGTCCCTCATCCTCCCTGTGAACTTAAAATGACAAAAGGCAGCTCAATCCCTGCCTTGGGCATCAACAGTGTTGCTGCAGAATCCTCACCCATTCCCTCATTTCGCAAAAATGCATGAAGTACCTACTATCTGGAGACCCTGTGGATGTGTTCCTCCCCTCCGGTGCAGTCAGTGGTTCTCACAGTGTGTGGCGTTTACTGTGCTTGGGCTGTAGCCCTTACCACGCCCAGTGCGTCCGCACATCGTTCAGTGACATTTTCCTTTGTTACTCTGGTTTGGAATCCTGCTTATCTGTAATGTTCCCTAGGTGATGAATGAAAAGGAAACAAGGAGAAGACCATAGCCCATTCACTGCACGTATTAAGTGGGAATTAACTGAGATGATCTGTCAAGAATTGATCAAAGACAGTAACATGACCGAGGACCAAGTTAAGCAGAGCCAAAGAACTGAGCCTCAAGGAGCATGCACGACTCAAAAAAGGGCCTCGCTCTCCTTGCCTTTCCTGCTCCTCATCTATGCTTACAAAGCATCTGCTCAAGGACCTGAAGGAGTCTAACATCTTTGCTCCAAAGCTTGGAGCCACACGGCTTCCCCTGGGTGGAAGCAGTCACCACAGAGGGTCAGACCCCGGGTCAGTTCAGGCCAGAGGAAAAGGTGCCCTGAGCTCACGTAGGACAAGGACTTATTTGTCTCCCTGAACATAAGGACATCTGATATCCTTAATGCACCCTAGCTTTTCCTAGTAAATTTTTGTTCACGAACTTATCAAAACATTTCTTTGAATCAATTTATTGAATCCATAATTGAATCAATATTTCAATCCATAATTGAATCAATATTTGAAGCAGTTTATACTTTCCGTCTGTCCCACTCTCACAGCCCATAGGCCACCTGTCCTTGTCGAGCACAGCACACCACTGTTTTATAATCCCAGCTTGCTTCATTCCGGGACCTGGCCATTCTATCTCGTCCATGCACCCCACGCAATTCCTCATTTTACACCTTTGAACAAGTCGTCTCCTGTTCTTTCTCCCTCCATCTTCTCAGATTCTTCAAACTGAAAAGATTCTCAAGGCTCCCAGGGAGCTCTGACCTCATCCTGCTCCCCTCTTTAATGGCTTCCAGAGAGCTTGATTTTACGACTGTCAAAGTGAGATAGATACGTTGGCTACAGTGAGGGATTGACCTGAAGGCAAGAGCTGATGACCGGCCCCTGAAGGTCCCGTCTGCACGTAAGGAAGTCTCCCGGTAAAGAAACATCAATTCCACTCATCACCATATACACAGGGGGTTTTTCAGTTTACCTAACGTATTCGCAGAATGGGGACCTGACTCCAAGGAGCCAATGTCAGGAGGTGTGGGGAAGAGCCACAAGCCGTGTTTAAGCTTACAAAAATGCATCTCCCCCTATGATTAGGCTGCAGGGGCTAATGAAAACGTCAGGTTTCTTTGATTTGGCTGAACTTTATGAGCACAGTGTGGTAACACCGTTGATCTCATACTCAGCTGAAGTGGGCCAAACAGGGGTGGGCCAGAGGAGGTTCGCAGTTGACAGTCGTTTGTATGGAAAGCAATACAATAATGAATAAATAATAATGCAATTGTGTTTCACATACTCACAACTGTAAACATGCATTTGCCCACCCTGTGTGTGTCTTTGATTGTATTAAAATGGGGAAACTTATGACTAGATATATACGTTTTGGGAAATAAAGTTATTTAAAATATTGCCGCATGGGTGAACATAACAAAGCATAAGGCCGTAAGGAAAAATAAAACTGAAGGTCATTTGTGTGCTCTAGGGATGGAGTCTGAAGCATAGTTTTCCCTCCAGCCACCACCCCACCCCCCAAGTGCACTGTCTCACAGGGAATAAGAGTTTTATGTTCTCCACATGCCTGGCATTGTTCCTAGAGCCTCAAATCCACAGTGACCTAAACTGGATGGCCTACTGTGTGCTTCAGTCAGCGGAAGAAGGCGTTGAATAGGAACAAATTGATAATGAATTTTTAAAATGATTGCGTTCACTAACTATGACATGTTTAATAAGAAATCCAGTTCCACGTCAAGGAGACTTATTAGTCAACCATGACCATTTATTAAATTGCAGTAGCTGACTTTGCAGCCCCACATTCGGCAGTAGTGAGGAATTTTACCACATGCTGACCAGCTTCGTGTCTCCTGAAAACACGGAGGCGTCCCCGCAAAGGCTGACATCAGTGCGGTCATAGCCCTGCAGTACGATTGTGACTGTCAGGCTCTGTCATTGCAGTTACTTCCTCGAACTTCACAGACAGGGTTTCAGACCAACTGCACCGATGACTGTGTAGTCAAGACCTGGACTGTGAAGGGAAATTCGGCTTGAACAAAAACTGCCTGTGGTTGGCGGATACTGCAGTGTGTCACACAAGTCCCCTTTGGGACTGAAGGACTTGCCTCCCCAGTAGCTGGGAGCACTGTCCTCTTCAGCTCTGCACTGGAAGCTGTCCCCAGGAGCCACCCTCATCTGAAGAGAACATTTTCCTACCAGTCAGACCCCCTTCCCTGGGGCAGCCAATACCCCATTGCTGGTCCTTGTGAGAGCATAAAGATGGCCCCCTTACCCCATTGTGAGCCACCTCTTCAGAGCTCCTGGTGGAGTCAGCCGAGGTCCCCATTGAGACACACCTCAGGCACACTTTGCCCTCTGCTGCATCACACTTTCTTCTTTTCCCCTGGCAGGCTCTGATCCTCCGAACTCCCTAGTCAGTTTTCTGCATACTGATTTCCATCTCAGAGCCTGCTTCACAAGGAACCTGACCAGTAACTCTACAACGATCCGCGGAGCTTGTATCCAAAGGTGCTATGTTAGAATATTGCATTATAATTTAGAGGATGGGAGTGGCTGAAATGAAAAAACATGAGAGTAACTAAAAGGGAAAAAAGACAACCTCAAAGGTCAATGAGGATGTGGAACAAATGAAACTGTTATACCCTGCTACTGGAAGTATAAATTGGTACCATCACTTTGCAAAACTCTTTGACATTATCAACTAAAGCTAAATAGCCAGTATCATATCCTGCAGTTCCTCTCCTCAGTATGTACCCAAGAAAAATGCAAACGTATTCTCCAAAAGAAAAAAGCACAAGAATGTTCATAGCAGCAGACGTCCTCAAGGACTAGAATGGAAAGAACCACGGTGTCCTCATCAATCGAGCGGATGAATGGATAGTGTTGCATTCACACATTGGGGTACCCTACAGCAATGGGAATGGAAAGCCGCAACTCCACGCCTCGACGCGGATGAATCTCACAAACATAATATTGAGCGAAAACAACCAGGAACAAAAAAGAAAATACATAGGGTATAATTTCATTTATGTCAATTTCAAAATCAGACGAAACTACTCTCTGGCATTCCAAATCAGAGTAATGGTCACCCCAGGGGAGAGTAGTTGTAACAATAAGTACAAGGGGGATAGTGTGGGTGCGTGTACCGTGTATCGCTCAGTTTCTTAATCTTGGTGCTGGTTACAGGAGTAGTTCCCTTTGTGAACGTTCATCTTCCAGACACTTAACTGTTTGTGTACTTTTCTGTATATATGTTGTACTTAAACTGAAAGTTTACATGGGAAGAGAGCGAGGAAGAAAGGACTTGATACAGGAATGCATCTTTAAGGATATGGACACAAATTCCAAAGATTTGAACACAATTTCTGCTGTCCAATGTTGCAGACTCTTAACTGATAATTCTGGGGTCCAGAAGGGCTCCAACTGGCTCCAAGTGATGTAGCCAACTAATGGTGAGTGGCTTCCTAGCCCTGTCTTCTCCCCACTTCCTCACAGCGAGCAGAGCCTGTGCAGTCACTAGAATCCTGATTAATTTGGACTCACTGTTGGCCAAATAATAATCATCACTGCAACCCAAGCAAGGCATAGAATGTGCAGGGAAATAAGGCTTGAACAAAGACCTAGAAGAGCATTGAACTTGATACACCATGTCCAAGGTAACAGAGATGTCATCCATTTCTTAGAGGCCTCTGTCATCACCTATCTTCCCACCCACACTTGTATAACCATCAGTATTGCCTTGTGTTGAAAATGTGTCCTCTTCTGTTTAAAAGGCTACAGAGAAAAAGGTTGAGCCATGAACTGAATTGCCTCATTCTCCCTGGACTTTCCCATGTAATCTTTGAGAGAACATTTGACTACTCCATGCTTTAAGGGCTCCTTCCCTTTGTTATCTGTGCCTTGGAGCCATTGTAAAAAAGAGCTGTTATAGCTGCTTTATATTATTTAAAATAATGTTTCTGTACTATTTAACAGATAATAGAGATGAACTTCAAGATTATAACCCAAGTGTTCCCTGTTCCTTAAGTACGTTAGTGTGTGTGCATATGTGCATGCACATGTGTGTTTGCATGGGTGTGTGTGTGCATTGATGTGTTTGCATGGTGGTGCATGTGGTTATGTTTGCATGTATGTTTGTATGAGTATGCATGGATGTGTTTGCATATGTGTATACATGGGTGTGTGCTTGCAAAGTATGTGTCGTATATATGTATGCTTGGACGTATGCATATCTGCATTTGCATACATCCATATCTGCATGTATTATACCCATGCTCATTCTCTGTTAATATTATTCCATTTGCAGCGTGCATGTCACTCTCTGGCTCTCTGCTTTCGATTACACTCAAACTACTCCAAAACCCCTCCAAACTAATCCTAATCAACTTGGAAGCCACCACACTCAGGCATGAGGCTGTCAAATGTGAGTGCTTGCAGATGTCAGTGCAAGAATCCAGAGGACAGATCAAGGCTTAGTCACTGAAAAAGGCATGCCAGCGCATCCCAGCTCTAGAGCACCAGCGCAGCCATAAGAAAAACGTGTCGTGACAGTAAATCAATAACTTCTTGGACACTGTTCGTTTCTGAAATATCCCTGATTAATTATGCCAGTGCACACTTGGCAACGGTACTTTGCTCCAGCATTAACTTAATGCTTTTTGCATGAAGCAGGATTATAACTGGTGCTCATAAGTCAAATTTGACATTTCAAATCAGGCTTTAAAGGTTTGGGTTATAGATTTTATAATGTCTCCATGTCAAACATAATTACTCTTATTGCTGCTAGTAGACATTTGCCAATCAATCAGAATAACATTTATCATAAACAAGAGTAAATCAAAACCATTTGAAGTCTTTGTATTTGAAGACTCAGTGAAGAAACTTCTTTAGAATCATTGAAATTTCCTTGGACATGCAACAGAGGACTATGATGAAGTTATAGAAGTCCGTGGAAATATTACTGTTTTCTCACCTCAAAAAAATTAATGCCCCTATATATTTTGTGAATCTACAGCTTTAGTTTGATGACTCGATCCCATATAAATATGGCATGAGAAAAAGTAGTCCCTTTCCTTTCTATAATAGAAAATTATAATTTTTGTGCTTTCAAGATGAGTGTATTATTTTTATTTACTTATAAATTTCAGCTAGGATCTTATTTTATATAAATTGCCAATTAAATGGGGTTTACTTAAGGGAAAGTCATAATATCATGTTCCTAGAACAAAGGTTTACAGAGGCCCCAGGAATCTCCCTGCACTGTGCCGGGAGCTAAGAATACAATGGTTGGTAGGATTTGTTCCTTCTCCCTAAAGAAGTGCTTCCAACACATCAGAGTCACTTTCCACACTTTCCTTTGTGTTAACAAGAGCATTATAAAGCATAATGATATACCATTTTATATATATATATATATATATATATAAATTTGCTACCTTGGAATAAACTAGCTTCTGACTAACGCTATTCCATATCATCAGCCCAATCCCAAAAAGAATTAATCCCCTTTTTTCTTAATGCACCTTCTACATATCTGTACTATGGCACTTACTGCTATGTATATGTGTGTGTATGGGAATATATATATATGAGAATACATATGTGTATGAGAGTATATACACATATATACATGAGAATATACATGTATGAGAATATATACACATACATATGTTTGAGGATATATGTATGTATGTATGTATACATTCTCATAAACACACATATACATAGCAGTAAGTGCCATAGTATAGATATGCAGTAGGAGCATTAAGAGAAAAGGGGGATTAATTCTTTCTGGGATCGGGCTGATGATATGAAATAGCATTAGTCAGAATAAGCTAGTTTATTCCAAGGTAGAAAATTAACCCTAAAACCTTAGTGAATTAACCTCACAGAGGCTTATTTCTTATTCCACAATGTCTGCTGCAGTCCGGTTGACTCCAGGACAGCTCCTTTCTGGGCAGTGACTCGGGGTCCTGGATGCTTTAATCTTGCGGTTTCATCATTTGAACACGTAGCTCACAGGGCACTGTGACAAGGGAAGTGAGTCCACACCAGTTTTGAAACGCATTGGCCTGGAAGTGTTCATACCACTTTTTAAATAATAGGCTGTTGACCAGAGCTAGCCACTATGGCCTTGTGTAATCGGGAAGGGGCAGGGAACTGTAAGGGACGATTCTTCGATGAGCTGAAAATGACCCTACCATAAGTATGTACTGAAGAGGAGGTCCCAGACATCACGGGATTCCAGTAAGAGAAGCGTGTGAGCAAAGGCATGAACATGTGAGGCCTTTGGTGGAACAGTGATGGGTGCCGGTACAGTGTGGTGTGAGATTAATCCTGAAAAGTAGGATGAATCTGTTAAGATGACCCTTTGTAGGCAATGCCAAGAAACTTGGACTTCGTTCTGAAGACAGTGAGAAGGTTTTAGAGACGAAAACTGCATAGTCACAATTGCACTTTTAGAGGAATACTCTGACACTGGAGAAGGCTGATATATATAGATGAGTAGACCTCAAAATCATATTTGAGCAGCATGTAACATTAAAATCCTAGTTTCTTATTTTTTCAGTTTATTTTTTCATTTAACATGCTGCTAGAAATGAGTTTCATTTTTCTATCCTTGCTCCTGAAACTTACCAGTGTGTCATGATCTCTAAGAATGCTTTCAGTTTTACTGACTATATATAGAGCAGTTGATTAAATTTCTTTTTACCTTGTCTCCTAACTCTACCATATCCCCCATTGTTCTCCCTTCCACCACTGTCCAGCCCACCCTCTAAAATACTTTCAAAATACTTTTAAGGATTGTAGGCCAAAGAAAAGACAACAAAGATAACACGAATAGCATCTCAGGAAGAGAATGCCTCTCTGTGTCCTTGGATTGCGGTTATTCTCACTCTCGCCCCTTTACCTACCTAATGCCCTCAGTATCCACGGGATGAGCATAAAGTTTGGTCTGATAGTCTTCATTTTAAACTTGAATGTTTAAAATGAAAGGAAGCCATTCATCCCTTCAGCCTCAGGAATCTCCCCAAGTTGAAGAGTGTGGATGAGAGAAGATCCCAGGGTTTTTCTGTTAGGCACAACCAATAGATAGAGAATTTCACCCCCTACCACCAGTTCTTCTACTGGCTACCCCCTTATTCTCAGGTCTTCCCAAGTGTTCCAGAGCTGGTATAGCATCATGGTTAAAATCTGGGCTCAGAAGCCAAAATGCTCAAGCCCAAACCCAAATCTGCCACCCTCCAGTTAGTAACGTTGAGCAGCTGTCTTCACTTCTCTGTGCTTCAGTTTTTGTCATATGAAATTGCTAACAATATATGTGTCGATGAAGCATTGTGAGATGTAATCGAGGTATAATCCATTCATAGTACTTAGTATAGCTCCTGGCGTGCAGTAAATATATTAGACAGTATTATTTAGCAATTTGTCTTCTACAGGAGATTTCACAAAAATAACATGAACCATTTTTTGCATGTACTATACAAACCACTTTTATTATAAGATCTCCTGTAATCCTCGTGCAACCCTAATGAATTTGGTCTTTTCTGGGGTCAGAGAATTCAAATTTATACTAGCTTAATTGAAATGCATTCCCAAGGACAGTAACTTATTGGGAGCAAGGATCGTTGTCTGTTCTGTTCTGGGATATATTTTAAGTACCTGGAGTTATGAGTGGCACATAGTTAAAATACAATAAGTATTTATTGAATGAAGACACACGTAAGCTTGGGAAGCAGTGTATCTCACTAAAAGCAGAACTTTTTGCAGTCAGGTAGACCAGAAGTCTAATGCTGGCTGCACCGTTTACTAATTCTACATTACCTTTGATGAGCTAATTGCTCTGTTCCTCCATTTCCTCATTTATAAAATTAGGGTGAAAATAACTATTTCATTAGAGTTGCTGTGAGAATTAAATACAATACTGGTGGAAAATATCTAGTATAAAATTGAGTATATATTAATAACTATATTTATTACTATGTATTCAGGATTTGTGTGCACAAATTCATAACAGGAACCAACATAAAACACAGTGGGGTGAAAGAATTTATATTTACACATTTACCTGTCAAATATAAATTTGCCAAAATTAAAGACTAGCTTTCTTCTTTGTTCTTTTCCCTATGTTGTTTTCAATGTTAAGATATATGTTAAACTAAAAAGAAAAGAAGAGTAAAAAGGGTGAAATTGTATGTGGGGAGGCTGCAGGGAGCTATGGGAGAGAGGAGGCTGAGGAAGACCTAGCAGGAAGTCATGGGGAGAATCAAGTCCCTTCCTTGAGGAAAGAGCAAGTAGGATAGAAAGAAGGGAGGAGGGGGTGCATGTTGATAGATAAATCTCTCCTCTCTCTAATCCACCCTCCACCCTTCCCCCAGCTTGCTCTTTCTACTAGGAATATCCAGATATGTTTCTCCTACCCCTATATACCTTACACTCCATAGAAGGGGTTTAAGCTTATAAAGGTACCTTTGCTTCCTACAGGACCAAGTCCACAGGAAAACCCTCTTTGATTTGGTTTATCCCTACCTCACCTGTCTAAACTCAATTCTTCATGCTCTTTCACACCTACAATAGTGACAGTCCCCTCAGCGATCCAGACTGTGACTTTTCACCTTTTTTGTTGAAAACCTTTTAAATAAACCCCTTCCTTTACCCTTTCTTCTACCGGTGAGACCGTGGTCACACTTATCAACTCAGTTCCAATGTCTTCTGCTGCACACTGTGGCCCTTGACTTGCCCGTTGCACCATCGCAGGGCCGCACGTCTGCATATACCTCATTGTGTTGCAATCCTTTGACTGCCTGAAGGTAGTCCTTAGAGGTGCTCTTCGATGAGGACCACAGATACGAATTGAAAAGTGTTCATGGAAGAAGTGAATCCCTTTAAGTCACTTTATAGTCGCTGTTAGGTTTTAAGATACCACATGGGACCTCTTTGGCATTGCATCCCAAGAAGGAGAATTCCTTCTGGTGGCCTATGATGCTGGACTGAAAAGAGAGAGACCCCACCCTGAAGCCCCCTCATGATACACAGACCCTTAGCACCTTGTGGATACCTTCATCAGATTCAGCAAGAAATATTAAGTGCCCTCCAGCCAAAATGCTTCTCAAATGCAAAAATAACAGACTAGTAAAATGGTGCCACTCATCTAGTATAATTGATGCCTCCTTTCGTCTTAATTGCAAATATATGCATGTCTTGGTTTAATGCGGGTCACTATTTGGTTTATTGGGCCAAAATATTAAAACCATATCCTAAGAGTTGTTGGGACTAATGTTAGGACTGGATGAGTCCCAAATTCAGTATTGTTCCCATACAGAGTTTGGGAAGTGCCTGGAACATACTGGCACTCAATAAATATTGGTTCCATCTGAGTCCGAGTTTCTGATGCAGGGTCATGCTCCTAACCTGATTCTGAGATGCCTGTGTAAGAGCACCTCAGACCGATGTGACGACCAGCAGAAACAGGTATCCAACGCGCTCCAAAAAGGCACAACCAGAAAGGTTCTGGTAGTTTCTGGGGAACTCTGTCGTATTACACAGGCATCGATTGCCACAGTCTAGCCAGCACCGCAGCCCGTAGGATGGGGGACCTGTGACAAGGGAAAGTGCCTGGAAACTGCAGTGGTTAAGATGTGCAGTTTCCTATCATTTTTTTTAAGACTTCAAAATTCTTTTTTTTTTTTTTTTGCATATGCATATGTAATTTTTTCTTTTGTCGTTCTTGTTGTTCAATTACAGTTGTCCTCATTACTCTCCCTTGCCCTACCCACCCCATATCTTCTACTTTCAATCCTCTCCCCACCCCTATTGTCTTTTTCTATGAGTCCTTTATACATGTTCCTTGACTTGACCCTTTCCGTCCTTTCCACCCTGTTATCTGCCTCTCCCTTCCCCTCTGGTAGCACTGTCAGTTTGTTCTTTATTTCCATGTCTCTGGTACTACTTTGCTCACTTGTTTGTTTTGCTGATTAGGTTCCACTTATAGGTGAAATCATATGGTATTTGTCTTTGACCACCTGGCTTATTTCACTTAGCACAGTGCTCTCCAGTTCTATCCATGCTGTTGCAAAGGGTAGGAATTCCTTCTTTCTTTCTGCTGTGTAGTATTCCATTGTGTAAATACACCATGGTTTTTTGATCCACTCATTTACTGCTGGGCACTTAAAGTACTAAAAAGTCTCTACTATGAAGAGAATGAGGAAGGGTTAGTAAAATGAATGACAGTTTCTGGTGGCACGACAAAACATTGGGTCAGGTTTTCAGAGTTAAAAAATTAAGTTTCTTAGAGCTTGCCTCTCCTTTGTCTCCAAGTTACCAAGGGTGTCATTGACACCCTACATCCACTGACCGAATTGCTCCCACCCAACACTGCCTTTCCATGTTTTCACCAAACATTCGACTTACATGGAGAGCCCAGAACTTCACAAAAGTGAGGAACGGTCAGCGCTTTACACTCTTTGCCTGTTTTTCTGACATCCCCATTTCTGTCATTTTAGATCCTGTGTTGCTAATATAACAGGCATTGTCCTCAAAGATGGAATTCCTTCTTGGTTTATTACAGAGTTTTGAAATTCCTCTTTTTTAATATCCTTTTATTCTAGAGGGGATTGAGAGAGGGAAACAGCAAACAACATAGTCGAGTTACAATCCGGAGTGTACAACTTTCTGTGTCCTAGAGCAGTCTTCCATGTTATTTTTATTTGTGATTTACCTGTAAACCGTCAGGACATCATAGGGACTCTCCCTCACCCCATCCTCTCAGGCTTCTCTGCTCACACCTCTAGCCCTGCCTGCGTCCTGGGGCCCACAAAAATGCAGCGGCTCCATGCCTCGCATCACACGTGTACACTCGCACATAGCCATCCTTCAACTTTTTATTTGTGATCAAACGTTGTTATAGGGAACATAGGAAAACCTAGATACCCTGACAAACATGAAGGCGAGAGTTGTGGTCCACTTACGTGTAAACCACCTGGAGCACTACTCCACGTCCAGCGAACCAGCCACCTCAGGAGCCGGGCCCAGCAATCTCATTTTTAACAAGCTCACACTACTTTGAGAACACTCCCAGAGCTCTGCCTGTGCCCCACAGATGCAAATAAGTAGACGGGGTGTGTGTGTGCGGGGCGGGGGGGGGCTGCCAGCTCTCTTATTATTTGACTAGGCAGGGGCTCGTCTGTCTGGCGCACCTCTCATTCAAAAGCTGGTTTTGCTTCCAAGGAAGAAAACTGCTTGTATCTGGTGTTCATGTGGTAGGGGAGTAGTGCTCTCCTATTTAAAAAATATTTTGGAGAAAGAAAGACCAGAGAAATAGCAGTTAAGTGTAGTCTTCAAATCTCATTTGTTACTTTTATAATGTACACTCTGATACAGTGTAGAGCTCTAAGATGACCTTGAGTGGTCCCCTAATTCATCCACTTAACTTGCCTGAATTCATATCATCACACAGCATACTTTTTATTCTTCTGTTTATGCTAAAACTTTCCTTCAGTTCATAGGCTACTGATTGCCGTCACAGATAATCAAAATGTTTTCCGAACAGCAAGTCCAGATCCTTCTTTTTAGTGTAAATCCATTTCTTTAATCCTGTTACAGCTCACTAAATTCCTCCATCAGTACCTAGCCTTCCCACTCATCTGTCTCTCCATTTTTCTGGTAAAAGAACATCTGTTCATAAATCAAATAATTTAGCAGTTAGGAAGCACAACTACAATTTATGATCATCTGTTCCAGTGCATGGACCGTGCACCCGGATGACATGCAAGATAATTTATGTGGCACAGGGACCTGCCTTTAAATAGTATTGAGTCACACAGTGGATAGGTAATTCCCTCTTGATTATCTTTCAATCCTCCTGATTCTCTTTAGGAGAGTCTCTGTTTCATGCTAGTGTGTCTTTAATGACCCGCCAACACTTTTCATATTCCTACTTAGCACATACAGAGCAGGTCTCAGATTCAGAGTGTTAACAGCAAATCTATCTATCAAATATACATTATGATCTATTACCTCTCATTGTATTTGTGGTTATTTTCTATTTATGACAAATGATATTCCGTCTATGAGAGTTTATAAGTTCCATAAGTGTCCCTTTAAATACATTTATTTAAGAAAAAAATTTAAGTTGAGTAAGAATATAATTTTTTAAAAGTCAGGTAGCATGTTACTGGCTGAATTATGACTTTTTGCTTTTTTAGGCCTGGGCACTTTGTTTGTGAATTTTGTCTCCATTTATTTATTCATACTTTTTAATATACACATTTATATATATACATGCATGTTTTATACAGAGATAATGTGCTTTAAAACATATTATAAATATTTTATATAGGTGTATATATATATGTATATGTTTTCTATATAACACTTATGACTGCATTGGTAAAAACATGAATATAATCTCCAACTCTAAAAGTTAACTTTTTTCCTTCTGATTGTAAAAGAAATTAGAAAATTTTCTTGGGCCCAAGGCACTGTATCTGCCATGCCTAATGCATACATGAGCCCAGGTATGTGAAATAGCAAAGCTGAGAGCAGCGGTTCTTCATGACTGAAACTTGACATGCATGAACTTAATCCAACCTCCTCATTTTATGAAGACCAATACTGAGCTTCACAAATGTGCAAGAACCTGCCTAAAGTCTTATAATGAGGTGGGCACAATCGGGTCTGGATCCCAGGTCCCAGTTTCCCGATCTTTCTACTTAACTACACTGCTTTCTTTTTTGGAACCTCTTCTTCGAAAGCTTTTTCTTATCCCATCTCCATCCCATCATAATTAAGTCATGGGTCCTCTCTCGAATCCAGCCCTCTGGTCAGGTCTGAACATCTCTGTACAGAGGCAACACCACCTGGTAGATGCCCTCTTTAGGGAGACGTTTGCTATGGGAGGCTTGTCGGCTTGTGGTGATAATCTGAGCATCGCTGCCCCATAGAGAGAATCTGTGCAAACCCTGTTAAGAAAAACACAAAGGATGCCAAAGAGCAAGATAGATTTGGGCTTTCCTTTTTAGACACAATCTTCCAAAGACAGCCTCATTAAAATTAGCAGCAATGGAAGATTGAGCGTGGGTTGGGATAACTACTTAACATCCTCGACCAGTACTTTCTAGCATAGTTTATAGCATAGATCAAGGATTTCCTCCGTGGGCTGTCAACGCTTCATCTCATTTGGCACTTTAAAAAACAGTCAAACCTCAGTAATTCAGCTAGTGGGCAATTGTCCTATTGATAGTATACTGCAGTCCAATACAATTCTGAAGAGCCCCGTCTGGCAACCAACCTTTATCTCTTTCTCTGTTTATCTAAAGTGTATCTGCACCTTCCTGAGAAAACTGTAAGTCAAAAGGTTCGAGGAACAGAAACAGATCATTGCTGGGTTTGCATTTTTTTTTAGCTATCAAATGATCCTCTATTGAAACATTTTCCTCTGTAGTTCTTAAGTAACTAGACACTCCAACACACCCTGTGGGCCTTGCCCATGATGTCATGTGGGCGGTGGCCATCAACATCATAGCCAGCAGACCAGCCAGTCCCCGTCTCGTTCATGGTTCCAGAGAGATCTCTGGCTCTACAGATCGGTGTTGCCTCTATCAGGCAATGCTGACAGTCTCATCCAAAGTGCTATTTCCACTGTGCTTGATGGGTTTTTGCTTCTCTCTTGTCTGTTTCCTTGGAGGGCTTTGATGCTAGGGCAGAGGCAGAAGGTGCCACTCAATCTGGGCCTGTCTGTGCTGAATGATCAGTGTCACTGTAATTCTCAGAGCCTCCCAGTCAACCTGTTACCTTTGTTGGAGACAGATCCAAGGGTCCAGTCCTGGGGGCCAGGGCAGAGGTGGCACCAAATTTCCACTCTTGCACGTCAGATGTAAGGCTTGGACATCATTGGGTGGAACTTAGGTAACATGGCAGAGGCAGCTGGTGCCAGAGGAACCCACATACAGAATGACTGAGGGAGTTGCACCTTGGTCTCTTCTGAGCCCAAAGTTGAAAAAGCTGCCTCTGGCCATCTTTAACTATCATTTATACTGCTAAAAAGGTCTGACTTTATACCAGCTGATTTTATTGGATGTTATTATTCAGAATGCTTATATGCCACAGGGGGAAAAAGACATTTAGCAGTGAAGACCTCTTTGTTTATTTTGAAGCTCAACAAAAATATAGATCTGGTCTGTTGAGAGGCAACATAACTGATCTACAGTCTTGCACTTCCACAGGTTTACTGAGTCAAAGATTATTTAACTTATAATCTTTTAAAGATATAATTCTAATGTCGAAAACAGAGTATGGGATTTGGAGACAGAGGGAACTGGTCCTGGGCCTTACCTCCAGACTTACTAGCTCTATTATTTTGGGCAGGACAGTTCCCTTTTTCAAGTCTTTAGCACCTCATCTGCAGCATGGAGTTAATGATTCCCACTTAAGAAACTGTTTTGAAGAGTAAATAAATCATCTCCACAAGTACTTATTGATCACCTCCAAGGTGCCAGGCTCTTGTCTAAGAGTTACAAATACCACAGTGAGCAAAGCATGGGATTACCATTTTTGGACAGGTGATGGTCTTTCATAGTTCTTGAGACATATAAGCACAGTATTGCCAGGGAGTAGGCAAGACCTGGATTTCTTGTACCTATACTTCCCAAACAATTATTCCTCTTGCTACTCCAGATTGGGAGTTATAACTGAGCTTCTAAAGGTTACTTAGAGATTCAGCAGGACTTTCTTTAGAGTTTTACAATTTTTCTAATTCATAACATTTTAGCTACCCACAGGGCAACATTTATATTTGCTATAAATATTTCACACAATTTTTACTTTTGCTAATATACACTGTTTATGGGTAAACATAATTTGAATGATACATTTTTAGAGAGGGAGATATGCATCCTTTAGTGCCTAGAAATTCCTAATGGTAAGCAGTTAAGTTTTCCTGATCCGGAATAAAACTCCTGAGATTTGCCACTAGCCAAACAGGCCCAGGCACAGCTAGGCACAAAAAGATCTTCTGTCATTAGTTATGTCACTGATGGAACAAGTAGTTCCTTTTTAGTGGTAATGGTGCCAGGGATGAGGTAATCTAGAAAGATATTTGTTTTTCAAAGGGATTTTCTGCCTGGCATCATCAAAGTACACTCTAATATTTCCAGGTATGACATCTGATAATCAGCAACTAAGCCAGGTAAGATAATGATAACTGAATGACAAAAAATATTCAAATTTTTTATTTGAACTTATATAACTTCATAGAAAAGCGGATGATTTTCTACTCAGTTTGGAACTATGGATGAAGAGGTAGAGTTTAGACACTATTTAGTAATAGCAAGTCAAAAATAATATTGTCATTCCATAACCCACACAGGCCATTGGAGTCAACATTATCTTCAGTGTAAACATTTATTCGCATGGATTTTTCTTCAGTGTCAGATTTGATGAGATTTGGCCTTATTGCTAGCCGTATATTTGAATTTTATATCAATGCACCATTGTAAAACTGTGCACCATTGTACTGTTGACAGCTGAAATTGTTGATGAAATTCCAGGCCAGTGTCGTCTGAGGTGACTAGGTTATAGTGGGGAAAAAAAAAACAGCTAACAACAAAATAGATCTTTAAAATGCATACTCTCTTTGAATTAACACACATGTACATTTTGCATGGTTCCCTTCAGAGCTAATTATACTGTTTTGAAACAATAACAGAGAAACAAAGGATAAAGAAATATAAAGCTTCCCAACTGTGGAGTCACCCACCTGACATTCTGGGAATTCGGTAGTCTAATTACTAATGTATTGGCAGTCGGAACAGTCATCTAGAGAAGAATGCTTAAGGCAAAAAAGTTCCATTCTTAATATTTCTTACAAAATCTTGTTGTTCCTTTTTTCTATTAATATAAATAATAAGTTGCTCCAAAAATATTCATCTTGATCCCCACCATGTCTTTTCCTGACAAGGCCTACCTGCCACCTGATTCCATTTTGCTACCATACTTATTAGAGTTTGAAAATCATATCACTCAGTTTCCTGCCTTTTCCTTAGATATGTGAACAATACAGCAAGAACAGAATGAAGATTCTTTCATAGCTGTTATGGGGGTACTAAATAGAATAAAACTTGCTGATGGCTCTGTTCTTAGTTCTGTTGTCTTCTTACTCTTGGGAAACAAGTTCTACAATGTTAAAAGGTAAATCTATACCCTGACCTGGTTTTACCTAAGAAGCCCTTTGTCTTTTATATGCGTCCACCAAATTTCAACACCAAAAGCACTTGACTTTTCTTTCTTCCTACCACATGGAGAAGAGATAAATTTCGTCCCCAACCTGGCCCCCTGAACTGAATATACAGAGTTGCCACTCTGTATTACCTTTGAAAACAACTGGTAATGTTCCGCCCAGCATTTTTACATTCTGTCTTTGAGCATCATATCTAAATCTATGCACTACCGGCGCAAACTGGTACATTATTCCTGGGAACTAATTTGGCATTAGTCCTAATCTGTTGCTAGTATGCACATAATTTGGCATCATATACCAACATCCTTAAAATCTTCATAGACTTTGGCTATAAGAAAAAAATGTAACATGCAGGTATTCATAAAAAGACTTCTACAAAAGATATTTACTATAATACTATGATATTTTTAATAAGTGAAAATTTCAAAATCTTTTACTACTCATTGTGCAAGAACAGAAACTTGTGAAATAGATTTTTGTACATCTATAAGATGGCATTTTAAGCAGCTATGATGAGGGTTGGTATTCTTAGAAGGATTTGGAAAATGGCATATATAAAGTTCTCACACTACAATTTAAAACAAAATTCATGCACAGTATGATCTTAACTATGTATAAATAATATGAATAGGGAGCGGGCACATATACCAAAATATTAACACTGGTTATTTTTATTCCTTTCTTATGTTCCAATTTTCCTCCTATGCATCTTTCTATATTATAGAAATGTCTTATAATAGGCATAAGTAAAATTTCAAAAATTAAGAAACAGAAGATACCAATGGAGCAATAGATGCTTTCCATGCTTTTATGTCCATGTACAGCTCTCTGGTGGTTCGTTTTTGCTGGGGATTTACACTATCCGTCCTCCAGCTGGGCACAAAACAGCTACTGAGGGGCGATGATGAGACTCTGTGTCACCTGGTCTCTGTTCTTTTTCAGCACACAACGGTGTTGCCCTTTATATTGATCGAGATGAGGACATCACACCACGCGTATCCCAGCAGGAGCAGTGGCCTCACTGCCATATGCACCTTCTCGGTTGGCTATATATTATGGTAAGGACAGTGCCTGTGGGGCTTTTGTATTGTATTAGATTTAGCACTGCTAAATTTGGGCACATATTTCATTATGGATATAATCACTAACAGATTCACACTGCGTGCCTCATTTGGTCCAAGACCTGGGCTTTGTCTCATTTCCCCAGATGCTTATATTTTTAGAAAGTATATGCCAAACCTCACACAACAGGAATTTGTTGAACAATCCCATGTAAGCAGTGGTTCTTCCAAGGCTACATTTTTCAACTCTTTTTCAAACTAAATGTTTTTCTTGGACACTGGTTTTATTGCTTAAGGGCTTTTTTACTTGGGATTTTTTGTTGTTGCTGTTGTTGGGGAACGGGGGAGTTGCAGCAAATGCAAATAAGGACAGAAGAAATGACCCCTTAAGAGCAGTGACTTTAAACTTCATAGGAAACAAGCGAAAATGTACATTTTCCTGAATCAGCTTAAAACCTGTTCCAGAATTAGCTATTACATATAGCCACCACTTAATGGTTTTGTTTTTTAAAATTGGGGTAAATAAATCGCAAGAAATATCCAATTGGTTTATTGGGTATGAATAAGTCCCAAGTGGGAGATGCCAAATTTATCTGATAAGAGTTTTTGCCTGATGAGTTTATTGCACATTAATCGTCTTTCTTACCCTGTTTTAATGTTTCAAAATTGTTTATCTTAAGAGAGAAAATGCCTTATTTCTCTTTTTAATTCCAAGTCCGCTTTGATATAGTAACATGCACAGAAGAGGTCTCCCCCGCCAGCAGTTCTACCTCTCAGGACTCTCTTGTCCTGACTTCTGGCTCACCAGCCCTTCCTTTAAGCCTGAAGGGCTGAATCATGTTCTTCCAATCCCGCCAAACTGTACTTAATCCCATCAAACTCCTGGAGTGCTTTGGGAGGCCCAGTGTTCATGGAGGGTGTTGCTCCACCCGGGCCAGAACTATAAATAAAGGTCAGTTCAGTACTTCACATACTCTGTATGATGTTCATGTAATGCCCCAGATCTGAACAGAAAGGGCTTTTGCTTCTAGGAAGTCATGCCCATTCCTAGATCTAAGGGGACAGCCAGACTACAGACCTCAGAACAAACATGCAGCAATGTTCATTCCATCTGCCACTTCTTCGGCTAGTCAACGACCGTTTATGAGGAATGGGCAATGTGTGTTTCCCTAGTCACTGTCTAGATTTGTTTTCCACCTAAAATGTTAAATATAAACTTTGTCTGATAGAAAAGGTCCAAATGATCAGGGTTCATGGGTGAAGTGTGATTGTGAAATTACATCTTAAAAATGAAAATGAATGTATGTGCTCTGTACATATGAACTTGATAGTCAAATGACTCATGCCTTTCAGAAGAGCCATGTGGGAGAGCTACACAATTATTCCAAAGACGCTGCAATGTTCACAACATACCTGAAATTGCCTATGACATTTGTTTAAACATCAATGCCCTTCTTCCCTCCCTCCTCAAAATACATTCTCATTGTTTTGCACTTGTATTTGCTTACCTATGGGAAGGGAATTTCCATACTCTAGGAACTCTGGGTGTATTTCCATGAATTCATATGCCATTAAATTATTTCCACTTATATGCCCTTAAATTATCTGAATCTTGTAGAGCCCCGGAGGTTCCAAGAACTATGTACTTTCAGATGGTTTTTCTTCCCCTGTGGGTACAATCAGTCCACATTACAAAGAGACACGTGGGAAATATTCTGCCACATCATCTTCATTAGAGACCCCCAAGATCCCTCCTTAAAATGAAGCATTACTCACGCTCTTCATGCCAAGTGAGGCTCGCCAGCTCTGCATACCCCCTAAGCAAACCAGTGCTTGTTTGGACATGTATTTGCATTAACCAGCAAATTCTCTCTGATACATCTGAGAAACCTTTCAGAATAGTCTTTTTGTTGTTGTTGTTTTGCCCTAGGCATTTATAGCTCTGCCAAACCTAAACAATGCCCCTCACATCATGTCACATGATATAAATCCAAGGATTTTAGTGCTTATCAGAAAGGTACTGGGTTTTGCTCTCTTTCAGGCTATCTTAGGGCTGACAGACCTGCAGAAGGTTCAGGATATGAAATCTGTTGATAGATAATGAAGGTTGTGACTAGACATTCCAGGACCTCCTGTGAGATGGAAGAAAGCATTCCTCTTATCACATGCTAGTTATAAAATAAATAGATCTCCCTCCAAGGCTCTATGGTCGAGCGGATCCATACCTCTGAGACTGCTGGCCAGGCCGGCTGCCTACTTTGCTCTGATTCTAGCTTTCTCTCCATCTCACAAGTCTCCCTCCCTGCCTGAAGCTCTTCTCTTCCTGGATTTGGATAGCGAGCTTTGGGGAAGCGAGGGATACCAGAGCTTCCCCTCATAGCCTGGTGCCCAATGCACTCCTTCCCTCAGGGGCTCCATTTCTCAGCCCCTACATTCATCCCACCCAAGCTCTGTGCCTGGAAGGAACCTCAGACTCCATTCATGGTCACTTCCAGCTCCTCACACTTCCCTGCACACTTACCCAGGGGCCTGGGACACAAACGTCCTCTGTCCAGTTATGGTGGGCTCCTTTCCTGCACACCTCCTCCTTCATCGCTTCCCCACACACTTCTCTGCACCCTCTTTGTGGGGTTTCCCTATAACTGGGATGATCCACATTGTCTTATGCAGAATACAACACAGGGGCCCCTTGGTTTCCAGTGCAACGACGCTTATCAGGCACTGTAATGGAGCCCATTCTTTTGAGAGTTGTGCCAGTGCTTTTCAAATATTACTTAGTTCCCAAAAAACCCTTTGAGATGAGGATCTTCTGGCCCATCTGACAGATGAGGAAATTAAAGTTTAGAGGGATTATGTGACTTGCCCAAGGAAAAGCCACTAGTGTTGCTGTTGTTTGTTGTTGTTGTTGTTGTTGTTGTTGTCAGAACTACAGTGCATGCACACCCTGCTGTGTGGCTGCAGGGTCTGTGCAATTATCCACTCTCCCCACTGCCTCTTGCCATGAGAAGAGCCACTCCATGAGTAAACAGGTTGAGTTTTTAGTTTTGTGTCTATGGCAAAGCAATGCATCAGAACCAGCCATGGCTAACAGTTAAGGTCACTTCCTGGATTTGAGTTCTGATTCTTCCACTTAACTTTTAGGGGTTTTAACTTATTCAGATATAAAATATGGACAAGGATAGTGTGCACTTCCCAGGACAGCCGTGAGGACTTAGTTATTTGTATGTAGAACCCATAGAATAATATTGGCACACAGTAAAAAGTTTCTGTATTTTTTATTATTATTATTGTAATAATAATAATAAAATTATTGTAAATAATTGTAAATAAAAAAATTATTTACAATTTTATTTGTAAATAAAATTATTTACAAAATCATAAAATATTGTAAATAATAAAATTATTGTAATAATAATAATTATTATTATTATTATTACTATTATATTTGCAGTTCTGAGAAGCTCCTCAATGACTAGTAGCAAGGGTGCATAATGTTTTATATCAAGCATTTCAGAATTTTACAATGACATCAAGTCCTTTTTCTTCCTTTAACTCATCCTCACTCACTCATATACTTTTCACTTTCAAAGTCCAAACAACCCACCAGGATATAAAATATCACTTTCCTTTGTTTTTTGTTTTGTTTGTTTGTTTAAGTTTAAAAGGATCGTCAGATATTCTTGAAGAGGGACTGAGTAAAACAGAGAGCTTTAAGATCATGGGATGCTGACCGCTGCCACCCTCTAGTTGACAAATTCTGCAAAACAAGACACCTCACTTTACCTGGTGCAGGCTGCTTGGTTGTGTCCCCACCTGGCCCCCAGCACCTCACATTCGTGTCTTCCTGCAATACTGCCATTGCCCACTGCTCTGCTTTTCGACCTATAGGACACTACTCCAGATAGGAGATTTACCTCCCCAAGGGCTCAACAGTGAGTCTCCTCTGTCCTGGGGATCTGCCATGGCCCCCTCCCCAGTGGTTCTCATCCAATCAGAGCCCACAGAAGGCCTCAGGGACCGCACATAATACATAATATCTGCTGATCCCGAAATGCAAAGCGTGGTCAAGAGCAAGGCAGCATGAGGGACGAGGGAAGAAGAGCCCCGGAACATCCTTCTCATGGATGAGTACTCATTGTCACTGCGATGAGCTTCCGGAAAGCAGAGATTTCTGTTTTCTTGGGGCCCTAATTTTTTTTAATTCCATATTCCAATCTTATTACCCCAAATGTGTTCATTGCACAACTTCACAACCCAGAAAATAAAACAAAGTAAAATCAAGATAAAGTGTGATTTTTCTTTTGTTATGTGATTCCAAATTTTCCCAAATCAGAATTCTGTCTCCTACTAATGTTGATTATCCCCCAGCTATGCAATTGCAGATTCTTTTTCTTGTTGAAACTTTTCTGTATGTCCTCAAGTTTTTGCTGGAAACATACATTATTTTCAAAACAGAAAACAATTCTTAAAAATAAAAGTGCACACAAACTTAAAAGCCTTGGAAAGAACTTGGAGCCATGAACAAGTAAAATTTTTAGCATAAAATTTGTACCCTTTACTAAGAAAAATAAATTTTAGACCTCATCAGAATCTTCCATTTTTAACTGAATGCTTCTTCACCAGTTAAACAAATTGGTCAACGTGTAGTTTTTCTGTGAACAGCATGTGGCATTTTCCTCTGTTCTACCTGAACATTTCACTGCACCATAACTGCCTACCCTGATGACTTTTGCATCTGTAATAGTGTGTGAAAGGTTTCCTGATTTCAGTCAGCAGAGCACTGGGACCGCGCTGCAAGAGGAAGGTGATAAGCAAACATTCTGAAGAGACATCTTTCTCGGAGCTTGTAAGAGACAGCCCAAGGACTCTGTTCCCTTACCCATCACCAAAGCCATCCATACCTTTTGCCATGTCCACCTTTCCCACTTTTCTTCCTTGACCTGGTTGGGGAACAGAGAGAGGGTCTTTACAGTCCCGAGTTTTGCATCTGAGGAAGACATTGGGGGAGGAAGTGCCTCCCATACTCACCAAAACCAGTTGTAAGAGGCTCCAGGAGAATCCCTGGTAAATATCATGGGTGAGACAGGATCTAATTTAGGGAGCAGGCTTCTTAACCTCTCTTGTGTGTCCTACCTGAGCAAGGGAGAGCACTGGAAGATATCCTGCTTATGGCAGAGTAGAGAGAGTGGCAACTGTAGGGCAGCGTATGTGACAATGACAGGTGTTTCTAATAGATCTGGTTTGATATCGGGGGACATCACTGGGCTTGAGCTGTCTTGATGGTGGCCCATCCAGGAAGGCCAGTCCCTGCACAAGGGTTTCCCAGCAAGGAACTGTGGCGTGTACTGCCATGAGCAGAAGCCAGGGGGTGTTCGAAGGGGTCAAGCTGCAGAAGCCCCTCAGGGGCCCCTACACACCTCACACTCATGTACCCCATGCAAAAATGAGCATCTCCACATCAGCCTCTCAGCACCTGTCACTGGGAAGCTAGTATGAACCAGAGAAAGCAGGGCAACTCCTTGTACAACCACAGGCAATGACATTGGGAACTGTTACCCTTCTCCCATTTCCACTCCTAAAACAATGGGGAAGAGACCTCCCAGAATCAGGATATGCCCTCCCTTTCTACCTCAAGGTGCTGGAGAGACAGGGGCAGAATGACAGGGCAGAACCCCCTCTCACTCAAGATTCCAGCAATATCCTGGTTTGTTCAGGGAAAACAGAAGACCGGTGTGTTGGAGCAGCGTGAAGGGAGAGTGAACAGAGATGCCTGAGATGGGGGGAGGGTGGTGTAGGGCCTAATAGGCCATTATAACGACTATGTCCTTAATTCAGAATGAAATCAATAGTCATTGGAAGGTTTTAAACATTAAGCTGATATGGCCTGAGATGTTTTTAAAGCATCACTTTGACTTCTGTGTTGAGAATAGATTGGGAGCAAGGTTGGAGCTGGGGAACAGTTAAGAGGCTGTAGCAGGGATCCTGGTGGGAGATGACACGGCATGGACCAAAGTGGTAGAAATGGCAGTGTGAGAAGCCGTGGGATCCTGGGTATATTTTGAAGATAGAGTCAATAGGGTTTCCTGTTTAACTTAGGTCAAATCTAAGTCAAACTCTAGGCTCAGCCCCTTTCGTACCTTCTTAATTTGGTGTGGTAGGCAGAATAATGCTGCACCAAGGTGTCTGTGTCCTAAGCCCTAGAATTTGTGAATATGTCACTTCACTTGACAAAAGGGACTTTGCAGATGGGTCTTGAGATGGGGAGATCTTGAAGATCTTGAGATGGGGAGATTAGCCTGCATTATCCAGGTGGGCTCAGTCTGATCATCTACTTCTTAAAAGGGGAGACCCTTTCCCAACTGTGGTAAGAGAGAGACAGAACCATGTAAGGCCAGTCAAAGAGATGTGGTGTAAAAAGGACCCAAACCACCATTGCTGACTTGGAAGATGGAAGGAGGAGGCCATGAGCTAAGGAATGGTGGCTGCCTCAAGCAACAAGAAAAGCCAGGGAAACGGATTCCCTGCTAGAGTCTCCAGAAAGAACAGAGGCCTCCCAACATCTTAATTTTAGCCCCTAAGACCTGCGTCGGACTTCTAACCTACAGATACATTTGTGTTGTTTTAAGCCACAAAGTGTGTTAATGTGTTATAGCAGCAAGAGGTAAATCACTTATTCTCTCTATACCTCAGTTTCCCCATCTAAAAAAGAGAGTGATGATACTTCCGAATCAGGAAATGAGTATAAAATGCCTGCCACATAACTGGCATTCAGTATAGTAGCCGTTGTTTGTTGTTCCGCTTCTATGTTAAGAATACTCAGCCGTCAAGCAGCCTAAACTCAACCCCTTTCTTCACTCATTAAACGGTTATGCCTGCTCAGGGAGGTCGAGGTCCAGACCCTTGAGGTCAGGCATTCCTTCTTCAGTTCCCCTCTTCCTAGCAGCTTTGAGCAAACTCTTTAACCTCTCTTTACCTCATTTTTACCACCTTTAAAAAGGGAGATAATGCCTGCCACATGACACTGGTGTGAGGACGAAGGAGCACATGAAGCAGGAAATAATAGCATCTTTCCCTCTTTCTAGGCACCAAAAATCCCAAAGGTCTAAAGAGTCTTAATGAGAAATACCCATTTCTTTTTCTCTCCCTTCCCCACCACCTTTATTTTCCCTCTGTCCTCTCTTCTTGTTAGGGATTTTGGTCCCGCTTTGTGGAGTTTGTGTCCTCTTACAACCTATGCTAAAGAGTTTTCTGAAGTTTTCTTATGGTTCATATATTAAGTTATTTTCCAGACCTCTGCTTTTCCCCTGAGAACTGAGAATGTCATTGCTTTCCCATTATTCTAATCTGCTTATTTTTACAACTACTTCATTGAGCATGAGTTACTGTTTTCTCATTTTCTAAGAAGGAAACGTCTATCTAGACAATTGAGGGCTTGCAGCCTGGAGTGTGGCTTGCCCTAGATCCCTCAGGGTGTCCCCCTGAGTGTCAGTTAAGTCGATTTGTTAGATCTTCGTCTGGACAGAAAAAGCTTATGCACATACTTTATCTCAATTCCCAGTATGCATTATTCTGAGTTCCACCTCCTCCTACCCCCAATAGCAGGTTCTCAGACATTCTGGGAGAACGTGAAGAACTAGAATTGCCCATATGCTATTAAACATGACCCCCCGAATAACTTTATATGTGGCTTCGACCCTTCCCATGCTCCTCAACATCCTTACCCTATATCCATACCAACACTGCTGCTTCTTTCCCTGTTGTCCTCTGGAATCTCCAATTTGAAACCACTTGTGTCCTTGATGTTACTTGGCACTTTCACTTTGTATTTCTCCAGCCAGCTCTGTCTGTCCCCGTCCTCCTCCCTCCCCCAGGCTCTCTCAGCATTTTCTTTTATTTCACAGAGAATATCAAAGGCTTTAAATAGGAACTCTTTCTGTTTCTTCTGCAAACATCCTTTCTGTACCAACCCACTCCTGGCTTCCTGTGACAGCAGGAGGAGAATTTCTACTCCTTCTACCAGGTAACACTTCCCTCTGTGCTCTGGCCCTGCCCCGTCCCAGCCCATCATCCATCCATCATCACTTCATTCTCCTGTAATGTCAGTCTCCCTACCAGATTCTTCCAATCAATATTTGAACACACTCCAGTCCTACTCTCCACCTTTAAAAAAAACTACTCCTCTGGAACCATCCTTACTCCTTTCACATCTGGCTATGGCATGGTCTTCCTACTCATAGCCGAGTTTCTCCAAAGAGTTGTTAACACTGTCTCTACTCCTAGTTACACACTTAAGAGATGGGGACGTATAGCCATCGAGAAAATGGATTCATGAGCTAGGCTGCCTGAGCCTGTATTCTACTTCTGCAATATGACTTTTGGCAAATCACCTTACCTCTTTGTGCCTTTATTTCCTCATCTCAGGAATGGTATAATAAGAGCACTACTTCACAAGATTGTTGCGATGGCTAAAATAATATTAATCTTTAGTATATATAAAGCACACGGAATAGTCTAAGCACAGAGTGGGCACTCTGTTAATGTTATCACTCACCCACTCCAATCTGGCTTAAGCTTCATTATCTTAGTGAAACCTTTGCTGATCTCACAAGTGACTTTTGTTTTGATAAATTTGTTGAATGCTTTGTAGACCTCTTCTCAACTGACATTTCAGCAGTTGCGATACTGAAACAACCCCCTGCCTGAATCTTTCTCTTCCAACTTAGATGATATAACAATCTCCCTGTTTTCCTCCCAGTTCTCAAAGCTGATCCCTCTCTGCATCATTTGCTGGCTCTTCCCACTCTACCCAGACCTCAGTGATGGAGCTTTTTGGAGTTCAGCCCTAGGTCTTCTTCTTTTTTATTTATTATATTTTTAATTTTACTGTGGTAAGACTACTTAACTTGAGATCTACCTTCTTTTTTCTTTTTGCAAGTTTAAAATATTTGGTCTTTATTTTTATGTACTATACATGCTATAACAGGTTGGGTTTTATTAAATTTTTAATTTTTTATTTTTTGTATATTTTATTGAGTATGCTATTATAGTTGTCCCATTTTTTTCCCACTTTATTCCTTCCACCCTGCACCCCATTCCATCACCCCCCCCACCTCTTACCCCATGTCCATGGGCTGCACACACCAGTTCTTTGGCTTCTTAATTTTCCACACTATTCCTAGTTTCCCTAGGCCCCCTTCTTTTCCTAGCTACTCTCCCTGGGTCAACCCCATTCATTCTGTATTTGCAACCACCTCCACCCCAGATCTCCAGCTCGAGGCTCTCTCCCAATATCTACCCACAAGACTCACTTACCAACTGCAAACGAAACTCACATGGTACCTACTTTCCCAATCACTCCCTCAAACTGTATCCCTTGGCATTGCCAACCACCCAGTTGTTCATGCCAGAAATCTATGAGACATCCTCAGCCCATCCCTCTTAGACCTATGTATAGTCATTCACTGATCTCTGGCTCTTATACCTCCGGAGTACTTTAGAATTCTCACACTTAGCTCCCTCTCTACTGCTTACACCATGATCCTGGCTTCAGCTATCTCTCTCCTGAACCACTGCATTCTCCACCACCACCCCTGTCTAGCCACAGGGCCTTGGGTGATATTTTAAAAATGCCTATGATCACGCCACTCCCTTGCTCAGAGACTACGGATGATTTCCCATTGCTTCTAGAGATAAAGTCCAATATGCCTTTACACAGCTTATGAGGCCCTGCATTACCTGAGCCTGCCAACCTCTCTACCTTCATCTTCTTCCTCTTTCCATTTGCTCACTCGGGCAGCCCAGTGATCTCCGTCTGATCGCCAAGAGCAGTATGTCCCTCCCAGTGTCAGAGCTTTCACCTTTTCCACACCACCACTCAATCTTCTCTCTCTCCCAGTTGCGTCTCCTACAATTACCAACTCCAAATTTTACTTATCCTTCAGTTCTCACCTATGTGTTTCTTTCTCAGGGAGGGCTCCACTGATTCCCAAAACTTGGAACTAGCCTCGCTGTGGTATACTACTCTAATCCCCCATTCATGTCTATCTAGGGAGTTAAAAAACAAAAACTGCTGTTTTTATGTGGTTATTTGGTTAATTTTTTGCTAAGTCTGCTACCGAAATTCCCATCCCTCACTATCTATAACCAGAGAATGTTACCCAATTGAAGTGATCATAAAGAAAATAAAGAGAACTTCTTTGTCTATCGTTTTCTAAGGGTTAATGCAAGCACATTTTCTGTAGGCACCACATCGATCAGCATGTCAGAGAAAATAATGTAGAATGATTAATAAAAGAAGTTGTGACAGTATGTAAGTTTTAAATGCAAGCAGATAAAGTAGAATTTTTTTAATTTTATATATATGTTATATATATTTTAAAATTACATACACCTCCCTCTTGGCTCAACTGTAGCCAGAGGAAGTGTTTATAATACTTCCACCATCTATTTCTCTAATACCAAATTTCATCTTTACTGTCTCTTCTCCCCCAACCTGATTCATTCAAATTGCCCACTGAACCTGATAGACTTATAGAAGGAACCTCACAGGTACATTCCTTGCCAAGGTGACATCCTATATGGGAGATGATCCAGTTTTGAAAATAAAAACATTTCAAGTAGCAGAAAATCCATTTATTAGCCAAATTATGGCCTCCTCATTTTCCTGAGTGAGGCTTCAAGTTGTCTTTGAGAGTATGAGAGCACGTTGAGGGCTCAGGACATAGTCTCCGGTGGCTACGTGGGAGGGATCATGTGACCATCTCTAAGGTGGCCCAAGTCCTGCCCTGTCTCACCTTCAGCAGATGATTTCCACAGCCTGCAAGATCTGGCAGGAAAAGGGTGCCTTCCGCAGCACCCAGCAGGCCTGCGATCCCGGAAGGTACAAAATAAAAACTGATTGAAAATAGACAATTTAGGTGAGGAAACATCTGTACCAGATTTGATCCGCCAAGAGTCAAAAGAAATTTACAGCCAAAAAGACCTTTTGTTTGAGGTGAAATGGAAATGGGAAGAAAAATGTGATCTAAAATATGCATGCAACACTTTTACTTTATCTATTTAAGTAGACCGATTTCCCTAATAATCTTCAAAGTAAGAGAAGGAACTAGCTTGGTTTCTATTGACATAGCATTTTGATTCTCCCATGATCTGAAAGATCTGCGTTCATACTGATGTAGGAGAAGTTCATTAACTCTCTCAAAGGAGTGTTATTAGAATCTCTACTATGCGTCAGGCGTTGTGCTAGGTGCAGGGGGTAAACAATGTATAGGGTTCCTGTTCTACTCTCAAGGAGCTGACAGTCTATTGAAGGATAAGAGAAATAAAAAAGCAATGACGATACAGTTGATAAGGGTTATTGAAAATAGGAGAAATGCAGGCAAACATTGCCTAACTCAGACTTACAGAGCTATGAAAGGCTTCTCAGAAGTGACATGGAAGCTGGCCCTTGGAGAGTGACTAAGATTAGCTATCTGAAGGTTGGATAAGAATGTTGCAGGCAGAGAAAAAAGATGGCCCAAGGGCAAGAGGGAGAAAATCACAGGCAAAGAAGCTTAGTATTTCACCTCTCCACAACATCCTACTTTCAACCAATTTTCTGCTTGTTTGTTTGGTTCGTTGGTTGGTAGTTGGTCAATTGCTTGGTCAATTTACCCATTTCCCATGATGCCCGGCTCTCTCCGGCAGCTCCTTCTCAGCCTCCTTGGCAGAGCCCATCCATCTCCTCATTCCCTAAGGCTCAGACCTTCACAGCAAACTTTATCACACTGCCTGCCTCCCACCCATTTTCCGCTTGTTTGCGAGGGAGTTTGTTTTAAAATGAAACTCTGGTCATGTAAATTCTCCTACTTAAAACTCTTCAATAGCGTGGTCTTTTTCCCCAATTTGGGTTTTTGTTTTTTTTTTTTCCTCTTTTGGTAGCACTTGTATTTTGCCTTATAACAATGATGTACCTTTGGGGCTGTGATACTCTCACATGACAGTAGAAAAACAGGGTGTGTAAGTCATCCTTAAAAGCTGAGAATTACGTACAAAAACCTTACGTAAATTAAAACAATGCATAAATTTACAGGTACAAATACAAATCATTTTGTGACTATAATGAGTAATTTAGCCGCATGATGCTGAAAAAACATTGGATAAGAAAAAAATGGAGTCTGAAGTTTTGGATTAGCTGTTTTCTAGCTCTGTGGGAAACTGCAAGAAAGAAGTGAAAATTCATTTATAAGTTCATGCAGTCTCTAGAGAAATCCAGGAATTGTCATGAGCACTTTGTTCAGATCTGATCAGGCACTAGAGGAATGAACAGCTCACTAGAAATTGTCATTCAGCCAAAGAGCCATCACATTAGGCCAAGTCCCTCCCATAAACACAGAACACGTAGTCTCCTTTTGTCACACAAAATGCCCACCTAACTGTATTGAACTTTACATCAAAAGTATATACAGAACTTTATAAAATGTATTCTAAAAATGGTTAACTTGAATACAATGTGAAATAACACAATTTGCCTACCTGTCAGACAAGGACAGTTGTCTTTTCTAAAAAGGCATATTCCAGGCAGGAGAGTCTGACATAACATGCACACCTCTGCCAGGGTGAACTTGTACCTGTGAACTAACTTGTACGGAAAGTGCAGCATATCTGCCAGCAGTCCATTTAAAAGCATTTGCAATGGCCAACAGACAGGCTAAACTTATCGGTGTCCTCTTACTAATTCACATTTGCTAGGGGTAAAGAGAGTAGCTATACATCATACTTGCACTCGAAGGAGTGACCATGTTGATTTTCATTGTGGTTGGTTCCAGGGTTGTGACATCTCTTTGTTCTAAAGTCAGTAACACCAGGATACTTGGTAATACCACGAGGCCAGATGGAGCATGCTGCACTGGCATATAGATCCTTTCCAATGTAAGCGTCACATCTCATGGCCAAATTGGAAGTGTGCTCATGAATGCCATGATTTCATGCCTTTGAAGGATGGCTAGGAAGAGCTTCTGGACCTAAGACCCTCTTTCAGAGAAACTCAACTGACCCTGGGACCTCAGTTCACTTGCCCAGGGAGCACAGTTAGCAGCAATAGCTCCTGATTGACATCTGTGATAGAGCAGTGGCACTTCTCGACATCCTGTGCAATTTCCTTCTTGGCTGTAATAGTGAAGCTGTAACATCTTTTTTTGCTCACAATCTTTAGCAATGCCAAGTCTCAGCTAGCTGATCCAGAAATAAGATAACATGGAGTAGGGCTAACTATCATAGATAGACATTGTGTCGGTGACACCGTAAGCCAAGTCTCTATGCCCAGCAGTGCGTGACTAGAGGCATACAGGGACAGAAAGGCCCGAACAGCAGCCTGTATAACTGGGCTACTGAAGGTGTCAAACTGGACCTGTAATAAGAGGCCTTGAGGTTCAGAGGAGCTTCCCTGGGAGAACACGGTGTTTCTCAGGAACAACAGGAATCACAGCAGAAGGTGTGATGTCTGATTCCCCACCTCACCCAGTAGGAGTCTCACCACACTCAGTAGCATGGCAGATGCCTCTCTTGTTCTGGGTATCACCATCCACATGGTTCTCCTTCTGCCCCATACGTACTATGACATCAGTTATCTTGGCCAATGAATAAAGGAGGGCAACCAGGCACATTGTTATTTCCCCAACAGGGACACCTCTGTTCATGCCTGAGCCAATGCTGAGAGAAAGAACAGTGATTCTTGCTTCTTTGCAATACTTGCGTTTGCTGCGCACACACACAGGTGGAGAAGAGCTGAGTGTGAAGCAGTGACAGCATCTGGAGAGCCTTTCATTGCTGAAATCTTGAGGTGGCCTCAGAGGCCCTGCACAATCTTGCCCCTGCCTACCTCAGCCATCTCATCTCCTGTCCTTGCCCATGCTTTAGCCACACTCGTCTCTTCCCTCCTTCAGACAAACCACACTCTTTCTTGCCTCGTGACCCTCTTATATATTCTTCCCTTTGCCTGGTATTCATTTCCTAACTCAATCTCTTGTGTCAGTTGCTGTATGCCCACCTCCTGGCAGAATGTGTGGCTCAAAAAATTTATCAACCCCAGAGGTGAGTAAGTGAGGAAAGGCTGCAAGCAAATGTTGATTTAAGGTTTGGTGACCACAAGCTGAGTAGATGGTTACCTCTTGGTTTCTATTTTCTTCGTGATGTCAAACAATCTAAATGCGAGGAGAAAGGTGGATGACTTGGAAGGGTTTTTTGGTTTGTTTGTTTTGTTTCTTCAGGAACTATATAATAAGCCCCTACTAGCCATAACCACGCTTCAACAATTACCAATAATATATTGCCAGACTTACTTAATCTACACCTGTACCCTGTTGGCTTTCTATAGATATAATTCATATACCATAGAATCTATCCTTTTAAATGTGCAATACAGTGGATTTTAGAAGAGTAACAAAATTTTGCAACCATCACTACTATTCCAGAACATTTCTATAGCCCCCCAAAGAATCTTTAAATACTTTACACAGTCACTCCCTATTTCCCTTTCCCCACAGCCCCAGCAATGACTAATCTACTTTCTATCTATTTGAATTTCCTACTCTGAGGATTTCATATAAAAGGCATTCTATACTCTGTAATTTTTTGCGTGTCTAGCTTCCTTCACTTATCATGATGTTTCCAAGGTTCATTCATGTTGTAACATGTATTAGTACTTCATTATTTTTTATAGCCAAATAATATCCCATTGTATGAATATACCACATTTTGTTTTTCCACTCATCAACTGATGGACATTCTTTGGGTTGTTTCAACTTTTTTGGCTAAAGGTGAACACACAACAGCATGAAGAATCCACGCAGTTAAAGGGAGAAAGAGCTCATGGGAACAAGAAGGAATCTGGGCGACGGGGCAGGCCTGGTGGAAGATGACACCACGGGATCATGCTGCCCAGTCATGTAGTTTCATGGCACACAAAACCCATTGAAGTTTGCTCTGCTTCTGCCCCAGAACTCCGCTCAAACTTCTTATAGTTCCATGAACCCACCTTTATCTTATCTTTCTTACAACATTCCTCCCTCTGTGGGGACCATTGTCTTCTAGGACTCATCCCCACTCAAGGTCTATCTTGAGTCTCAGATCAGATGTCATTTCCTCCAGAAAACCATCCCTGGACACCCTGGATTGGTGTCAGGTGCCCCTTTCAAGTATTCCCATGCATCCCCCCATCACCTCATCACAGCATATACACCACTGCTTGGAAACTTCACCCCTGCGCCTCCACCGGGCTGTAAGCATGTGGGCATGAACTGCCATTATTACCAGCGCCTGAGACTGCCTGGTGCATAATGGGGGCTCATTAATTTGGAAGAATGACAAGAAGGAAGGAATGAAGGGAGGGAAGGAGTAAGTGTATGTTCAAAACCATGAATCCATGAATCCATGAAGGTCAAAGATGCTAAGAACTAGGTCAGGACAGTAACGTGGATTTTATTCCAGCACAACAATGATGGTGATTCCTCAGAGACCAGTTTTCACAACTTTAAAAATAAGTGAGAACTGGGGTGATTAATGTTTGTCAAAATATATTTATTTATATTTCTGAACATGTTCTCCATCACAGTTGAAGATAAATCTCTCAGACATACTTGCTTATTAATTCTCCCATTTTCTTCCTTTGTCTACATCTGATGTTCCATTCTTGAATGAAGTCTTCTAGAACAAAACTGAAAAATGGCAAGAGGCTATTCGCTCAGGTGGACTCTGGTAGAGAAGTGTGGACACTAACCAGGGTTCCAAATAGAATCTAGCACTGGACATAGTATCTCCATTGACATCGCAGAGTGTTTTCCCCAACCTGTTACCACTGATATTTTAAATTCAATTTTTATTTCATTTTGTCAATTCTATTAAAAATTTTGCCTATGCACTTTCCCAAAAGATATTAAATTGAGAAAATCAGGATTTTAATATTGTTGTATTAATAGAGATATCACCTGAACTTGACCAAATAAATCTTTCTTTAAACTATCCAGCTATATAAAATACAGCTATATTTAAAACATTGTACGCTGTAAGCTTTCAAATGAATTTTCTTTAAGGAAGGCACAGTATAAACAAAGAAATAGTTGACACGTGCTAACTAATTGAGTTGAGCTATTGAAATACAGCAGGTAACAACCCAGCTTTTTAGTTTGCTTTTAATAGTTTATTTCTAAACATATGCATATTTAAACTAAGTATGTAGCTTGTTTTTACAAGAGACAAATAAAGGGAGATGGTCTTAAATTGACCCTTGCTTTCCAATCCAAAATATAACTTAATGCAAGTTCCCCCGTGCTTATCTAATAATGAGGTTGGACGAGAATAATGCTGCCATGACTGTGATGTTCAAGGTGTTCATTAAAGTTAATAATCAATGCTCTTGCATAGAAGCTTTATGCCTAACGTTGATCAGCCCTTTGTTGTGTGGGGTTTGTTGTGTGTGGAGTACTGAGGAGCTCACCACAAAGGCCATCAGGTAAGTTTCCATGGTAGCAGTTCTTCCTTTGTTATTCCCATCTGAAACATAGACAGTATCGGAATACTCACCTTGTCACTGCTTAATGAAAAGAAATTGAACGTTGGTAATGCCAGTATAGTCAGGAAGCTGGTCTTTGGGTGCAACACTAAGGGAGGGTATGCTGTCTACTTAGTTTTCTTTCAGGCCACTTTCCACCTAGTGAGACTAGTGTCCCTTTGATCTTATTACATCATGTCCTGTTAATGACCTTCAGTGGTCTTATGTTATTGCTCTAAGGACAAATGGAACTAAGTGGTGAATAAAATTATTTCGTTAGCACTGAACCTTACAAAAGACAGGTTTGTGTTCACACACTAGTAAGAGTTTGGTGTAAAACTATGGAAGGGAAAAAAAAACTTTCGAGATATGAGGATAATTTCAAGGAATGAAAATAGGTTTGGGTTTTTGTTATGTTCGTGTATGTGTTCAGTTTTCCCAGTGACTCAATGCCTGGATTTGCTCATTGTTTTAGTTGTCTAAAATAAATGCATTCTGGTAAGAGCCACTTCCCCATGGTTGTGAGTCCCTTATTTGAGCCCCTTAGCAGCACAGGGGAGCTTTATTATGCAGCCTGTCTTGTTCTAAGGGGATCACCAGGGAAGTCAACTGGTGTTCAGTCATTCAAATAAAGAGAACAATTTATTTACTAAGGCTTAACGTCTGTTCTTCTATTCAGTCCTGCCAAAACATTGTTTCTGCCACTTAGGAGAGAGTAAAAACTGTAACTTGTCTTAATTTAATTTACTTTCTTCTTTCCCGCAGGCTAGGAGATCTGAAAATGTTTATGAACTGGTAGGATTTTAGTGCTTCAGTTTCAGCTACTTTAATTTATTAAATTTTCTCAGGGTATTGTATGACTTTCCCTTAGAGTGTTAGTCTTCGTTACATACCTTCATGCATAGAGGTATGTAAAATTTGTGCCATATATTACACCTACTTTAAAATACTTTAAAAAGAAAACTTCAGTGAGATGGAAAACATAAATTAATAAGGCATTAGGTATGAACTTGGCCAGGGAAGCAGAAATGGAAAGGACCCAGGATCGAGAAGGAAGATTTAAACTAAATCAAGGGTTTAAGATTTCAAGCTTGAAGTTGTTGGAAAGCAGCATTCACCTTTCAGGTAGAGTGGATGATGGGGGAACGTGGGCTTTCCCAATGGACAGATAAGTGTGAGATCAGGGCAAAGAAAGAAATTCAAGATCGGCAGGACTAGAAACTGGGGGAGCGGGGGTGGCACACTAATCAAGTATAGGGGACACAGTGGAGAACTCTGCGTGGGAAGGAGTGGAGGCAGAGCTCCAAAGATAGCCTGATAGGAGCCTGCACTGCTTCTAGAAACCTAACAGTGAACCAGACCACTGTTCCAGAAGAAGGAAGGCCTCCAATTGTTTCTGCAGTGTGCAAAGCACCACTGTTTTCCCATTTTAAAAATTAGCAATAAACAACATTTTGCCCCTGTTTAATGGATATACATTTTAAAATATTACCCTGCATTTTGAATGCAGCCACCAGCATTGAGGTGGAAATACTCTCTACTTGTTATTCTAAACCATCTGCTTTATAGACTTACTTTTATTCACTGCTTTATTTGTGCTACAAGCATATACAGTACTCACTATATAGTGACTGTGCTTACTGATGGGAGACTCAAAGATGACTGAGACCAACGGTGAAAAACCACGCAAAGCCATTGTGTTTCTGACAAGGAGAGCACAAAAGTAGTCATTTTGAAATATACCCAGAGCATTCTCAAGAACAAATGTTTTCCTTAAAGGGGAAAAGACTTTACCAGAGCTTTATAAACCCAAGGAAGGGGCAATTACCTTATTCTAGCACCCTCTAGCTCCTCTTTCTCACAGACCAGGAACACAGGCCCACTAAAACACTAAGATTTAACCATACGATTTTAACATACATCCCCATGCCAGACTAACTACCACATCAACAGGACTTCAGTATAAAAGTGGATTGTAACTGACAGAACGACAAGACATGGACTCTATTTAACAAGGAGTTCTTAGGGAAACTCAAAGACAAAAGGGAGAGAAAAACAAGGACAGTAAAAGAAATTGAAACTTCTGGCACCTATGGCTACAGCAAACATTAAACACAGCCCAAGTCCCAGTCAGAGTAACACACTAAAGTTCTATTTCCCTTAATTTCTAGTGCCAGAGACATCAAGCCTGACTGTCAAAAGCATTATGAAGGATGATAATAGAGAAAAACTAAACAAAACAGAAACCTGAAGAGACAAAGCAAGCATCAGAACCAGATACGGCACCAATTTTGATGTTATTAGACAAGGAATTTAAAATAACTATGATTTATATGTGAAGAGCTCTTGTGGTAAAAGTAGACAACATATAAAATCAGGGGTATTAGAATCAGAGAGTTAGAAATTCTAATAATGAATCAAAAAGAAAAACTACAAATTAGAAACACTAACAGAATTAAAGGATGCCTTCGAGGGGCTTACCAGTCAACTGGACACACCCAAGGACCAAATCTATGAACTTGACAATATTCAATGGAAATTTCTCAAACTGAGCTGCAAGAGGGAAAAAAAAGAAGAAGAAGAATGACAAAATGGAACAAAATATTCAAGAACTGTGGAGCAAGATTAAAAGGTATAACATACGCAAAATTAGAATACAAGAAGAAGAGAAGAGAGAGCAGAAGAAATATTTGAAGTAATAATGGCCAAGAATTTTCCAAAATTGAGGACACCACACCACAGATCCAGGTTCAGGAAGCTCAGAGATTACCAAGCCGGCTAAGTACCAAAAATGTACAAATGTCATGTTCAAGTTCAGAAGACCAAAGACAATATCTTGAAAGAAACGAGGGTGCGGGGGGAGGTAGGGGAGCACTATTTACTTTCAGAAGGATGGTGATAGGATTTATAGCATATACTTTTCACCAGAAACCACTGCAGACAAGAGGACAGTGGAGTGAAATATTTAAAGTGTTGAAAGAAAAAGACCATTAACTTAGAATTCACTGTATCCAGCAAAATTATCTTTCAAAAATGAAGGAGAAATAAAGATCTTAGACAAACACTGAGGGCACTCATTGCCTGCAGACCTGTTCTAGAAGAAACATTAAAAGGTGCTCTTCAGGAAGAATGAAATCATATAAATGAGAAACTTGGATCTATATAAAGAAAGGAAGAACATGCAAGAAGGACTAATTAAAGACAAATATAAGATTTAATTTCCTATTCTTAATCAATCTATTAGAAAAGTGTTATTCAAAATTACTACAGTGTATTGGGTAGTTATAGTATGTGGATAATGAAATGAATGAAAACAAAGTTATATTGGGTGGAAAAGGAGAATTGAGGATACCTTGTTATTAGGTCTTTGAACTATCTATGAATCGATATTTGGAAGTGGATTTAGATTTGTTGTAAATTTATATTGCAACTCTAGGGAAACACTGGAAAAAAATTGCAAAAAGGAATATAACTGATATTTTAAGAGAGAAAAGAAAATGAAGCATGTAAAATAATTAAAACATATATATATATATATATATATAAAAATAGGGAGAAGAAGAAAACAAAAACAAGTACAATAAATAAAAAATACAAACAAGGTAGCTATTAACCCAACTAAATCAATAATCACTTTTAATGTCAACGATATAAACACAGCAATTGTCACAGGAGTTTTAAAAAACAATACCCAAATACGTGTTGCATACAAGAACCCCACTTCAAATATAAAGCCATAGATATGTTAAGAGTGAAGGAATGGAGGAAGACATCACATCCTAACACTAATAAAAATAAATAGATTTATTTCTAACAAGGTACATTTCAGAACAATAAAATTGTGGAAAGCTGGATGCTTTCTCTTTAAGACTGGGAACAAGGCAAGGACGTCCCCTGTCACTATTCCTATTTAACATTGTACAGAAAGTCCTAGCTTGTGCAACCAGTCAAGAAAAGAAAGTAAAAGGCATATATAGATAAAGAGAAAAGAATAAAACCATCTTTGTTCACAGATGACATGTAGATAGCCCAGAAGAATTTACAAAAACACTCCCAGAATTGATTAGCCACTGGATACAAGGTTGATATGCAAAAATCAATTGCTTTGCTATATATTAGCAGTGAATAACTGGTGTTTATAATAGAAAACAATACCATTTACAACAGTACCAAAAAATGAAATACCTAGATATAAATCTAACAAAATAGGTATAAGATCTATATGCAAAAACTATAAAACTGCTGAAAGAAAGAAATAATATGTAAATAAGTGGATAGACAGTCTATGTTCATGGATTGGAAGACCCTATATTGTTAACATGTCAATTCTTAACAGCTTGATCTATGGATTCTACAGAAGTGTAATTAAAATCTTGGCAAATTATTTTGTGGATATTGACAAACCAATTCTAAAGTTTATGCTCAAAGGCAAAAGACCCAGAATAGCCAACTCAATTTTGAAGAAGAGAGAAAAAATTGGAGAACTGACACTACCTGACTTCAAGACGTTCTATAAAGTTCCATTTGTCAAGACACCGTGGTCTTGGCAAAAGAATAAACACAAAGACCAGTGGGACAGAATAGAGAGCCCAGAAATAGATTCATATCAATATAGTCAACTGATATTTAACATGGCAATTTTTAAGAAATATAGGTATAAAATCTAGAAGAAACAGCTGAAGTTGTTGAAAGTGGCCTCCTCCAGTGAGCAGGACAAGTCATGGGAAAGAGACCAAGAGTTGCAGTTGGGTGGGGCAGGGAGTTTGTGCTTTTTTAAATGTGCTTTCTAGAACTTTTCGATGATTTAGTTCTGATAAAAAAAATTAAAGTTGAAAAAATGAACACTAACACTCGACTTGAAAAAAAATAATAATGGACTCTACCACTCCTCCCTTGCACTAGTCAGGGCATAATACTAGGGTGTCATCTAATGTCTGTATTACGGTTAGGCAGGGAAGCCTGTCTCAAGGGTAGGGACAACATCTGTTTCATATACCACTGCATTCACGGGTCTGACACATTCTAGGCACTGATACACTCTTCGCGAATGAAAAAGTAAAAGAAACATTTATGAGCTGTGGAAGCAGCACGCAGAGGAGCACTGTGACAAATAATACAGGGACGGCTTCACTATAATTTGACACTGGGCACTGCCACAAAGCAGGAGCTCAAGAAATGCCTGGGAAGTTCGTCATGTATTAAAGAAGGTTGGTAATTAAAGAGAGAGAAAGGTAGGTAGTGCAAGGAGGTGGTGCAAAGATGTAATCATGGCAGGGATAACCAGAACATTGTTTGTCAGGCTAAAAATAAGAATCAGCTAGATAGAGGGGCACAGAATGTGCTCAACGCTACAGGTCATTTGGGAAGAAGATGAAAAATGATGATTTCTGTTGTGGCGTTTAGGGTGTTCCCCCTCCCTTTCCAGAACTAGCAGTTTGAACATGTGGGTCTCTCACCACCGAAGCCAGCCCTGATGACGTTCAGGCCGTGAGTCCCTTGCTGACGTGCTCCCCACTTCCCTCCAGCAAGAACACATGCTCCTTACCATGGTCAGTGTGTCAACTTGCTGTTTGGTACCTATATGCTTTGAGAAGGTCCAGATGCTTCAAGTTAACAAGACCAGCATGAATCTTACGACAGGAAATTCTAATTGAATCCTCCCCAGGGCAATGTCGCCATAGGGCCAGGCAGGCTGGAGAAAGCGTGGTTCGAAAGAGGAAAATCATTTGAAACCAGTTTAGACATGTGCCAGGACATGTGTTGGGGGGAAATACCCTGAAGTGAATGATTGACCTGCCTGTGTGAATAAATTACTCTGATATTTATGATTGAGAATCAGGAGGAAAAGACATTCATTCCCTCATTCCCTCACTACAGGAATTCAGTCTGGGAGGCATGCACGATTTGTCTCTTTCCCCAGGGATGGGTGGAGGGACTTGTAACCTTGAAAACATCTTTGTGTGAGAAGTAGAGGAAAATATTATACATTTCTGCATAAAGAGCAGCGGTGGAGAGGTTTTGTTTGTTTCGCTTGCATGTTGTTTACCTAACCTACGTGGACAGTGCTAAGAACTTTACATTCTTTCATCTCTAAGGTAGGCAGTTTATACCCCTTTCCCAAAGGGCAAACTGAGGCTCAAGAAGTTAAATAACACCCAAGGTGACCTACTACTATGTGGACGAGGTGGAAGTTGATCCAGAATACAGATTATACAGCTATATAGACAGGACTGGCTACGTAATCAGTGGGGTCAATGCAAAATAAAAGGGTGGAGCCCCTTGTTCAAAAGTGATCAACAATTTCAAGACAGTGAGAGCAGAGCATTGAACCAAGCGTGGGGACCTTCTGAGCACAGGGTCCCAGGTGACCACCTGGGACGCACAGTCATAAGGCAGCCTGATGCATAGACACACCTCAGGTTCTGTTTATCTGGGCTAGGTCCAAAAAGAAAATTAGAAGGACTTTGATCAATCTCAAATGATGATTATGCCTTAAAAGAGTGCCTTGAGGAATACTCCATTAAACACACAGTAAGTGAAGGATCATGTAATTCTGTCTATAACTTCTAACATTATCCCTGTAATTGAGTTAGAGGGTATTTCCACACTGCTTCGGATGGGACCCCTCCATTTGGTGTTTGCCTGTGTATTGATGCATTAATTCTCTAGCACTGTCACACACATCACCAAGGAGAACTTTTTGAGCACTGTTTCCAGAGCCCTGTTTTTATCCCTAGGTAGCTGTCCTTCGTCATATTCCCTGGGACCTACAGCCTTTTCAGTAGGAACCTTGGTAGCCCCTCAAGGATATGCCTTTGTGTCCTCACTGCTGCTTTCCCCACCTGGCACAAAGTAGGGCTCCAGGAATGTTTGTTGAATAAGTGAATGAGTTCATGAATTCCAGAAAATTCCAGTAGAATTCTAGGTTTTCAAAAATGTGATCGGAACCAGGCTTCACTCAATCAGTACTGAGGAGATGGTCCAAAGGGCCTATAAAATAGCCCTAAAATGAGACAAATGGATCTAAAGAGAGGACCAGGTCTACAGTCTGCATTTGAGCCAGAAGTCAAGAGTGCCCTTGAAAAATCCTTCAAAAGCATCAGGGTGGAGGTACCATGGGGAGACACGCAAAGACCCACTGGGTAAAGAGCTGAGGCACACCCCTCCTGTCGCTCCACTCTGAGGCACACACTCATTGCCTGACAAGCAGTGTTGTAAATTCCGGTAGGCTACATGCGTACATGATATGACAATTTTTAAAGAAGTTAGTGAGTGCCTTCTCTGAAGGCAGTGTTTATGACTTTATCCCTGCAGTGGTTTTCCTCTCCTCTGGGGAAGTTTTAAATCTAATCTTTGAGTTTTATAAGAGACTTAGTCTTGTATTAAAATTTCACCAAACCTGACTTATCTTGCATCTTGCAACATTTCTGTATTTCACACATTTTCCATAATGAACATTAATTAATGTTTCAAGTCCATGGGGGGAAAAAAAGAAAAAACTTACACAGAGATTTTACAGTCGGATTATTTTTGGTTCTGAGCACATTGAAAGCCATGAAGAACCCTGTTCCTGTCCATCACATCTTAGCCTTCAGAGTACCAGAGGACACTGCTGAGGTCCATGTCCCCGCTTCTCCATGTACTGAACCTCCTTAAAATGGTGCTGCAATAATACCTTCCCCAAAGAGTTGCACAGTGCCTGTCATTAAGAATTCAGTATCATTAGCTATTAATATTAGCTGTTACTGCATTTAACATGTCCTATTCTGTCTTATGATCTAATAGCCTGCCTGCCAAATAGCCTAGCTCCTTACCAAAATGTGAATAATAAAACAATTTTTAAATCTTCTTTAAAATAAACTAACCATAAGGACTGAAAGGTCATCAGTGGGATAAAAAAGGGTGACAGAGCCAGGAAAGGGAGGGACCTTATGTCTCCTTCACTATAGCTCTGCAAGGGCTCCAGTGACCTCCACAAATCATGAGTTAGGTGATAGGATGAAATTTGGTCATGTGGTATAAAGAGCTACTGAGATTGACAAGGTCAATTTTTCTTTACTTATTGTTTAACCATTTATATCCATTCAGCATTCAAAGCAGATTTGAATGATACTTTTACGACTAGAAATCAGAAAAATACCTTACTTCTACTCTAGAGATGGAAAGTATCTTTTCTAATTATTCTCAGCTCTTCTCAAAGTTACTGTGTTAATAAAATGTGCTCTACTCTACCCTTGAACCACTAGTTTATTGACTTCAAGGCACTACACTTTTCTGTCTTCCTCCTATGTCACTAGCCCACTTTTTTTCTTCTTTCCTTTTTTAGCTGCATCCTTCTCAAACTCTCTCTTAAATCTTGATCTTTTTTAGGGCTCCCTCATGGACTCACTTCATTCATACCTGATCCTCTTTCCCTGGGTGATCTCAGTCTTTCTGGTGGCTACAGCCACCATCTTGTTACCAGTGCACCCAGTATCTGTATTGCCACATTAGTCCTTTCTCCACAGTTCGAACCCAGGTAACTGTCCTCAGAATATCTCCACTTGGCTATCTTACAGGTACCTCAAACTCAACATGTCCAAACTGAACTCATCATCCCCTCACACCAGCTCCCTACCCCGGGGAATGGCAGCACCTGCCTTCCACTTAATCAAGCCAGGAATCTATGATCAATCCTTCACTCATGTCAGTTCCCTAACTGCTTAAGTCCAATCATAATAACCAAGTTCCCTGGACTCTATGTCCCAAATCAGTGCCTTTAAATTTACTTTATTGTGAATAAAAAATATGAAAAACATCTTTTGCATCATGACCCCCTCGACACGCGTATGCATGTTGTTATACACATACATACACACAAAAATGAGTGAAACAGAAGTTTCACAAACCCATTTTTAACATCACTATATGCAAGGCCTTCTGGTATTTTCTATTATGTTTTCTTCTATTCTTACTTTTTAAATGCTAGTAACCAGTGAGTTACTGGCAAATATTGGGGTGACCAAAAAGTTAGGTTTTTTCTGAAAGATGACTGCAGTAGTGCTTAGCTGTCTTTAACTTCATTCGAAACAATTATGTTAGATTGTATGGTAACTGCTGCCATATCAGTGTGCATTTTTTTTAAAACTTATCAAAGTTGGTGAATTTTTGTGTAGCCATTTTAATATCGAAGATGGAAGAAAATATACAACATTTTCAGCATATTATGCTTTACTTTATCAAGAAAGGTAAAACACATCTGAAATGCAAAAAAAAAAAACAATTTGTGCAGTGTATGCGGAAGGTTCTGTGACTGATCAAACATGTCAAAAGTGGTTTGTAAGATTTTGTGCTGGAAATTTCTCACTGGACAATGCTTCATGGTCAGGTAGACCAGTTGAAGTTGATAACCATCAAATTGAGACATTAATTGAGAACAATCAACATTCTAGCACACAAGAAATAGCCAAAATACTCAAAATACCCAAATCAAAAAAGTTATTAGTGAAAATAAAAAACATGTCTTTTATTTTATGGGAAAAAAAATATGGACTTTTTGGCCAACTCAGTACTTAAGAACCAGCTCTCCTGGAGGTAAGGGTGGGAACCTGATGTGCAGCATTCAACAGTCCTTGGTTGAATTTAAACTACCAACCAACTGGCTTACAAACATCCTAAAGATCCAATAGCCCACTCTCCTGACCACCTGATCTGTTTCACATTTATTTAATACCCCTCAAATACATCCTGATGTTCACACCAGGATAGTGTCTACAGTTCTTACCATGGCTTAAAAAACCATCCACGGTGTGGATACCTCTCATGCCTTCTCTCCCTTGGTCTCAACAAAATGTTTTCTTCTTGAATATTTGGAAGCTCTTCCTTATTTTGAGGTCTTTGAACATGTAATTTCATTCGGCTAGAAAGTACTTGCCTCCCATCTTTGTTCAATTAACTCTTACTCCTTCTATCACAGCTTAAATGCCACTTTATTCATTTATTCTTTCTTCTACTACGTGACAGGTATGTGGCAAGTGCTGAGGATACAATGAGAAATAAAAATAGACATAGTCCCTCACCTCACAAAATTTAGATACTCTAAAGGGGGAGAAACATTACTCAAATAAATATGTCATTCAAATTTAAGCACTAATAAAAATAAAACTTTAAAAATAAAAGAGATTCATGGTTCTGAAAGAGCTTATAAAATCTGACCTAATCTAATAGGCTAAAGAAAGCTTTCCTAAGTGGCAAATGGTTAGTTCTAATAATTGAGCTAAGATATAAAGGCAAAATATAATTTAATGAGTCGGGGTGGGTAACAGCATAGAAAAAAGGGGCATGTGAAAATCCACGTGGCAGAAAGGAACATGGCAAAATCAAGGAGCCAAATGAGAGGCAGTGTAACAAAAGCAAGGCATGATATGGCAGGATGAAACAGGTGGAAGCCACTTTGTGAAGGGCACTCTTGACTTCATTAAAAATGTGGGTCTTTAACGAAATACAATGGGGGGAGGGCAATCACATGTTTGAGCCAGGGATATAATGAGTTCAGATTTCTGTTTTGAAAAGATCCCTCTGGCAGTTGTAAAGGAGACAAAGGTAGATATGGAGAGAAATTAGAAACTATGACAATACTTTGGACAGAGACAGATGATTGTAGCACCAATCGAGATGCTGGTAATGGCGATGGAAACAAAAGCACATTGGAGAGATGTGTGAGATAACCTCAACAAGACAAAGTGATGGGTTGAGAATGCGTGGTGGACGAGAGGGAAGTAACAAAGGTAACCCCCAGGCTTGAGTTGCAAAACTGAATGGAAGTAGTATCATTTGCAGAGATAAGGAAGACCAGAGGAGGGCCAGGTTTGAGGAAAATGACCATGTGCAGGCTGCAGATATATCAAGACCAAGGTGTCTTTATGTTGTGCAAAACAAAATGAGATGAGGACTGTTTGATAAACTGTTCATAGAACATCAGTTTGTGAGCTATCTATGCATAGGTGGTAGAGAGGAAGCAGTGGGCATGAAAAAACTCATCAACTGAGAATGCACAATAAAAGAAGGTTTTAAAACCCAACCTTAAGGAAATTCAACATTTAATGTTTGGGTAGGGAAGGGGGAGCTTACGAAAAGATCCAAGAAGAACAGCCCCAGATGTAGGCGGAGGACCAGGAGCACTCAATGTCAGAGAACCAGCATGTTTTGATGGACTACCAAGATCAGAAGCCTGACTGCTGTGGCTGGCAGATGAGTGCAAAGTACAGACTTTGAGTCAATGAGTGTACACTCATTGGAGATGTTTGATTTTGAAGGGAAGGAGAGATAATGAGCAATATTTATGAAGTTGGTGGAAAAAATTTTGTACTGCTTTAATGAAAGGCATTTGAGGATTATCAGCTATGAAAAAATTGATTTGAAAGGAAGTGGAATACACAAGAAAAAGACACACTGATGGGGAGTGTAAGGTCCCAAAAAAGAAAGAAGTGATCCCTGAGCACCCATGACATCCTACACTTAACCTTTCCTTAATTCTTCTACACTAGTTATTTCCCTCTTAATATCTGTATTCCTCATTAGACTATAATGCAAGAAGACATGAATCACCTTTGCCTCACTTTTGTATCCCTAGCGTCAATCACAGTACTCAGGAGGTATTAATAAATGTCATTTTTAATTGCATCTTAAAGTGAATGACACTGGAGGTACATTTACTAAAATAGACCACCCCAGAAGTCTTATCATACTATAACATGTGCATATACGAGGTCCTCTATAGTAACTATTCGGATGACTCAAAAGGCCACAGCTATGGGCAACTGGTGATTGGCAGCTTCATCACAACATGCCTGCTCATGCATCATGTCTCGTGCAGAGATTTTTGGCAAAACATCAAATTACCCAAGTGACTCGGTCCCCCTACAGCCCAGATTTGGAGCCCTGCAACTTCTGGCTTTTCCCAAAACTAAAATCACCTCTGAAAGGGAAGAGAGGAATGTTCAAGCTTAATGTAAAATTTGATGCAGATTCATTGCCCTACTCATTCAGTCATTTTGAATGCAACAGCCTCAGAGTACCATGCTGGCTCAACGGCGTCTACCGGCCCCACTGACGGGTACAGTGCCATTGTTCACGCATGTGCATTCCAGCCTACTCTTCTTGGTCGCCAGGTTACATCGATATCGCACAAAGTATTCTCATAATATTAACAACGGCTGGATTTTTTCCAGGCAGACCTCATATATGTATGCACACGTGGGTGCACACACACACAAGCACACCATAGTTATCAATTTTTAGGCTAAAATTAAAATTGGTATCATTCCATTAAGCAGAAGTTATTTGGGCATTAAGACAGGACTGCTTTAGATTGAGGTAGAAATTGAAAGACAACCAAAAACTTTCCACAATTAGATGAGCAAGCCCATGAGTCATTTTTGTGCAGAGAATTGAGCCCTGATTACATCAAGGAAACAAACAGTGAAAGCACAACCTGTAGGGACAACCGGATGCATCATTTGCACCAACCCAGGTGAAATCCCACATGACAGGACTCCTGTGTCTGCAATGGTTGGATGGCCTACTAAGTCAAGAAAACTTTCTAAAAAGAAAACCTTCACTTCATTTTTGGAGGCAATGCATATGCGTCATTTACAGAAGCAAGTCTGTGCAGCAGAAAAGAAATCAGAAGTACATTCCTTTCCTACTTTTCTAGATGAGGTCTTTAGTCCACTCTCAGTTTCTTTATCTGTGAAATGGGAATAATCGTACTTTGTAAGGTGGTTGAATAAAGTAAAGAGGGTTATATAACATATTAAAGCAGGTGTTCTGCCCCAAGCTACTACTGGAGTGACAAAGCAGTCATCAGTTTAAGAGGTGAAAGATATGGGAGGCATACGTTTGCTGTTTGGTGATGTGGAGAAGATGGAAATGTGCAGAAACTAGGATGCGAGGATGATGATGATGTCATGGAAATGTTAGGTTAGAGATGCTCCAAGTAGAAATGTGCAACCTGGGCAACAGAGTATGGAACTCTGGAGTTCAGGGAGAGGTCAAGGCTAGAAATAGACATTTAGGAGTCATCTGCAAATAGATGGGATGTGGTCATGGTTACCTATTCAGTGACATGATTCCACACAGACCAAAAATACATTGCAAACAATATCTGAAGACTAGAGGCCTGGCATCAGACATTACCAAAAACTGCAAATGTAAGTTTCATTTTCCAGAAGCAAGCAGAATGCCAGGAACAGGTACATAAAAACATGGCTAGCATTCATAACTTAAATTGCTCTTGCTTGCCTAATTGAGGAAACAGTTTTACAGTGAGTCAGATTATTTTATAAATTGTTTTGCAAAGTCAGTTATAGATTTATGGTATTACAGTTTGGGGATGCTACATATTATCTCAATGAATACTAATAAGCTACATGAATGTGCACACAACACCTTCTTACACTAATTAAGACAAAATTAGGAAGATAAAATTGCCTCTAATTTATGGACAAACAATACTGTGCATCAGAATCTCATAGGATTCTGGCTGTTCCAATGAGAATAGGTTATAGAATAGGCTGCAGCAAGGGTAGAGGAGGCTGTTGGCATGGTCCTGTTGAGAGGTGATGAGGACTTGAGACGGTGGTGGTGGCACCATGAGAAGTAGATAATTTGGGTATATTTGGAAAGTAGAGTCACTCCTAACAATTAAATGTCTGCTAATTCCCGCAAATGCTTCAGCCTTAAAAAAAAAATAACTAGCTTGGCTTCCTCTTTTGGTAAACTATTTTAGTTTGGACAGTTATCCAAGCTGCCTGGCTGGACCTCATGACCACCTCTTCCCTCTAAGGCAGGGTTTCTCTTTACTAACTCCCCCAACCAGGAACACTTTTTAGGTACTTTTTTTCCCCTGATCTCTACCCCATGAAAATGCTTTATTGTAGCAAAATATACAGGATGGGGCAAAATTAGGTTCAGAGCTGTTCATATGGAAAATAATACAATAATTAATAAATAATAATATAAAAACTCTGTTTCACGTACTCACTACTATAAAACTACTTTTGCCACACCCTATACATGATATTCATCATTTTAACCATTTGTGAGTGTATAATTCAGAGTCATAAAATACATTCACAACATTATGTAACCATCATCACTACCTATACCCAAAATATTTTCATTATCTCCAACACAATCCCTGAACCCATTCTATAGTAACTCCCCATTCCCTATTTCCCCTTAGCCCCTGGTAATCTCTATTATACTTTTTGCCTCTATGAATTTGCCTATTCTAGTATCTTATTTAAGTGGAATCCTATGATATTTGTCCTTCTGTGTCTGGTTTCACTTAGTATAATGTTTTCAGCATCCACCAATGTTGTAGCATATATCAAAATCTCCTTCCTCCTTACTGCTGAATAATATTTCATTGCATGTATATACAACATTTTCTTCATCCCTTCATCTGTTGATGGATACTTGGGCTGTTTCAACCTTCTGGCTGTTTTGAATAATGCTGTTGTGAGTATGGCTGCACCAGTGTCTCTGTCCCTGCTTCAGTTCCTTTGGCTCTATTCCCAGGAGTGGAGTTGCTAGGCCCATGAACTCTTAATACTACAGATAAACTGTATACATATGTTTTGTGTATATACGTATGTGTCTGCGCTTTATAGATGAAAAGAGTAAGATTTCTTCACCACCCTACCAGAATCAATTTTCACCTCCTTCAGGAGAGAGTGCTATCACCCTCACTGAGACTGCAAGATCTAAGGAAAGATCCCAGGTTGGTTTCTGGACTCAGATGAAGTATAGACACACAAACATAGACAGACACATGAGGTCTGTCTGGAAAAAGTCCAGTCATTGTTGATGTAATGAGGACGGTTTGTGCAATTATGATGTAACCTGGCAGTCAAGGAGAGTGGATTGAAATGTGCATGAGTGAACAATGACGACTTCACTGTACTAGTCAATGGGAGGTGGTAGACACCACTGAGTGAGCGTGTGTACTGTGTGGATATTGCACTCAAAATGACTGAACAAGTAGAGCAAAGAATCTGCATCAAATTTTGTGGTAAGCTTGAACATTCCTCCACGGAAACTATTCAGATGATTCAGAAGATCACAGCTATAGGCAACTGGTGATTGGAGGTTTCATCACAACAACATGCCTGCTCATGCATCATGTCTCATGCAAGATTTTTTGGCGAAACATCAAATCACCCAGATGGCTCAGCCACACTGCAGCCCAGATTTAGTGCCCTGTGAGCTCTGGTTTTTCCAAAAACCAAAATCACCTTTTAAAGAGAAGAGATTTCAGACCATCAATGAGATTCAGGAAAATACAATGGGGAAACTGATGGAAAATGGTGTGAGGTCTCAAGGTGCCTACTTTGAAGAGGACTGAGGCATCATTGTCCTATGTACAATGTTTCTTGTATCTTGTATCTTCTTTAGTAAATGTCTCTATTTTTCATATTACATGGTTGGATACCTTCTAGACAGAGGTTGTATATTATATATGTAGATAAACTGCTTAAAGAGGAGTGAAGTCATGTTAAGGAAAATGACCCCAAATTACAGAGGTATAAAAAGTAATTTTTATTACCATCCATAAATCCTTTATATTTTGTTTAGCCTTCAAAATTGACAACAGTTGATATTTTGGATAATAGCTCTTAGCCGTGTGTGAGAACCAAATGAATAGTGCAATTATTCTAACTAAACTTTTGAAAACAGTGGATATTAATGATGTTGCATTGCCACCCAGTCTAAAAAAACTCTCCAGAACACAAATAAAATAATTACAAGTATGTTAGTAAAATGGAAGGAAGGAAGGAAGGAAGGAAGGAAGGAAGGAAGGAAGGAAGGAAGGAAGGAAGGAAGAAGGGAGGGAGGGAGGTGGGAGGGAGGGAGAAGAAGAGAGAAAGGAATAAATAAATATGGGATCCAAGGATCAGGTTGTGAGAAGTCAGGGATCCTTACATTACAGGATGGTTCTATCAGCATGTGGATGTATATTGGTATATAGTTGGAAGGCAACCTGGCTAGATTCCCAGCACATATTCACCTAGGTTTTACTATAGTGTGGTTGACCAATGTTATAATGTTTCATTATATAGAGAAGAGATTAAGAAGATTGTGTAACAGTGTTTAGACAAGAAACTGTTTCAAATCCCAACCAACTCCTTCAAGAGTCAGCAAAGACAAGGAGAAACTGAGGAACTGCCAGATTGGAGGAGATGAAGTCATGCCCACTAAATACGACGTGGGATCCTGGACCAGATAATGGACATTAATGGGAAAATGGAAATTCCAAATAAAATCTTCAGTTCAGCTAGTAGTATTGTACCAGTGTTAACTGCTTTGTTTTAGTAATTGTACTATGGTTATACAAGATACTAACATGCAAGGGAGTTGAGCAAAGGACATATTGGAATTCTCTATACCGTATTTGCAGCTTTTCTGAGTCTAAAATTATTTCAGAGCAAAAAAAAAAAGAAAGAAAATGGACAAACAACAACAAAGTCTCTGGTAGCTCCTAAGTGTCAGAAGCAAAACTGTGACTGGCATTGATGAAGAATAGCTGGAATGGGGGGTCCATATTTGTAATATCAGCAGCTTTGAAACCTGACATGAGAGTAACTCCTGTCTTTGTCTCCATTGCAATTGCATTGCAGGGTGTGTTGGGTACATCACGTAACTGGGATGTGGGTGTACCCATTCCTGGAACACATTGGTCCAGGAGCCAGAATCATCTTCTTTGGGTCTACAACCATCTTAATGAACTTTTTGTACCTGCTGGGAGAAGTTCTGAACAGCTATATCTGGGATACAGAGAAAAGTAAGTATTGTTTAGGGGCGCATAAAACAAGAGAATTCCTGTCATTAAAACTGTGTGTGCAAGAGACCAAAGGAAAATTCCACCGTAACACAGAATCACTTAGGAAGACTTACCTTTTTATAATAACAGTGTTAATTTAGAGCTCCTGGCAGTTACTCGAAAGGTTTATTACTCACTTTGTCTTATTAGCCAGTAAAATATCCAAATCTAAGGGAAAAGACGCATGTCTATAAAATTTTATAGGGAGTTCACTCTGATTAATAAAAGACTGCCTTAGCTAAAGAACCCCCAATTAAATAGATAAATTATTAAGCGTAACCAATCTCTCCCTCACTGATATGGCTCAGTGGATTGAGCACCAGCCTGTGAAATCAAAAGGTCACTGGTTCAGTTCCCGGTCAGAGCACGTGCCTGGGTTGTGGGCCAGGTCTCCAGTTGGCGGCATGCAAGAGGCAACCAATGGAGGTTTCTCTCCCTCTCTTCCTCCCTTCCCCTCTCTAAAAATAAATAAAACCTTTAAATGTAACCAGTCTCGATAGAAGTCACCCAGATCTCCACTTTTTACATCATCCTTTCCATGGGTGCAGTAGCCTCAGGGACGTCTCACCGCCATTCTGCTAGACCTTGACCCAGCACAGAAGGCTCAGGCCACTGTGATTCGCCAGTGACTGTCATGTTCAAGGGTTGAAGGAGCAAAGGAGGCCGGGCACTACAGGGTAATACTTCGTTGCTGCATAAACTCTTTTAACCTACGATTTGATTTCTCTTTTGTTTCTATTTATGGCAGAACCTCCATCCCGGCAAGGCATGTAATCTTACCAAGCTGTGCAAATTCTGTCCAAAGTGTATCTAAGATAACAGAAAATTGGGAAGGTGGCAAAAACAACAGCACAGATATGTAGTGATTTGAGTCCTGCATGAAAATACATCCAAAGGCAAGATGATTTGGGGATTTTAGAGACCTCTCTAGACATCACCAGAAAATGATCTATGTTCCACAAACGTCGAGTACCCTACTTTGTGCCAGACACCATGCCAGGAACATGATCTAATTAGACAAATAAAACAGTCATTGCATGGTTATTGAATCGGACTTCTTTCAGGCGTGGATCTTCTAAGATGGTGTGCTTCAAAGTACTAGCCAATGATAAATGGCCCAGAGGAATCTGAGGGTGTCTTTTCCCAGCCGCTGGTTTGATTTGAATAAGTGGTCTATTTGAAAAAGTGTCACAATTTTTTATTCAGCTCAGACCATAACTCGAGGGACCAGAAATTATATTTTAATAGTTTTCCTTTCTGCTCAATGAAAATGGTAATCTTTCTCTATTAATTAACTTATAAAAGTATTTAGTTAACTTGCAAAATGTATTAAAAATAGAAAGTGCCCTGGCAGGGTATCTCAGTTGGTTAGAGCACTGCGGGTTCACTCCCCAGTCAGAGCATGTACCTAGGTTATGGGTTTGAGCCCTGGTTGGGACATGGGTGAGGATGGGAGTCAACTGGTTGATGTTTCTCTCTAATATCAATGTCTGTCTGCCTGCCTGTCTGTCTGTCCCTCTCTCTCTCTCTCTTCCTCTCTCCCTAATATCAATAAACATATCCTCAGGTGAGGATAAAAAAAATTTAATAAAAAATAAAATATAAACTTTCCCTGCTTTTTGGAGAAAGGCCATATTTCAATTAAGTTAATATGTCCAATATATGTTATTCAGGAAGTATTTATGACTGCCCGCCTCCCCTCAATTGGCTTGACTCCAACAGTCATTGGCCATTGTCCTATTACTCCTAAGAGAAGATGGCCTGAAAACCAGGAGAGAAAAAAATCCAATCTACATTAATAGAATATTACACTTTGAGTATGAAGTTAAAAATGAATAGTGAAACTAAGGGGTTTTTTTAGTCATGTGTTCAATTTAATTTGCACCATTCTTTTAAGCAACATGAGTGAACATTGACTGGTATTTTGTAACTCATGTCAGGTTTGTAGATTAATTTTATCTACCTGGGGCCATCTAGTTAATTCCATGGAGACAGATGTTTTGTGCCGAGAGGGCATCTTTTTCATATCCAAGAGAGATGGCAAATGGTCTCCTCCAAATCTTACCTGTAAAAAAGTTTTCTTAGACCTACATAGTGGGACTTTTGTTTGGAACCAACATTTCAAAATTGGGAGATTTCATATAAAGCCCAGATATTTTATCTTCTCAAATATTTTAAGATCTGGCAACACAGAGCCCACTGTTCTCGTCTGGCAACAATGGCCTGGAACTGAGTGTCAGGTGTCCCTTTAGATGGTGCTCTAATTTTCCCTAGTCCTCACCTGGCCCCTTTGCTCAGTCACATTAGTTGGCTGGTTCTATAGGTAAGTTTACTTGAAACTGCCGATTAAATGCAGTGAAGGAATCAAGCAAAAACGGAAAAGGACTCACGGGCATGAATAACAGTGTGGTGATTGCAGGGTGGAGGAGGGTAGGAGGAGGTGGGAGAGGGTATAAGGGGGATAAATGGTAATGGAAAAAATGCAATAAAAAGATATTTAAAGGTCAAAAATAAATAAATAAAAGCAGTGTATATTGTGTGTCATTAGAATGAACTGAATACAATCAAGTACAGTATTACATTCCTGAGTACATTTACTACACCCCAAACGAAATTCCTCCAAGAAGCAGGAACACCACGTTTGACCGCCCTTCTTCCTATCCGTAACGCTTTTTAATGGCTCAGCTTCCTCCACTTGGTATGTTAACGTCGTTCTCAACTGTAAGATGAAATCACATTATTACGGAATCTTAAAACTAAAAAGGAGATTAGAAATCAGCTAAGCCAATCCTTTCCTTTTATGAAGAAACAGCTGAGGCCTAGAAATCTTAAGTAACCCACCAAAAACAGTGGTTGCAGAGCCAACACCTAACGGATGTCTGATCCAGTGTTATTTCTAGTGAACCATCAGAATGTCTCCATTAGAAAACCAGACACATGAGAGTTCGGAAAGTTCACTCAGAACCATGGGTCTAGCTTAGAACAAAACAGACCAACCTGATATGAACTATAAAAAAAGACCTTTAATATAGGCTAAATTAACAGGTAATCATTTGCTCTTTTTAAAAGAAATTCCATGTGACTTTGTGGATATTGTATTAGTTTGCTAGGGCTTCTACAATAAAGAACCACAAACTAGATGGTTTTAACGATAGAAATGTCATGTCTCACAGTTCTGGATGCCAAAACCAAAGTCTGAGCAGGGATGGTTCCTTCGGAGGACAATGAGGAGGGCTCTGTTCCTGGCCTCTCTCCCTGACTTGTGGGTGGCCATCTTCACGTTCACATGGTGTTCTCACTTATATGTTAGGCTGTCTCCAGGTTTCTTTTCTTTTCTTTTTTTTGTTTTTTATTCTCACCCGAGGACAATTTTATTGCTTTTAGATAGAGAGGAAAGGAGAGAGAGAAAGAGAAACATCAGTGTGGGAGAGAAATAGCAATTGGTTGCCTTCTCATCTGTGCCCTGATAGGGTATCAAACCCACATCCCGGCTATGTGCCCTGACTGAGTATTGAACCCATGACCTTTTGTCCTATGGGATGATGCTACAACCAACAAAGCCATACAACCAAGAGCCAAATTTTTTTTTTTTAATAAAGACATCAGTCATGTCTGATTAGGGCTCATCCCACTGACCTCATTTTTACTTGGTAAAGACCCTATCTCCAAACACAGTCACTTTCTTAGAGTACTGAGAGTTAGGTCTGGGGAGACACGACTTAGCTGATAACACTCTGCCTTATACCCCCCCAAATTCATGCCCTTCATTCATGCAAAATACATTCCCAATAACCCTCAAAGTCTTTCCACCCTCTTAAGTCCAAAATCTCACCTTAAATATTATCTAAATCACAGATGAGTAAAACTGAGGGCATGATTCATCCTGAAGCAACACTGCACTCCAGTTATGAACCTGCGAACCCAGGCAGAAAGTTATCTGCTTCCAAAATACAATGGTTGGACAGGCATAGAATGTATATTCCCTTTCCAAAAGAAAGAAATCACAGGGTAAAAAAAGGGTCATGGTTCCCAACCAAGTCTAAAAGCTAGCAGGGAAAATTCCATTCAATTTCCAGGCTTGAGAATAATCCCCTTTGGCTGAATGTTCTGTCCTTAGGACTCAGGAGGAGGGGGGCTGTGGCCCTGCATCCTTGGCCCTGGGCAGCAGCCCTGCCCTCTGAAAGCAAAGAGGATCCAGCCCCTAAAACGCCTTTGGAGTCATTCTTCCTTCTTTTCACCCGGTTTCTTTCAGTCTATGCTAGCAGGGTTTCTGCTGGTACAAAATTCCCAAAACACCCTTCTGGCTTCCCATGTAATTCATGGGAGTCCAAGTCATCAGACAGAGGGTCCCCCACAGGTCTTCCCTGACTTCTGCTGAGATGATGAATTGGATTCGCAGGCCACACGCCCAATCTCTTCAGCGAACAGTTGTGCATCCATATCCTTAGTCTTTTCCACATTCTAAGACCCTGGGGATTAGGACCTCAACAGATGGCTTTGGTAGGGGACACAATTCAAGCTACAACTGCTGAAATGCTTCTGTATTTCAACTAAGAATTTATTCCCATTCCAATGTATCATCTTATTAGTCAAACTTCATACAACCCAAAATGGAAATGTCCAAGGGTGAAAGGTCGTGGTGAGGTTGGGGAAAGCAGACAAAAGGACAAAAGCGGTCAGCACCAGGCCTGTGTGACACAAACTTGCACCTTCCTTGTCTGCCAGCTGCCCACCCAGTCATGTCCCACACAGGCCTGCGCAGCATTGATGTCCCAGCCCTGCCCTCAGGTTGCACCCATCCCCCAACCTGGGGGGAGTCACCGCTGACTGAATCTCTCAGGATCAATCAGCTCTTCCTCTGTGTTCCCGAAAGCTCCCCCTGCCTCAGTTTTGTGATAAGTCTCTTTCAGCTATTTGTGTGGAAATTATACCTCTGGTTCTTCCAGATATTATTTACAGCTGTCTAATGTTTTCCCTCTACCTCCAAGCTGCCAAACGAAAGTAGGTGGGGAGCCGTTTTCTCTGTCTGGGTCAGTGAACACCCCCCGTTCTCCACCCCTGCTTTTGAAGATTCCACTCTTACTGCCAAGTCAACCCATCTGCAGGAAAACACTTAGGAGGAAACAGACTTGAAAAAGAAAAGCAAGCGGTTAGCTCCCAATAGCTGCTCCACAGGGATGAACGTGGGATGAAGTGGGGACTGGAGTCATGTGGGCTGGCTGAACGGGATCTGTGTTGTGTTTTTCTGCCTTTGCTTTGGTTACCCAACAACTAAGGCATTGCCTGTTCTGCCCTGTCCCTCCTCCCTTTAGATGTTATGGCTCCTCGATGTGAAGTTTTCCTTAATATGAGTCTGAGAATTACTTTGGAAAAAGTGTTGTAGATCTCTGCCAGTTCCTTAGTCATGAAAACCAAACCTAAAAGAATGTCTAAGGACACCTGTTCAGAGCATGTTATCCACATTCCACCGCCACCACCCTGACCCACAAAGCACATAGTAGGAGCCAGGACGGTGTGGGGGCCGGGGGTCTCTCCTAATGTCAGACCTATCATGGTGACCCTCTGCGGTTAGGCTGCAGGATTTTTTTATATTGCAAATTCCATATTTTGTTCTGTTTTTCCCACTAGTCCAGCCTGCTGAGGCCTCCTCTTTGTTTATTGTTTATTACTTGATTCAGTAAAGATTAATTGAGCTCCTACTATGAGACAGACACTGTGTTATATGCTAGGATATAATCTGGAATAAAACAGTTAAGGGCTCTACCTCAGAGAGCTTGCAACTTACAAAAGAACACCAACCGAACCTTCTAAGTGGCATTCAATTGTTCTTTTGTTCCAGCAAAAAGTCGTTAAGAATTTAGTATCAGAAAAAAAGATGTTAGCTAGAAAAAAAAAAAAGAAGTAGGGAACCATTTTCCAGATTTCACTTTAATTCATGAGAATAACTTAAACTTTTTCATCTCCGGGAAAATGAAACATAATTAACTATTCACTCCAGACAACAGACAGAGGTCTTACCGGTCCAATCAATATGAGTCCCTCAGGAAGAGAAACATAATTCTACCAGGTTTGGGTTAAACATAGGGAGAACTGAAGTTTAAGCACAAGTGGGTATGGATACAGTTCTTGTAGCTAATGAGCTCTCTATGAGCTTCAAGTGTGTGCGTGTGTGTGTGTGTGTGTGTACATATCTTGACTTTTAAATATCAAGAGTCCTTGTCTTAGAAAGGGACAGAACTAAAAAAAATAAATAAATTCAGTCAGTTAGAAATTCATCACCCAAACACCTCTTATTGCTAGAAGCTAGTCACACAGCAGTCCAATCAGTGTTTCTGGGGAAACTCAATAGGTCAAGAACTAACTTGAGTCCCTCACAGAAACCAAAAAAACTGGGTGTGTCCCAGAGATGTTCTGTCCTGATTTGGTGGGAAAGGGTGGGGAGAGAGGTCAAGGAGCAAGTTTCCGGAGAAAGCTGTGAAGGACTTTCCTTCTCAGCTGGAGAGAAGGGGTAGGTGCAGGAGGGTGGATGAGAAGTGTCAAGAGAAGAGAGGTTTTTTTAAAGCAGCTTGGCAAAGCTGCTCCTAGTTTCATCTGATGCTCAAATAAAATCCTTTTCCTGTGTTTTAGGTATGGAAGAAGAGAAAGAGAAGCCTAAACTGGAATGAGATCTAAATCTACATGAAAAAGTTGAATTGAGCTGCCATTGTAGACTCATTACCCCTGGGCATTGGCAGTGCAGGAGAGGAAGCCTCAAAGGACTGGACTGAATATGCCTGCCCCCACCTCCTGGCCCCAGAGGGAGGGTACCTTTTATAGAGAAACACACTCTACCAGAATAGAATCCAGTTGTTTCTAAAATAATTCCCCCTCGTTGTTTATGAAAGGACTCTTTCCAAATTCATGATTGATAACATCTTTTTTTTCTTCCTCTGGTTCTTAAAACTAAAATGGGTCATTGGATTTTAATGTGCACAATTTAATACCATAAAGAGTAAAATTCTACTGTGTTCCTTGTTGAGAAATTTGTGAAAATCAAAGGAGTGGATGGGGAGCAAGGCATTCACGTATTTGTCCCCAGGTGGCTGGAATAATGAACCTGGCCCACAGTGTAAATCTGGAGGAAATGTGATGGATGGTCCCTGTTGCAATAATGTCACAGTTGCCTCAAACAGGCAATGTTAGTAAAAAAAAGTACGTCGATTTAGTCAAATCCCTGAATGTTTTTGGTTCTAATGGTTTAACCTTGTGAAACTTTTCCTAATGCAAACTATAACTTTAATAAAGAACAAGTAACCCTTAGTCTGATATTTGCATGGTACATCTCAAACCCTAACAACATTGGTGTCTCCTTTCCGACTTTGTTTCTATTACCTGTTGAAAATGGGTTTACTGAACCTGGTTCTTATAATGCAATGATTACAAAAAAGTATATCTTTTGATAAATCCAAAAAGAAACATTTTTTGGAAGAAAACTAATTTACAAAGTGATCACAATTAGTTTTAAATAATACTAAATGCAGAATATGTAGTAAAAACAGACAAAATCTTAGAGATATATAATGAAGGAACTAATAAAAATAAAAGCAGAAATTATGTAAGGTAGCAGGAAAATAACAGTGGAATTGATAAATAAATTGATTATTATAGTATCTCATCTATACAAATAGCATTAAAACATGCAAATTACTGATATGTTAACTGAAAAGAGAGAGAAAGACAAATAAGCACAGATGTGAAGCAAATTTTTAACTATAAAAATATATTTCATAACTCTATGGCAACAAATTCTCAGGACCAAATGAAATGTGCGGTTTTTAAGGAAAATAAATTCAGCAAGAGTTAGAAAGCTGTAATGGACTGACATTCATGGAAGATATTTTTTAATGTTCAATTAACTATCTCCAAAAAAGGAATTGGATCCGAAGTGTTTTATGAGCAAGTTCTTGAAAACTTTCAAGTAACAAATCTCATGTTATTTGAATCATTCCAAAATTACAGACTGATAAAACACTTCCAAAATTATTTTTCAAAGTTAATATAACCCTAAAAACTAAGGCCAACACAGCAAAGAAAAAAATCACTTGCTTTAACTAAAATGCTGGCAACATCAGTCCAACAGCACACAAATAACTTTTCAAAACTATAAATAAGGTGCATTCTAAAAATTCAAGGATGGCTTAATACTAGGATTTTTTATTTAAAAACTTGTTTCAGTAATGCACAAAATAAAAAATCATATGATTCTCTCCATAGTTGCTCTAAGGCACTTGAGAAATTTAAATATTTATTTCTGGTTATACCATTTGTAATATAAAAATATTTCATATCATGAGAAGAAATCATCTCAAAACTCAAAGGCATTTCATTTGCAGATCAGAAATAAGACATCTGTGACACTATTACTGTTATTGTTCTGAGCTGTTTGGAAATGTTAGATCTAGCATCAAGTAACTTGTATTTTGACCTGGACAGAAAAAGTTTTGTTTTAAAAAAAAGTTTTATGGAACTATAAAAAAAATTTTTTATGTACTATGTAACTATAGAATTGATGTTATTAATGGAAAAGAAAAATGTGGTTAACAAATAACAGGAAAGGAGTAAAACCACCATTTAAAAGGAAACCATTTTTCCAGATGACTCTCAGAAGTGGAAACCTCAAGGAGTGGAATATTTTTAAGGAGTTTCTGGGGCAATTCTTCAGGGACCCAGTGACTACCCATCTCTGCCAGCAAATAACACTTTCTTACTTTGGTCACCAAACTGACACCTAAAGAAGTCGATGCCTGTGGGCTTTAGATAGAAAGCTGATTCAATTAATAGGACAGCAGTTTGAATATATGCCTTACTGCTATCCTATTAGTAGTGTGAAATACAATTATGTCATCAGATTTGGGGGTTGGATTGGTTTTCTTGTGGTGGGTCGCTTTTGCCTTGGGAAGCCTAACCGGGGAACCTTGGCCACCCTTCCTGCCAGGCGGATGCCCACGGTGGTGTCTCCACATGTGTGTAATGCACTAAGATGTCCATCAGCCAGGAGCTGCTGATGATGCTGCCACTGGCACTAAGAAATTCGGCTTGCCCTGGAGCACAGTGTACCAGGATGCCTCTACCTACTGCTCATACGCACTAAGCGGTGAGGAAAAAGTCGTCAGCAATTTCTCCTTTGGGCTGGGAACGTCCCCGCCTTCCTCTATCAGTTCTCAGGAGGAAGTTGTGTTTTACCCGCTTCCCTGTGCACAAGCGTAAAGACCAAGCCAATGCCCACAGTCTCAGGGGAGAATGTGCTTCTGGTCCAACTTCTAGAACAAGAAAATCAACAAGTAACTAATGCAAATTAATAGAAAAACACTTAGCAGGAAATTGTACTGAAGATGCAGAACAATGGAAAGCTTCTCATACTATTTTTTCAGACTTAATATAATTCTCAAAATAAAACCAGAAGAGCACAAAATTCCACATATCATAGAAACTAACACTAGCAACATAAGTCTAATACTATCAAATAACAATTGTTGTTGTTCTAATCATGTATTTTTTTCTCCTGAGGGTCTTTTTAAAAAGGTAAACGTAATGAAAAGATATACTAAATTCTGGAAAGGAGACTTTATTCTTAAGATCTCATTTCTTCCTTCAAATAATTTATAAGTGCTACCTAACTCCATTTCAAAGTTGTCAAATTGTTGTTTTTTTTAATTTAACAGAAAAATAAGCAAGTAAAAACAACTGAAAAAATCTTGAAGAGGACAAATAATTAAAACATACAGTACTGTTAAAACAAATAAAAATACAACAATTAAAATACAGTGGTATGGTTCAAGAATAGGGAGAAAAAGCAACAAAATAGAAAGCAAACCTGGAAACAGGTGTGTGTGTGTGTGTGTGTGTGTGTGTGTGTGTGTGTGGCCAAAGTAGGTTCACAGTTCTTCATATGGAAAAATAATACCATAATTAATAAATAATAATTCAAGAATACACTCTGTTTCACATGCAACTGTAAACCTACTTTTGCCTTCCCCTGTGTGTGTGTGTGTGTGTGTGTGTGTAAATTTAGTAAATAATAAAGATGGTATTTCAGATCAGCAAGGGCATAATAAATGATTAAATAGTGCTGCAACAAATTAATAGTTATTTGGTAAAAAAAAAAAAAAAAGCTAGATTACTCCCTTAAACCGCATATACCCATACACACCATACATACACTTTCAAATACATTAAATAATGAAATGTTCCCAAAAGGTATAAAATAAATGTAACAAAATATAGATAAATAGCTGATCCTATAATAAAGTAATAGGTAAAGTATGTAGCATTTATGTTCAATGTATTCATATAATATTCAATGTACAATGTATTTGTGCAATAAGTACAATGTATTTATATTACATTGTATATATAATTGAATATTATATAAAATATAATGAGGAAATTAAATGATACACATACATGTGTGTGTGTGTTTAGGTGTTAGGAACTAGAATATACAGGTCTGGTAACTGACATAATGTAGGGTAGTTAAGACAAAACCATCCACGATGTGTTCAAGACAATGTTAGCACCATTTCCTTATTTAAGAGACCTGGAGAACTAGGTTGGGATGGAGTCTAATGATGAACTGGACTTTGGATTTTTCTGTATGTAGGACAAGGGCTATTTCAGTGAAATTGTAGGGACAGACTATATAACCAGATCATTGAGGAGCTTCTGACATTGGTGTATTATAAAAAAGAAGAGATAACAACTACAGAATACTATTTCAAAAACAGAACTTATGCCTATAGAACAAAAGCTATGAGGATAATATGAATCTAATGTGAAAAATCTTATTTGGTAAAAATTCTGGGTTACCCTTGGATGGAACACCTCCCCCAGTCACAGGAAAGAAGGAGAAAGAAGTGTCCTTGGAAGTGAATTTGCAAGACAAAGAACAAAATTCATGAACTTCTTTTTGATGGCTGAAATTTACTCCTCAAAGGCTTGCCTGAAGAGAGTGAGAGAAAAGAGAATGGGTTGGAGTTTGTAATATACCCTGGGGCAGCATAGACTATGAAAACACAGAAGGCTTTCTGGGTGGCACCGTTGGCCCAGAAAGGTTGAAGATCAGGAACTACCTTGGTGATAACAAGGAATATTTACAGAGTTTCTCCAAGAAACCACACCAACCGTAGTAACGAAGTTCGAAGTTTGGTTTAGAAGAGAAGGTACCATAAAAGGACAAGCCAGTGGGCATCAAGGGTGATTGGAAGGATGAACATGGGGTCTGGAACTGAGGCGAAAAAAAAAGGGTCAACATTGGGACACAAAAAAATGATCCAGAATTTGGTAGTCTCAGTAAGTCTCAAAAACAGATGTATCAAGGAAATGAGGGGAATAGACAGGAAACCATGATAAGAAATGAACTGTGAGGGTTTAACATTTCAGGGATGCAGGAGATCATACTATTTCTGCCTTTCTTTAGTTAATGAATGGTGTGTTAGTAGTGTCCCTCCCCGAAGATGTCCACGTTCTAATCACCAGAGCCTTTGACTATTACCTTTCAGAGCAAAAAGGACTTCAGGTGTATTTAAGTTAAGGATTTTGAGATGTGGGGTTTACACTACATTTTCCAGGGCACTCAATATAATTACAAGCTTCTTTCGAAGAGGGAGGCAGGAAGGTCACAATGAAAGAAAAGAATGTAACGATAATAGCAGAGGTTGGAAAGAGACAAAGAAGGGGCCACAAGCCAAAGAATTTCAGCAGACTCTAGAAGCTCAATAAAGACAAGGAAACAGATTCTGACCTGGAGCCTCAAAAGTAATTCTATCTTATTCGCACCTTCATTTAGGACTTGTAACCTCCAGAGCTGTTAGTAATAAATTTGAGTTTTAAGCCACTAAGTTTGTGGTAATGTAGAAAACCGAGAAATATGTCAAAATTAAGCATTTTGACCTATTTATGTGGACTATTCTTGTGCTATGCTAAAAAGAGAGTAACAGCCCCATGGCAGTATCTAAAATTCATATTTGTGAATTTCTAATAATTGAATGCCCGACACTGTTGTCCCTCATTAAGGCAAACCAATTATCCAGTGTCAACAAGCTGATCCAAGTTATTCAAACTCGTCTGATGTATTGAAATGGAAGTGCTGATGATCACTGAAGAAGTCCCCATGGAAACATTCAAAACATTTGGATGCTTTCATGCCTACTCATCAACTAAGCAATAAAAATTTTTGAGGCAGATGACCCTAATTTCAAGTACAATTCAAAGGATTTTGGAGTAGTGACATATGCCTTTGCTTATTAAAGAGAGATTTGCCAGGAAGAGAGATAGGCATCGTAGGTCCAAGCTTTATTGAAAATATATTTTTAAAACTTCAGTCAAGACAATCCATGCAGTAAAAGCCTCTCAAGGGACTTTTGCAAGTGTGTAAAAGTAAACACAACATAAAAGCTTCTTAAAATTCTGCAACTGGTTTTACGTAGATGCACTAGCATATCAATAAGTTCACTTGAACTGTCTCAACATGGATGTGGGCAAGAATGAAAGTCATTCATTTTCAAGCAGCACTAAATGTTGTGGACTCTCAGTCCTGCATCCTGGCCAGGCAGACATATTATTTCTCTATCCCACTAAGGTTAGATATTTATTCCTGTGCTCTTTAAAATCCAAGCTGTCAAAACTTCCTCTCCCTTCTCTCTCTTCCCTTGTGCCTGGGGAGGAGGGGGAATGATCTGTGCTTACACAGCAAATGGCATCAGAGCTGACAAGTCGCCTCTCTGCCTCTATGTCCAACAGAGAAGGGCTGGGATCGAGTGTTGGCCCTGGGTTTTGAGTGAGGATGAAATTGTTGGCTCTTTAGGGAACTCCCCAAGGTTTCCACCCTTGCACAGTTCCCCTGTCCTCTTCTCCCCTATTACCAAGGCAACAAGCAACACATCCAAAAGCCTCTGCTTCTGGCAAGCCCCAGCCACCTTCCGTGGCATGCACCCATCGATCCTTTCCAAGCCAAGAGTGGAAACACAGGCTGCCCCAGGGCACTCTCCCTTACAGCTCTATCAATAGCAGCACCAAGTGCTGGCTCAGCTCAGTGGCACACAACCCCACCTCCACTCCACCCCCGCAGTACTTACTGCGGGGAGGAGGGAACTCGGGAAACACAGATTTCAGCAGAAGAGGTTGGAACAGATAGACACTCCCCTGCTGCCTACCCCCAGGCTCTCCACCAAGGGAAGGAGAAGGAGAAAGGCATTGCTAATATTTACTTCATGAACTTTCCTTCAGAGGTCTGATATCCTTGCCCCCGCTGTGTCCTTCATTCTCTACAGACTAAAGGAATGGTGTTTAAGAAACTGGTTGTGCCGCATGCCTCTTGTTAGTAAATATCACAGTGTGGGCCCGGCATCAAGAAGGCATTTCACTGAACTTAAAAGGTGAGACACTTGGCAAGTTTTATCGTGAACCCTGGACTCTAGTTGGCAGCTCCAGGGAAGCACAAATGTCCCTCATCGCCACTTTACCACTGTTTTTATATCTACATGAATTTTGTATTACGGTCATCATTAATTCTGGAATTTTTATATTACAAGATGATTTTCCCAAGACAGATCCTCAATTTGTAACATTGTTATAAATTGTCTTAGAGTCAGTTTTGAAGAGTTTTCTACTGAAGCAGGCTCAATTTGAGGATATAATCTTTGAACTAACCAAATGATAATTCAGGAGGTCACTATACTGCTTTCAAGAGTCCCGTTGTAACTCTGGGATAACGGTTTCTGAGAATGAAGGGCAGGAGGGATGGAGGCAGGCCCCCCCAAAACAGGGTTAGCCTTTGTGAGACAGCCTCGCAGTCAGCAGCACCTATTCTGCACTCCAGCAGGATATTAAGGCAAAGTTGAAAGAAGGTATGTTGTGTCTGGGAAATTTCTTCTTTCTGCCATAAAGAAATGAAAAGGTCTGCAAGTATACCCAGGCCCAGCTGTAAACAACTAGAAAAAATTGGTAACTTTCAGACATTGGTCAACAGAGCTGCTTAAGACTGTGATCCCTGAGAAAGGGAAACAAACTAAATGTGCCCTATAATCAGCCTGGCTTTGTGCCCAGAGGTATTTCCACATCTCAGCGCTGGGTGGGAAACCCCAAACTGAACCGGTTGGCCTCACTGACCAAAGAAACAGTAGTTCAGGAAGACCAGGGTGACTAGGATTTGTGCAAGAGAGTGCTAGACATGAGGAGTTATGAAGAGAAGGGGCTCCAGAAATCTGCGTGGAATCCCCTCTGGTCTCAGCTGAATATCAATGTGCAAATGAGTAGGACAAAACTCTACAATTTGGGGGGAAATCACTTACAAAGGAGCTATAAACCGAATAAATCCAAAAGCTCACGTAAGACCAGGGACATTTACGTCCCCACTACCCAGGGTAAAGGGGCCTCATAAACACACGGGGTATCCAGAGGGGTCAGGTATTCGTCAGAGTTCTTGAGTAAAAGTTACTCGAGACCCACTCTTAAAAAGCTTTAAAAAAAACCTCCAAATTATTTAACTAAGCCTCGGTAACTTAATTGCCTGCCAGGATAAAGCACAACAGTCTCTAAGGAAAAACTTTCAAAACATAAATAAAACTCAAGACAAAAATTTGTCATGCCTGGCTTACAATCAAAATTTCAAGACATGCCAAGAGTCAAGAGAACTTGACCCAAAACCAGGGGAAAAGTCAATCAATAGAAATAAACCCAGATTGATAAAGAGATGAAATTAGCAGACAGGGACACTAAAGCAACTGTTATGAATATACTCCATACATCAAGAAGGCAGAGGGGAAAACTAACATGACTGGAAGACAAGTGGAAGATGTAAAAAATGCAAAGAAAAGTATTTAGTTATCAAAAACACACTGAATGGCTTTAACAGAAGATTAGAGACTTCGGGGGGGAAAGGATCAGTGGATATGAAGACACTGCAATAGAAACTATCCAAACTGAAGCACAGAGAATAAAAAGACTGAAGAGGTAAACACAGCTTCACCGACCTGTGAAATGATATTTATGTGAGTGAAGTCCATTAAAAAGGAGAGAAAGGGGGGAGACATGAAATAATATTTGAATAAATAATGGCAAAATATATTCCAAATTTGTTGCAAACCATAAATCCACAAAACTTAACAAATCCTATACAGGATAAAAACAAAGGAAATCACACCAACGGAAATAATAATAATATTACTGAAAACAAGTGATAAACAGACAATGTTAACATAATAAAAATCACACTTTTACATAGAGAGGAAAAAAGGCAAGAATCATAGATTTCTTCTCAGAAATTATTCAAGCTCAGGGACAATGGAATAACATCTTTATAGTACTGAAAGAACATAACTGTCAACCTAGGGTTGGTTATATACCCAGAGAAGTACATTTCATCAATTAAGGTAAAATAAATATTTTGTTTTCAATCAAACAAAAGTTGAGTAAACCTCATCAGCCTACCTGCACAATAGGCAGAAGCAAATGATACAGATAGGAGCTTGAAGAACATTTAAAATGGCAAATTTCTGGGTAAACATAAAAGTTAACTTTCTTAGATTAGAATTTCTTTAAAGATAATGTCTAAAGAAAAAATACAGCAATACATAAACAACATATGGTTAAAATACATATAGGAGTAAAATATATTAAAAATTTATAGCACAAAAAGCGAGAAGAGAAAATTTTGTGAGCTCCTTCCATAATTCATAAATTGGTAGAATATTTTTGAAGGTAAACTGTCAAAAATTAAAGCAGCAATATTTAAACTCAATGCAATTAATAAAAAAGGTACAATATAGCTAATAGAGTGAAAGTAAAGATAAAGTGGGATCCTTGAAATACTCAATTATTAAAGCGCTCTGTGTCTTGATTGTGGCTGCGGTTCCACATGTGTGTACAACTGTCAAAACTCATCAAACGGTGCATTTGGAGAGAGTGCAGTTTATCGTGCATGAATTATTTCTCAATTAAGTTTTTGAAAAGTCTAATAGAAAGCAAGAAAAAAGGGGGAAAGCAGCATAAAACAGGTAGAACAAACAGAAAATAAATCATAAGATTTTAGATTTAAATCCAACCATTCAATAATTACATTGAATGTAAATAATCTAAATACATCCTTAGAGGGAGGAATTTTGTAATTGAAGAAAAGAGCAAGACAAAACCATATTCTGCCTATAAGAAATTCATTTTAAAAATAAAAACATAGGTTAAAAGTAAAAGAATTGAAACTACATACCATGCACCATTGGTCATAAGAATCTAGACTAGCCGTATTAACAGAAGACAAAATAAACTTTACGATAAGGAATATTACCAGAAATAAAGAGGGGCATGTTATAATCAATCAAAAAGACTATCTTAAATGTGTGTGCAACTGGCAATAGAGTTTCAAAATGCATAAGGAAAAAACTAATTTTGAAAGAGAAATAACTAGTTTTGAAAGAGAAATAGACAAATCTATCGTTGTAATTGACCATTTCACTATTCCTCTCCATAACTGATAGAACAACAATACAATATAGCAAGGAAATAGAAAACTCAACATTGTCAACCTACTTAACCTAACTGACATTTATAGACCACTCTGCCTAACTACAGAATATGCACGCAAGTGCACATGGACATATGTCAAGGTAAACGACATACTGAGTGGTAAAACAAGTCTCAAATATTTAAAAATATTTAAATCATACCAAGTATATTCTTCAGCTAAAATCAAATTAAAATGAACTAAGTAAAATTGAAAATTCAACATATAAAATCCAGTGTGGCTACTACAATAGTGCTTAGATGGAAATGTAAGTGACATTTATTTAGAAAAGAAAGTCTGAAATGAATAATATAATCCTCTACCATAAAAAGTTAGAAAAAGAAATAAAAACAAACATGAGTAAAGATGGAAGGAAATGACAAGGATAAGAGCAGAAATGAATAAAATAGAAAAAGAACAGGTAGAAGAGGGTATGGGGGATAAGTGGTGATGAAAAGAAACTACTTGGGGTGGTGAACACACACAACACACAGATGCTGTATTAGAGACTTGTACACCTGGAACCCATGTCATGCCGATAAATTCAATAAAAATAAATAAATAAGAGAAAGAAAGGAAACAAACAGTAATAGAGAAAACCAATGAAACCAAAACCTGGTTCTTTGAAAATAGCAATCAAATTGATAAATTTCTACTTAAACTAATCAAGAAAGAGGACAAATATTTACCATTACCAGGAATAAAAGAGGAGAGATCCTACCCTATGCTAGAAATACTACAGGCATTAAAAGGGTAAAAAGAGAATATTACAGACAAATTCATTCAAGCATTTAAATTTCAATAAAATAGAAAAATTCCTTGAAAAACAAAAATTACCAAAATGTACTCAAGAAGAAATAGAAAACCAGAATACCCTATATTAATTGAATAAAAGTAATACCTAATTCAATTCCCACAAAGATAACTCCAGGCCCAGAAGGTTTTGCTGACAAATTCTATAGAACACAGAGAGAAGGAAATAATACCAATGTTGCACAAACGCTTACAGACCTCAGACAAGGGAGGTGTACCCCCCAACTCGTTTATGAGGCCAGACTCACCCTGACATTTAATGCTGCCCTCAGACCTACGTAATCAAGACACTTGCTCTGGGCAATTATGCCTCAGGGAGGCCCGCACTTTGGAGCACCTTCATCCAGATTTCCTAAGTTCCCCGCTGGTGCCTGGGATCATGAGCTGGCAATGCCATCTGGGTGAGGTGCCTTAAGCTTGTCCTTTGATCCTCATTGGTCCTAGTTCCACATTCTTTCTTCTCTTACTCTCTACCCTTCCCACGGGGTCAACCAAATGCCCAGTTTGCTCAGAGACTCATGCCTGTGAGGCCTCCTAGGACTCCGTGGTAAGACTCCAGCTCCAGGAAGGAAGCCCGGCTAGCAGATTGCTCCCCCTGACCCATGCGGTATTACCTTTGTGGGATCATGAGAAAACAGGCTTTCATAGTGGTGCTGCCATGAGGATTTTGAGAGACTCTTACTTATGTCAGACACAGAGCAAGTTCAGATGTCTGGACTACTGCCAGAGTTCACTGCCAACCCTTGGGTTTGAGCCACACATTTGGGCCCTTGCCTGATTCACCCATGTACCTTCTGACTTCGACACTCCTACGATCACCTGAAGGCAGCAGGAGTCATTTACCTACAGTGGTAAGAATGTTTTGTCCTGTGCACTCCCCATTTCCGACATCCAGGTTGATCCCCAAAGCCTTTGGCAAGGTCTCTAGGACATGTCAGGTATCCTCCAGAAGTACTTGTGCTTGTCTCCTCTACAGGCTTTTGAGATAGTTGCCCACCGCCTTTCTTGCTGATGTTCTCCTTTTTCTTAGACCCACGTGGCCATGCTCCCCTAAGATGGTTCTAAGTCATGCTAGGGAGGGAACCTTCCTTGCACAAATGAGACTGCTGGCTTGCTCTACCCACACACAGGCCCCTCGCATCTTCTCTCTGCAAATGCCTGTGTGTAGAAGGTAGCAGTATGGTTGGCATTAAAAAAGATCACTTTCTAAAAAACATGGACTATAGTGGTCTAGAGTTCTATGTTTAGGCAATAAAATTCCAAACGGTAACCAGAAAACATGTTAACATGACCAGAAAACAAAATATCCTTCACATTTTGGGAGGCCATCTGGGTAAGATCAACATTTGTGGTCATCACTAACAAAGCAAGTAACAACCTTTATTGTGTCTCATTGGAAGCCAGTATTCATGGGTGGCAGATGGGTGACAGGGTATCATGAATAACGATACACCCATAATTGAATACATAGTAGCAGAGAATTGCAGAGGTAAGAAGATCTATGTTGTTTCAATGCAAACAGGTTCCAGCTGTGCAAGAACAACATTGCCACATTTTTTCTAGGGAGATAGGAAATAAGTCAGAAGCAAGAATTTAAGATAAAGAACTGAAGAAAGTATTTGTGGACCTAAATATGAAGGAAAAGATGGATACTATAAAGAAAGGTCATTTACATTGATTAGACAATAAACAAACACATGATTAACTCTTTTCTACCAATTTTTCTAAATCTTCACTACATCTCACAAAGGCCCATATTTTGTCAGATATTCTTAACTAAAAATTTTTATATAAACAAAGGCCTGGCAAAAAAATATCTGCCTGGAGCCCCACACCCCTAGGGACACCCCTGCCAATCTCAAAACCAAACACATCACACAGAAAAGAAGTCTATAGACCAGTACCTTTCAAGGTTATAAACACCAAAAAAAATCTTGACAAAGCACTAGCAAGTTGAATCCAGCATTATACAGGAATGATAATACACCATGAACAAGGAGTTTATCCCAATAATACAAGGTTTGTTTAACATTATAAAAATCAGTCAATGCACCCTGTTTGCTGAATAGAAGAAATTGTCTGATAATCTCAACAGGTGCTGGGAAAATATTTGAAAAAGTTAAAAATCCATTCATGAAAGTTCTTTGATTCTGGCAGAGGGGCTCTGACCACACAACCTTCTGAAATAGAGGTCTGGTCCTGGTGGTGGCCTGGTTCACACTGGTGTGACTGCTGTGACTGCTCTTCCTGGTTCACACTGGTGTGATTACTATGCATCAGTCCAGAACTGATGGGAGAACCAAGGCCCAGGGAAGACCAGTGACATTTCCACGGCTGGTCAGTGTCCAGACTAAGGTGCAAATGTTTCCCTGTCTGTCTCGGTACTGCAGTCCTTTCCCCACACCACAGTGTCTCCTACAGAGGATATCAAATGTCACTGAGGGACACTGCATTTAGTACTGTTAGAAAAACATAAGAAAAAAAATTTAAACTTTATTTCCACCACCACCACCAACATAACATTTATTTTGTGTATTGAGACAATCGTGAGTGTATTTTTAAGATGTGAATTCAATGCACAAAGATTCTTTCTTTTATTTCTTTAAACTAAATCAGGAGCAAATACGGTTTTATGGGGGAGCAGATTAAATAATTTTTAGGACTTCTGGGCAAGATGGAGGCATAGGTAGATAAACTTGTCTCCTTGCACAACCAAAAGAAGAACAACAAATTTAAAAACAAAAAATATCCAGAACTGCCAGAAAATCAAAATGTATGGAAGTCTGACCACCAAGGAGTTAAAGAAGAAACATTCATCCAGACCGGTAGGAGGGGCAGAGATGGGCAGCTGGGGCAGAGAGGACATGTATAGGGCAAGGCAGCGGCTGGTGAACCAGGTGGTCCCACATTTGCATGCAGATAAACCGAGAGGAACAACTGGGGACTAAGACAGGCTGCACAGCCCAGGGTTCCAGCATGGGAAAAGAAAGCCTCAAAACCTCTAGCGGTCAAAACCTATGAGATTTTCAGCAGGGAGAGAAACTCCCAGCCTCACAGGAGAGGTCACTAGAGAGACCCACAGGGTCCTAGAATATACAAAAACCCACCCACCCAGGAACCAGCACCAGAAGGTCCCAGTTTGCTTGTGGGTAGCAGGGGAAGTGACTGAAAGCTGGCAGAGAGCCAAGTAAGCGGCATTGTTCCCTCTCAGGCCCCTCCCATACAGACAGCTCCATAAGGCAGTGAGGTGGGTTGCCCGGCCCTGGCAAACACCTAAGGCCCTGCCCCTCACAATGGAATAGGCGCGCCAAGACAAAAATAATATGGCCCAAAGGAAAGAACAGATCAAATCCCCAAAAATGGGACTAAGCAATGAAGAGATAGCCAGCCTAACAGATGCAGAGTTCAAAACACTCGTCATCAGGATGCTCACAGAAGTGGATGAGTATGGTCACAAAATGGAGGAAAAAGTAAAGGCTATGCAAAGTGAAATAAAGAAAAATCCACAGGGAACCAACAATAAAGGGAAGGAAACCTGAACTCAGATCAACAATTTGGAGCAGAAAGAAGAAATAAACATTCAACCAGAACAGAATGAAGAAACAAGAATTCAAAAAAATGAGGAGAAGCTTAGGAACCTCTGAGGTGACTTTAAATGCTCCAACATCTGAATCATAGGGATGCCAGAAGAAGAGGAAGAGCAAGAAATTGAAATTTTATTTGAAAAAGTAATGAAGGAGAACTTCTCCAATCTGGCAAAGGAAATAGACTTCCAGGGAGTTCAGGAAGCTCAGAGAGTCCCAAAGAAATTGGACCCAAGGAAGCACACACCAAGGCACATCAAAATTACAGTACCCAAGATTAAAGATAAGGAAAGAATCTTCAAAGCAGCAAGAGAAAAGGAGACAGTTACCTACCAAGAAGTTCCCATAAGACTATCGGCTGATTTCTCAAAAGAAACCTTACAGGTAAGAAGGGGTTGGAAATAAGTATTCAAAGTCACAAAAGGCAAGGGCCTACATCCAAGAATACTCTACCTGGCAAAGCTATCCTTTAGAATGGAAGAGCAGATAAAGTGTTCCCCAGGTAAAGTAAAGTTAAAGGAGTTCCTCATCACCAATCCCTAATTATATGAAATGTTACAGGGACTTATCTAAGAAAAAGAAGAAGATCAAAACCAGGAGCATTAAAATGACAACAAACTCACACTTATCAACAACTGAACCTAAAAAACAAAAACAAAAGCAAACCAGGCAAGTGACTAGAACAGGAACAGAATCACAGAAATGGAGATCACATGGAGGGTTATCGGCAGGAAGGGGGAGGGTGGAGAATTGGGGGAAAGGTACAGGGAGTAAGAAGCATAATTGACAGGTACAAAATAGACAGAGGGAGGTTAAGAATAGTATAGGAAATGGAGAAGCCAAAGAACTTACATGTACGACCCATGGACATGAGCTAAGGGGAGGAGTACTGGTGGAAGGATAGGTGCAGGGTGGAAGGGAATAAAGGGGAGAAAAAAATGGGAATGGGACAACAGTAATAGCATAATCAATTATATATATATATATGTAAATAATAATTTTGGGAGCCCTCTTTAAGACACAGAGTGCACCACAAAATTATACACTCAAGATTATGTACAAACTTAAACACTTATTGACGACAAATCTCTAATTTTATAAAACTGGCAAACACCAAAAACAGAAAATCAAGAAAAGTAAAAAATATTCTTATTCATTAATTTCCTATCATGCCTCCATGCTTTTTCTTGCCTTTTTTGACTCTTACTGTTTGTTTTTATGATATGATTTTAATGGACAGACTAGACAATATTTTTTTTCTCTAGCATAGTCAAATGAGATTATTACTATAAATAGTCAGGATTAATAAAACATGCAACTTCACACACAGATGTACTATCTGTTTGCATAGTTTGTACCCTATGAACACAGGGATCTTTACAAGTTCTAATTCTACAATTCCCATTAAAAAGGAAAACAAACTGTGTTTATATTCATATACACTACATTATGGGTTATATTCTTACACAGGAGAATTCCAGACCAAAAGCAAGGCATGAGATGCCACAACGTGAGCCTTATCTGAATGATGTAACCTTTTTCTCAGCCTCCTCTATCCCACCAATGACTTGGCTCCACCTGAGGAGGAGGCTACAAGGCCCCCTATTTGGGAATCGAACGGTCTCTAACCTTCTTCCACGCTCTCCCTTCCTCCAGCTTAGAGGCTTTTTACCTGCTTGTGACAGGGGCCAGTGATGCCTGATTGCATCTTCTTCCAAACATCGCCTGTTTCATGTTTGCACTGAGGGTTTTTGCACACAGAGAACAAGGGTTGGACATTTTTATTCTCAGCTGTCTATGTGTTTCCATTCTTGTTATTCGGACGGGGGCAAAGAGTCCCAGAGAACAAGGGAAGAAATTCAATAAACAGGGGCAGGACACACCTGGGTTGGCATCCCTGAAGGGCCGCCCCACAATGGGACCAAATCCTAGTCAGGCTCCGTGTCATGCAGATCACTCTTGACAGATTCCTTTTTAAAGTTTTGGAGTTATTTAATTTTTACGAATAACATTCCCTAAGTAAATGTCTTGCTACACAATCTAATTTTTAAAAAAGAGTTATTTGGAGCACAGAGTGCTCTATTATTTGAACATCAGTGAAGACTATGACCAAGAGAAAAGACAGTTTCTCCGCAGGAGGACCTGCACATAAAGCCCATCTCCAGTTTCACTGTGTAGGAGATGTGGCTACAAAGCCTCAAAACAGAGAAAAACTTCTGTTCCCCTAAATGTAAGTGGTTTTGTACCTGCAATTTACTCTTTCAAGCAGTGAAGGGGAAATCTTTCATGCCAAACTCCAGGTAAAGACATATCTCTTCTTGCCTTCTCACCCAGGCATAGAACAAACTGTCTTACCTACTGTGTGTTTTCTCACACTTTATTTAGACATGAAATTCAAATAGCTTAAAAATCACCTGGGATATGTCCATATTCTGTTGTATGCATCAAATATTACATGTAAAAAGACAATACAGGAAAAATGATTTGGGGATGGCCCTGGCATGGACCCTGTATTAAAAGTGGCTCTATGCAGTTTTTTCTCTCCTTTCTCATGTGACCCCCCCAACCCCCATGTCAATGGGGGTCCCTCTCCTCCCTCCCACAGATTTCTAGCCATTTTCTAGCAAAGCAGTTTCTCTATTTTTGCCCATTTATCAGCCTCCAGCCCTTTCTCTTCATTCCTGTCTTCATTGCCCCCTTCCCCAACAATTTTCATTCATCCTTCTTTGAGACAGCAGTTTTCATAACCTACACTGGCGGTGGTGACAATTCCCCACCGCTGTGAGACTTGATCCCTTTTATCAAGAGAAATGACAGGCAAGGGGGCCTGAGACAAGGGTGTGGGCGTGAGGATTCTTGTGAGCTGGGATTCTTCCAGGCCCCCTGCTAACCTGAACAGTGCTCTTTTGTGTCCCCCACCATACAGGAATAGAAATGGAAACTATTGGTCCCAGGATGCTGGAAATATTACCATTAAATTAAATGGTTTGAGGATTGTTAGGTAATTAGCATACTGATTGTTGCCACAAAACCCTCAAACTCTGGATCTCCCAAGATCTTCAGCATTCCCTCATTTCTGTCACTGTCCCAGCCATGGTCCCTTCAGTTAGTGAAAAGGGACTACCATAATAGAGAGCAGAGGGACAAGAAAAGGCAGAAACGGACAGAATAACAGCGTTCATTGCCTTTTGTGATAAATTCCCCAGTTTACCTTCTTGAAGCTGAAAGAAAACTGTTTTGTCTGAAACAAAGAGGAAATGAATGCTGAGCTCGAATAGCATAGTCCTTGGTCTCAAGCTGCTGATTCAGGCACAGCTTGGAGTCCCAGCCCTGCCACTCACTAGTTCAGGGACCACCTTAACAAGCCCTCTAGGCCTCAGCGTTCTCCGCTATAAGTGGGGATAACAATGTTCCCTTCCTTTTTGAGCTGTTGTAGAATTGCAGTGAGACAGCTATAGAGTGTTTAACTAATTTAGCTTAGAATAAGAACTGAAGAGACGGAAGCCAATATTATTCAATGAAATGTGGTGGAAACTAAAGTGCAAATCAGAAGTGAAGGTATTTACTGACCTTCAGGAGCTCACAATCTAATAAAAAAAAATGAAAAATAACAATATAATTAGGAAAAGTCCAGTTCTTGGACAATAGCCTCTGTAGGAGTTCTAGGATAAATTTGTGAACATGAAAAAAGAGGGTTTAGATGCTATAAAGGACACAGAACTTTTGTTAAACTTAAAGAAATCAGTAATTCTTAATGTATAGCAATTTCTATACTGTCTTCCTCATCCTTAGAGTTCAGAGACAGTGAAAAATTACATGGGGTTTTGAAGGATAAAAATCTGTGACTACGCATATTGAAAATGGCCTGAGTGTTAACCTCTTGCCCTAATGGCTATGGCAATCCTATCAAAAGGGAAATTGGAAGAAGTTTTCAAGACTCCCAATACTTCATATGCATCTGACACATATCAGAGACTCTCTCTCTCTCTCTCTCTCTCTCTCTTTCTTTCACTCTCGTTCTCTTTCTCTCTCACCCTCTCAGTTTGTAGAATCTTCTGTTCATTCCCAGTGTTCCTAAATTCCATTCTGACGTGCCTTGGAATGCATTGTTTTCATTTATGATTCTGGGCAGAGATCCTTCTCAAATCCCTTTTAATTAAGAGACTAATGTCTTTCAGGCCTAGAAAAGTCTTAAATTATTTATTGGTAAATTCTTCCCTTCATTTTTCTCTGTTCTTTGTGCCTGGGTATTCTGTTTCTCAGATGTTAGACAGCCTAGACTGGTTCTCGTAGTTCTAGTCTTTCCTCCTAGGTTTTATCTCTTTGTTTGTTTGTTTTTTTTTGCTTTTTTTGCTCTCTTGGGAATTTTCTTACTTTATCTTCCAACCCTTCGGTGAAGCTTTTCAACCACTAACATGTTTTTAATTTCAAGAACTCTAGCTATGTTTCCTGAACGTTCTTATTTTATAACACCCTGTCCTTGTCATTGTAATCTCACACTGAAGAACAAAGAGGAAGATCTTCTGTCTCATCTTATAAGGGCAGTAATCCAATTCAGAAGGGCTCCACTCCATGACAGAGAGAGAGAGAGATAGGTAGGTAGGTAGGTAGGTAGATAGGTAGATAATAGATACTCTACACACATGCACATACGGAGAGAATTAATCACGTAATTTTCTGAACTGAAGCCTGAGGTTAAAAAACAGTGAAGTGTTTGGGTGAAAATGAAAGACATCAAAACTGTATTGAACTATTTGGCTTTAAATGAGAGGATTCAAATATACAATTTATTATGATAGTCAAAAAAGTTATATTTAAAACCCTTTAGAAAGGTTTAATTTAAAAATATGATCATTTTAAATAAAATAGACATTATATTCTAGACTCAATATGAGCCAATACAGTTCATATTGCAAAATGCCATGAATGGGACCCATGTCAAATATATAAGTCAAACTTCCTACCCTGTAACACAGATTGGACGTTCTTTGTCAGGTCCACAGAAAACATTGATAAAGCCAGCTATGTATTAACACACAAAGAAAACCTCAGTAAATTCGTAAAATAGGCCACAGGGCAAAAGATTGTCCAACTGAACTGGAAGGATTCACGGATACGATCACTTTTTAAAGTTAAAAGTATAAGCATAAATATACCAAGTAGCGAGGCAAGTGGAGACCTTTCTAGGTAGAAGGGGGAATGAAGCAATGTTGCTAGAGAACAGGCACGTGGAGTCGAAGGAGGGAAACTGCGCAGGAAATGGGGATGAACAGGGTCCTTCCCATCACTTCTACTTGCAGCAGTTTGCCCTTCATCTTGTGAGGCAGTTTGAGCAGGTCAGCGCCAAACACATCTGCACTTTAGAAAGATTGCCCTGCTTTCCATGCAGAGGCGGAAGGCAGGAGACCTCTGCTTTGATAAGGGCACAGTGTAAGGTAGGGCATGGAAAGGAGAGTGAGGGGGAGAATGGTTTACACCAACGCTGTCCAATAGAAATTTCTGCAATGGTGACCATGGTCCACGTCGGCACTGTCTAGTATGGGAGCCACTGGCCTCGTGTGGCTATGGAGCACTTGAAATGTGTCTAGTACAACTAAAAAACTGAATTTCTAATTTTATCTAATTTTAATTAACTTAAATAGCTGCCAGAATTTACTGAACAGCAGAGCTTTACAAGGTAGAACTCTGTGTGTGTGTGTATGTACACACAGAGGTGCATGCATTTTTAAAAATTAAAAAAAATCTTTATTGAGGTATAACTGACAAAACAAACAAACAAACAAACTGTACATGCTTACAGTGCACGTGCCGATGTTTTGACACACACACATGCCGTGAAGCCATAATCACAGTCAAGAAGGGGAGCGTGTGCATCACTCTGATTGTTACATATAAAAGTAAAGCACCTGAGCCATGGCTGGGGTGGCTCAGTGGATTGAGTGTTGATCTGCAAACCAAAGGGTCACTGGTTCGATTCCCCAGTCAGGGTACACGCCTGAGTTGCAGGCCAGGTCTCCCGTAGGGGGCGCATGAGAGGCAACCACACATTGATGTCTCTCTCCCTCTTTTTCTCCCTCCTTACCCTCTCTCTAAAAATAAATAAACAAAATCTTTTTAAAAAAATTAATGCACCTGAAAAAGAGATGCTGGATAAACATTAAAGGGCACTCAATTTTACCAGCTGCTTCTTTGTCTACTTTAAGGATAAAAATGCAGGAAAAAGAAAAAAAACTTTACACCTTTTTTTTAGTTTGGATTCTTTGGGGGTTTTTTTTTTCCTTCTCATTTCCAACATTACATAAAGAATCTTACAGCTAAGGCAAAAGTTCTGGAATGGGATGGAAGTAAGAAATAGATTCAGACACAGAAAACGACGTGGGGAACAGAAAAGCACACGGCTGTTTCTGCACCAGGCTTCTGTGCTGTGCCGCCGGGAGGAGCTGTCACCATTGCTGGAAGACTTCCTGCATGAAATTTGGGCTGCTGTCAGTAAATTACCATTAGGCCTGCACTTGCAGAATTCTGTTGTCCTCGGAGATTTAAGGTTTTCTGAATATACCACACTGTGTGCTTGTGTGTCTGTGTGTGTGTTTCCTTCTATAGTTTTTACCATTTTAGCACTGTAATTGCATGAGATTTCAGTCAGGAACAGGTACATGCTAATATTTTCAACATTTCTGGGAAAAAGAAAGAAAACAATGTGAATGAAAGCCAATTAGGGAACATTTTTACCTTTTAAAATGAGGATTTCTTTTTTTTTTATTTTAAAATATGTCTGTTTTAGGATGTGCTCCTCTCTTGGTCCTGACCCCAGGGTCTTAGGGTTCCCAGGGCTCCAGTCCACGTGGCATCTGCCAGGGGCCCTGCATGCTCCTGGGCAATCTCCCCTCTCTTGAAATATTTTTAAAGTCTTTGAAAAATTGGTCATGTTGACTTACAAACTCTCCTTAGAGGCCGATATAGGTCTCTTCATTTAATGATAAAGATGAGAGAATTCCCTTTATTAAAAAATAGATCTGAGCTAAATCCAGGCACTCGACTTAACGCAGGACTTTCGTGCACACATCCATCCACTTCCTTCGCTCACTAAATATTTGCTGAAAATTATCTGTGTGCCAGGCCCTCTTCCGTGAGCCAGAGATGCAACAGTGAACAACAGCAACAACAAAAACTCCGACTCTCACCCTAGCTGACGTGGATAAGACAAAATTTAAAACAATAACAGTAAATATATAGCAGGTCATAGAAAGGTGAGAACTATAGGAAAAATAGAATAAGGTGATAAGAATTGTCAGAGGAATGCGAGTTGCTATTTTATGTAAATTTGTCAAGAAGTACACGGGTAAGTTGACACGCGATCAAATTTCTGCAGCTAATGGGGTAGTGAGCTGCGTGGATATCTGAGGAAAAGGCCCTGAGACGAGATTTTCCTTGGTATGTTTGGGATTGGCTGGTGCATAAGCGAGCCGGAGATCAAGGAGAAAGAAGAGGCTCCAACCATGTAAGACACAGGAAGGATTTTTACAAGGACTTTTACCGTAAATAAAATCAAAAGTTATTGGCAAGTCTCAAGCAGAGCTGTGATGTTATCTAACGAATGTTTTTAATGGATCATTCCAAGGTGCAGTGGTAAGAATAGGGTTGACATGATGTGGTAGGCAGCATAATGCCCATCTCCGAACCCCTGGAACCTCTGAATATGTGATGTCACGTGGCAAAGGGGAATTAAGGTTGCAGATGGAATTAAGGTTGCTGATCAAATGGGGAGAGATGGGAAGATTATCCTGGATTATCTGGGGGGGGCCCATGTAACCACAAAGGTTGTCGTAAATGAAAGAGGAGAAAGGAAAGTCAGAGTGAGGGTGATGCAGTGTGAAAGACTTGACCGTCCTTGCTGGCTTTGAAGGCAGAAGGCAGTCATGAGCCAAGAAATGCAGGCAGCCTCTCGAAGCCGGAAAAGACAAGGGAATCGATTCACTCCTGGAGCTTCTGGAAGGAACACAAACTGCCAACACATTTTAGACCTTTCATCTCCAGAACTGAAAGATAAATTTGTTTTCGGAAGCCACTCGGCTTGTGTGAAGTTCTTACGGCAGCAATCAGAAACGTGCCAGTGGGGAACGAAGGTGGAAGCAGCGAGGCAGTTATGTCACTGTACACTCACCACGTGTCAGAAGCTAGGTAGGTGCTAATGTTAAAAAGAGAAAAGATACCGTTCCTATCATCAAAAAGCGCACAGCCTCAAAGAGAGAGACATATAAACGGGTAACTCTAGAACAAAATAAAAACAATAACAGAAATGTAAACATAGGTTTCATTCCTGCCACAAAGGGAGACATTATCAGCCCCTCCCCTTCTTCAGGAACTAGGAGTTTCACATAAAGGTTCTAGATGAATGTTGAGGGAGAAAAAGGACTGGGCATACCAAACCGTACGGCCAGCACATAAAAGGCAAAGAGATATGACGCAGGGTGGCATGGTCCAGAACGACAAAAAGCTTGGAGAGTCATGAATGTGCCAGAGTGGCGGGAGATAAATTAAGAGATGCAGGTCACAAAGGGTTTTCCATACTAAGAATTGTAGAAAGTAGGGAATACTTGTAGGAGATTAAACAGTGATTTAATTTATTTTAGAAAAGTCATTCTGGTGGCAGTGTGGCACGTATATTGGGAAAGAATGAAACTGAAGTTTAAGATTGGAAAAATAAAGGCTTAAAAGAATAGATAAAGATACCAGAGTGGTAAGGCTTAATAGGTCATGATGATTGATTGATTGTGGCTCTTGGAAGAGAGGGAATTGTCTAGCATTACTCTAGGATTTTGGTTTGGCTAATATGCCAGTTAGGGTTAGGTTTGGCTGTGAGTAGCAAAAACAAAATAAAGCAAAGGCTACACAATATGAAAGCTCATCATCACTCCTGTGTGAGTCCAGAAGCCAGCAACGTAGGGTTAGAAGAGCCCCCTCCTCAAAGGCCTCAGAGACCCAGGCTCCTTCCCGCATGTGTCAGTATTCCTAAGGGGTGGCCTTGTGGGCACTCGGGCTCCTGTCATCATGCTCGCATGCCAGGCAGCAGGATGGGGGAAGGAGCAAAGAAAATAAGGGCAAAGGAAAGATCCTAGCAATAGTTTAAAAAGCTTTCAAAAGGTGCCACATGACACAACCATTAGCATTCCTTTGGCCAAAACTTAGCCACAGGGAGATTGGGAAAGTCGCCTTTATTCTGAGTGGCCATTAGTTCAGCTAAAAATACTGAATTGGATTACTATGGAAAGAAGGGGGAATAGATATTGGGAAACAACAGCAACTCAGTCCCAGCTGATTGTCGGATGATGTTATCATTGAGAACCAGACAGAGAGCAACGACGGGAGAGGCAGAGACAAAGAGAAAGAACTTGATTTGTGTGATACGTGCGTTTCAGGGCTTTAGAGACCATGAAGATGGAGTTGCTCAATAGTTGTTGAAAAAACAGGCCTGAAAAACAGGAACAAGAGACACCCTAGATGTATGTACTTGGAAATGATATTGACGTAGGAGCAAAGATGAGTTCATCCAAAAAGAACCTAGAGAATGTCCAAAGAAAAAGATGAAGAAGACCCTTTGGCGATGCCAACATTTACAGGGAACATGAAAAAGTAGTCAGACAAAGTGCACAAAGAGAGAACCACCAGAAAGTGGTATCCTGGAAACCAAGGAGGAGTGAGTTTCAAAAATGTGGAAATAACAATGTCAAATCTTCAAAAGAATAGGGAAGATCAGTCGGAGAAGGAACCGTACAAATGAGTAGTTAGGAGGTTGTTGTAGAGATTGACAAGGTGATTTCAGAGGTGTGATGGAGGTAGAAGTGAGACTGAAGACAGTTAAGAAGTAAAATACCGTTTTTTTAAAAATAAGTGGAACAAAAATAGACATCTTTTAAAGATGAAAAGTTTAGCAAAACAGAAACCGGATGATAGAAGAAACTTACAAAAAGAGACTTGGGCATATGTAGCAGATGATTTCATTTGACCTGAATTTCCTTTTGAATCGTTGGTGATTGTGCTCCCAGGGGAAGGAGAGGCCCAGGGGCGTTCTGCTAGAACCACCACTGCATTGCTGCAGAAAACCAGCCTCCTCGTTCACCCGCAGCCCCCGCACTTCAGGGAGGGGTGTTATTCAGAACTCATTTTGGCCCATAATTTCATTTTAAACTTATTCTCTCTAATCACACCTCCCTCTTTATCACTAGTTCCTGCTCCCTCGCTGACATCCTCCCACTGCAAAAACTTCACCACACTCCACTACACAAGGCCACATGCTCAAATTCATAGTCCCTCTCTCTGTCTCTCCCTGTCTCTCTCTCCTCTTTTCTCTTCTCCAGAGCTAGATCTGGGGTTCACTCATAAAGAGCACTATTTTGTAAAACCAAAAATAAGTTACAATGTAATCAATCTCCCAGGATAATAGAGTCAGAAAGAAAATTATAACAGATGTAGACATAATTAGACTAACCTTAGCATTAAAAGAATAGAGGCTGACTTAGCCACCGTAAGAAACTAGAAAAGCAACCAGGACATGAGACTTTCACTGCCAAGGCCAGAAAAGTCCCAGGAACACCGGGACAAATTGGTCATCCCAATGGAAAGCTGTCAGGGTCTGAGGTCACATTAGCAATTTGTTATTCTCCATTTCTGTGTCTCATGGAGATTTGGCCTCTTCAGAAGAGTCTTCTCTGCTCTCTTTCTGCTAGGAATGAACTAGTGTTCCCTGATGCACACCCTAGAGGAGACAACCTAAATGGCTTAGCTAATAACCTTTGCACACACTACTCCCCCTCCCCGTCATAACACACAGATGCACTCACACTCATGGATTCCCTGCCAGCTTCGGATATGAATGGGCTGGCCTTGGGTCAGGTGACTACCCCTGTCCAATCTGTGAGTATCTCTCTATAAAGCTAGCTTGCTATCTTCCTGAACCTAGGACTTCCTTTTGTAAACACAGTTTCAGAAATTGTAAAGCCAGCAAGATGGAGCTGGGTATGGCAGGTGCCACCTAGTGACACCTAAGACAGCATACTATTATCCTAGGGCTGCCCTAACAAAATACCACAGACTAATAAAATAAATTAAGCAACAGAAATTTACTCCTTGACATTTTTGCATGGTAGAAGTCCCAGGTCAGGTTTCAGCAGGTTTGATTTCTTCTGTGGGCTCTCTGTTTGACTTGCACGTGGCCACCTTCTGGCTGTATCTTCCTATGGCCTTTCCACTGTGTGCACATATCCCTGGTGTTCCTCTCTCTTCTAAGGACACCAGTCATATTGGATTAGGGCTCCGCTTTATGCTCATTTAACCTTAATCACCCCCCTAAAATCTCCAAATATAGTCACACTGGGGGTTAGGACCTCAACATATGAATCTGGGGGTGGATACAATTCAGCCCATAAGAGTCAACATTCATCCTTGTTTGGGGGAGAGCTGCTCTTTATTCCCACATTTTAGTTTCGGTGGGGTCTGCCTATTACAATGTTGCCCCACCTCCTGGCCATAGGGGTAGACAGTGACCGAGGCAGGGCCTGTGGTAGTAATCCACCCCTCTGGCTCTAGGCAGGTCCACACGTGAATGATTAAGTCAAGGTTAGCCATTAGAGTTCTCCCCAGGTTTTAACTTTAAAAACAAAAGCAAAAACAAAACTAGGATGGTACCTTTTAATTTATAGAACTGGTAGGAGATAAGCCAGGAATGGCCATATTTTACTACATTTAGAAAGCTTCTGTGAAGTAGGAGAGAACGAAACTGAACCAGAGGAGGAAGTGGAGAAAAGAAATGCATGAAGGACAGGACAAGAGGCACCTGGTGGTCACGGGACCTTGATTCTAGGTCTGACAGCCCTGGAACTAATCTGACTCCTGTTTTACACAGGTCTTTCCCCTCTGAGAGCTGCCTCATGTTTGTTCAATAATTTGCCCTTTTTGGTTGGACTAAGTTGAGGAATGATTTCTCTGACTTAACTGAATACACATGAAGACTGATATGGTTGCCAAATTCCCACCGACCCCTGACGTGTCCACAGCTAAGGATAAATGTAATAATCGTGTGGGTCTGGGCAGCCCCGCATCTAAAACAATACACGTGGCTTCATCGTGGTCAGGAGCTCCAGACCATGGGCACGCAATACCCAGAAACTCTCAAGGGAAATGATGGAAAACCCTCTGAAGGTGAAAGGCTCACGTGCTTGAGAAGATAAAGAAGCTTCAGATACAGAAGTTTGAGAAGAATTGTAAACATGAAGAAAATAAGACCAATATAGAGTTCTACTTGAATTAAGATAACCAAAAGGGAATTGAAAGTGAATAAATTGCCTTACCAGATAGAGTAACTCACTGGGGCTTAGGGACTGCTTTGAGGGAACACAGATTGCCAAAATGACCCAAGGACACTGATTTTAATACCAAACTCTTGGGCAACAGTAAATGCCATCAACATGAACAGTTTGTTTCGCTTAAAGTATTTAATGAACAACTATTAGAAACCGAGATAGAGGAATACAAAAACAAAAAACAAAAACAAAGAGGCACAGCTCTGACGTCAAAATCTCAAGTGTTATGGGAGGGATGAGACTTAACACACATGAGATATAAGGGTTTAGAATAACATAACCACAGGCCCAAATATATGGTATTTGACCTCGAGACTTCAGTAACATAGAAGCAACTGAAGGCTTTTCCTCTGCACTTACGGCTTGAGAGGATTCTGTTTTCTACACTGAACCAGCCTAGAAAGGAAAACATAGAACCTGGAGTAGAACAAACACTTTTTGGCCCATTGAAAACTCAACATATTTAAACTAGAAACATAGAGAATAAAATTAATTTTAGCCAATTAGTAAGCATTAGAGGGCTTTAAACATACCTGTATCACCCCAGGCACACTAACATTAAGTTGAGGGTAAAGAGAGTGTCCAAGAATGTTGAACTACCTTTTACACACAAAATGTAGACTTGAGGTCATTTGATTTAATATGACAGCAAACAAAACAAGGAGAGTAAATATAAAAATATTAAGACTGTGCTTTCTAAAAAGATGTTAGAAAAGAGAGGGATGTTTGCTTTAAATTTCACAAATAGTACTTTTATAAGCATTTCACTTGCTCTTATAATACTTACAATCTAAATGTGAAAGTAAATTAGAATGACATAAATAATCCATTAACAAGAAACTCAACCACAAGAAAGAAATGTTGCATAAATGTCTGAACGGACAAAGGTTACATTAAGTGATTCTGGGACTGCTGTTGTTACTCACTTGCCTCTAGAGAAAAAAAGGAAATTGTTTAATCGTACAGTTGCCCAGATTTTACTGCAATGCAAGTTTCAATTCTCTGTATCTTCATACAACTAAATTTTTTAAAAGATAGAGCTCTATCAGAAAAAAAAAAGTCTTATTACAATCGAGAAACATTTTCCAAGTCAAAGTTTACTTTTATACCCATGGAGTAAAAATTTTTAACTGAGTTGAAACACATCAAACACATTCATTATTTTTAAGTCCAAGCTCATTTTGGATTCCTCATACTTCTTTTCCTAGGCACCCTGATGGGTTCTCAGAAAAACTCTACTAGAGTTACATTTCATCTACATGGGTAAAAGAAGGAAGGTTGGCACTCTTCTAATTTGGTGGTGGTTTTAACTCAAATTCCAGATTAAAAAGGTTTAAGTTCCTGCAATCACAACTCTTTAGAACACATCAATAAATCTTCATAGGCTTCATTAGAAATTGTACAACTAAAAAGATGAGAAGAAATGACATCCTCTTTAATTAGTCCTTTTACAAATTCATCCTCTGGATGTTATGGACATCCCTCAACTTAATTCTAACACATGAAAGCCATCTAAGGAGAAACTTAACAGATCCCTTAAGGACTTTAGCTATGCCTCTTATGAATTACTATTTTCATGGGGCTATAGAACTTTCCATGATTAATGATTACCAGTATCTGGTGGCCTGCAGAAGGGGTGGCAAACTCAGGCTCATTAGAGTTCAAAGGGCCTTAAAAAGGCATTTAAATCCATTTCTCTGCCTTTTGGCAGAACCACTGGAGAAATATGAGATGCTATCATTTTTTTGGTATAATTTTAGGAAAACAGATTCTACGACATAAGAACAATAATAACTCAAAAAATTCTTCAATGCCTAGCAAACCTCATTGTCAACTCTCATTGTCATTCTCAAGATATTTTCAATCCATGAGCCCAAAAATTAGATGCATGACACAACTAATCTCTGGATGTCAACACCGCTACCAATTGCCTATGACTCTCCAGAAAATACTTGTAACCATGTCTGTACTTTGAGAAAGAAGAGTTCAAAGCCCTCATCATTTCTAAAGAGATTCTAAGCCAGAGTGACTTCCATTCCCTTCAGAATAAAATACTGATTTCAGGAGCGTAAAATCACCTGTTCCATTTCTATTCACCAGAACTAGTCAACTTCTGAGATTTCATTCTTCCCTTTGGAATTTGTTTTTACATTTAAAACATGAATGTGAACATGTGTTTTAAGGATTTAAGAAGAAATACAGTCTTTAAATGCTAAGTATTTCTATAATTACTCAGCACCTACTTAAATAAAGGCAAGAACTGCCCCAACAGGGTGTTACTTATTTTTTTGTTGATCATAGGATCCTGGAGAAGAGGGTGGTGTTTGGGGGGGAGGGGGGATAACTCCCTGAGACTAAGACAAGGAGAAACTAGCTAAAACTACAATTATTACAAAACAAGAACATCCCAGGCCAGTAACTACATTCACTGTTTTTCTTTGATCATATCAAATCTCAATTCATATCAGAAATTACATTAGACTGTGAAGTTTGTTCCTTTATCAATCTCAATTAGCAACCGAGAGCCCTGGGTGACATCATGTTCTTAACCAGATGTGCCTTGAAAAACAAAATGAGGATACAGAACATAAGATGGCTACAGACCTGCAAGTCAGGATATAAAAAACAGATTTGAGCATATTCCAAAACAGATGTTTATTGTGAGATAAACTGTCCAGGCATGACCATGGGAAAAAATAGCAGAAGAACATAAGGAAAACATGGAAACATTACATGAAAAGATAAAGAAAAGAATAGAAATTAAAGCAAAGGCAGATGAGAGTATTGACTCATGTACAATAAGATCATGACTTTCATGGAAGCTAAATATATGTGTACGTGTCCCTGTGTATGCACCTTGATGGGGCAGAGTGTTAGGGAAAAAGCTTGGGATCTGAAATCTGAATTTAAAAGACCTGTATTTTGTCCCAAAATTTAGCCTTCACTGGTGACATTACCATAGGTATATGCATTAGTTAGCTGGGGTTGTGAAAATAAATACCACAGAATGGGTGGCTTAACCAACAGAAATTGGTTTCTGCCAGATCTAAAAGCTGGAAGTCCAAGATCAAGGAGTCAGTAGGGTTGGTGTCTTCTGAGGCCTTATAGATCTACATTCTCCTCCCTGTGTCTTCACATGGTCTTTCCTCTGTAACCGTGTCTTAATCTCCTTTTCTTATAGAGACCAGCCACATTGAACGAGGGCCCACCCTAACTACCTCATGTTAACTTATCTACCTTGTTAAAGACCCAATCTTCAAAGGCAGTCCTGTTCTGAGGTACTGGGAGTTAGGACTTCAGCATACGAATTTGGGGAAGTGTTACTTGGTCTATAATAGAACATTATGTAGACTTTTCAAGGTTCCTTATTTTAATCATTTTTTATTGTTATTCTATTACAGTTGTTCCAATTTTTCCCCCTTCGCCCTCCTCCACCCATCCTACCCCCCACACCCACAGTCAATCTTCACACTGTTGTCCAAGTCCATGGGTCATTCATACATATTCTTTGACTAGCTCCTTCAACTTCTTTCCATCATTATCCCCCTCTCCCACTCCTCAAGTCTCCTTTTCACAAGAGGGTTATAATGAAAATAACTCATAATGGTATTGTAATGACTAAATGAAATAATACATTTTAAAAGTTAAATGCTCAGTCACAGAAAAATGGATAATTATATATATGCATACTACTGCATAGTATACAAAAAGTTAGGACAATGTTTTAATCACACAAGAGAATATCTATGACATTAAATATTTCAAACAGAACCCTTTTTAATATGTATGTAAACATATAAATATATTTAGTTTATAACAAAAAATATTCCTTGGAGGAAAACACACCAAAATGTTAATTACAGCTAAATTTAGGTGGCAAAATTAGTAATAGATAATCTTTGTTATTCCTATACTAATCTGTATTTTCTGTTGTCTACTATGTACATACATTTGTCATATTTTATTTTGCATCAGGATAATACTCAAATTTAATTTTAAAAGTCAAGTGTACTATAAGGCTCTGTATAGTCTATCCATCAAGTCCTGCAACACGAGTGACTAGTTTCAGTTGTTTCCACTGTATCCTCTCATATTTATCTTCATGTTTTTAACCCAGATTTAACTTTTTAAAAAACATTTCCATTTTATTTCTATTGGCTTTCTCCCATGGGCAAAGGGGAGTTAGGCCTTCTGTGCTTATGACTCTTCAACCCCCAGACTATTTTCCCTCTTCTATCGTTCTAATATAATTTTATTACATTGCGATTAAATAAATACCTAGTGTTTATATCTTGTGGCAAATAAAACCTTCTTTCTTAGTTCTAAAACTTTGTTGACATTTGTCATCAGCATCTCCTCTCCCAAAAGTCAGCTTTCTTTAATATGAAAAATGGCTATATTTTCATAATAACCATTCTTGAAAATAAAAGGGACATGAGGATGATTTAGCATCTATTTTACATGACATATAAATATATACACATGAGAGCGTTAATACAGACATCTGTGCTGAAATCTTGGCTCTGCTCATTGCCAGCTGTGTAGCTATGGCAAAGATGCCTCACTTTTCCAATGATCAGCTTTTCTTCATTAGAAAGATACTAACAATACTACCTGTCTTGCATGGTTATAGTTTGAAAAGGAAATTATGTGTATAAAATGGCAGCAATGTACAAAGAATGTGCTAATAGCTCAAAAACAGGTAGTCAGTATACAACTGATTTTAACATAAATATCACTTGTAATTTTAAACTACTCTGTATAAACATATGATATAAAAATCTAAAACTATCATGTTTCACGTCAAACAATGCAAGAAGAGGTCAAAGGCAAAAACTATTAAAAAATTGTTTTGCCTCTCTTTCCTGGTGGAGCTATGTCTTAATTAGTGAGAATAAAACTGGCCACTTTATTTGGAAGTGTAGGTAATTTTGGAGAAATAAATAGCTAATGTGGCCCCTAGTATAGTCCAGATGGTCTTTTGAAGCTTCTTAAACATTAAGAAACAGTTTGATGAGCCAACAGCACCCTAAAGCTAGCGATGAATTCGTCAAGCACGCAGGGCCCCTCCCAGGGCGTGGCCCACAGCCCCTTCTCCGTCTGTGGCACAGGAGGGAGCCTGGACTCCAGGGCAGCACTTACCTTCAGCAGATGGATGGGTGGCCCTTAGAACAGCTATCGTAAAAATGCTTTTGATATCAAATTAAAGAAACTGAGAGACTAGGTATTATTCTTTCCATTTTGGAAGAAGAGATCCAAAGGAGAGTCTTTCCTGGCTTAGACCACTGGGTTGTGAAAGGAAATGAAAAGCAGACATTGGTGAGGAGTTGTAAGAAAAGATTGTCAGAAGGTAGAGGAGGATTTTATGAGGAAGAAACAGAGGAAGGAAGAAAGGGAGAGAGAGAGGAAAGGAAACAGGAGAGAAAAGAAAATGCCCTGTCTTGATTTTCAACATCTGATCCACCTCCCTCAGCCAAACCACAGACTAGAGCAGGCAGGGAGATGCTTGCATGGTCTTGGTTCCACTACAGGTCTGAGATACGTCAGTATCTACTGGAGCGATTACTCCTGTAACCATAACATAAGTAAGCTTGTCTGTTCTACTCAACTCTACACCCCTTAAGGCCCTAGAACTTGGTTAATTCTCTTTGCATCAATAAAACTTAACATACTCTCTGGCACATAGTAGGCACTCTTTAAACAAATATTTGTCTGTTAAAACCCTTTAGGGCTCACTTTGTTCACATGAGGTCCTTTGTTTATCCTGGGCTGTAAAAAATTACCTTACATGTTAATAGTAATGTATCAAGAGCACTTCACTGGGTATTGAATTCATCGTCTCTAATTTTTACGATCATCCCCTAAGATACTGTCTCCATTTGATAGGTGAGGAACCTGAGTTTTGACAGATTACCAAACCCCCACCCAAGGTCACACAGAAATAGTGGTGCCAGGATTTGAGCTCAGGGTTGCCTGACTCCAAGCTTGAACTCTACCTTCTGCCTCTCACATAAAAAGAAAAAGAAGGCTGAAGTGTAGAATGTCATTGTGGATTGTTCTTATCCGCTGTGTTTTATGTAAAATTCCACATGGATCAAATTTCATTCAAATTTGTAAAATTTAAGAGAACCTCTGAACCATTTTGTTATAGGGAAGCATCTTTGGTATTTGAATCATCATCAATTATATAGGGTATTATTTGACATAAGTAACCCTTAGTTGAAAATTAGAAGAATTTTATCATAGATAATCTTAAAATAAGCAAGCAACTTCACTTAATGAGTTTGCTAGGATCTGAAAATTTTTATATGAATCTCATTTAAACACAAGCTTGTAGCCGAAGTGCAGAGAACAACATTATTTGAGTGTTACATAACCATTATGGGTACTTTTATGTTGCTATTTTTCTGCTAATAGATATTAGCTCAAGATTGCCTCATTTTTACCTCCTTGTTTTTAGTTTTGTCAAATCTATGAATTTCAATGCTGTACTTCTCAGAGTAGTACCCCCCCCACACACACACACACACACTCATGCTTTCTAGAGAAATCAATTCTGTGGAAAATTTTGAGGGCAGAATAAAATGTTTTTTGCTCAGTCCAACAAAACAGTGACGGACCAACTACCCAGCTCTGGATTTGGTGTGTCACCAATTATTTTATGTTGATCAAAACTGGAATAATATTCTCCAGGTGCAGATTTGTCCTCAGTGCTACAGACTATGACCCTGACAAAAATAGTGTTCACATACCACTGAGTACTGGGTAATAGAACCAAAACATTAAGCACAGAACAAACTTTAGATATCCTCATTCGACCCTAGGACAAATAGATGAAGTAACAAGGTCCTGTTAGAGGATTACTAGATAATTAGGAGGTGAAATGAGACTAGAACTCAGGTCTTCTTACCTCCAGGAAAACTGCCAACTTCAACACACCAGACCCTCTCCTGAATTCAAGATCAGAAGAAGTTATGTATTCTTATAAAACCTGAAGTAGGAAGAATTCATCTGTATGAAAATCCTCGTCCTCTGATACCAATAACTGTTGATTTCCCTGGATGGAGCTCATTTCTCTTTTCCCATCTTTGCAGCTCAGTGATTGTAGGTTCTTTCCTCTGGAATGCCATGATGCTTGTGAACACTCACCTGTAGGGACTTCAAAATTCAGAACAAATCTTTGTTGAACAGGCAGGAGATTGAGGGAACATTGCCTCTTCCTGAATAGAAATTTTATGGCATTTCTCCCAAGCGTGTGATATGTGTGTGGCTGCATTATATAAAACTGTTATGACAGCACTTCATTTCAGTTCTCCTCTTCCTCTTATGGTGGGCCTGCTCCTGTTATTTTTCTGTAACTGAGATTTTATTTTTAAATATTAAATTGTGATTATGAAAAGAGGTTCTTTATTCCCAGAGCTACACTCATATATATGTAACTTTTTCTGACTTGTGTGGAAGCAACTCCCACATCAGAGCTTCAGCCCTGGGCCCATAATTTCCAAGCATCAAATGAAGCCTCATATTGCAATGCAAATTACGGCACCCAGGGATCTGCAGTATAATCACCCAGTTATGAAGAAGGTAAAGAGCAGAAGAAATTACCATAATGGACCACAGAATATACACAAGAGAATGCTCAGAGTCCTGTATGGCAGATTCCACCACCGTTATAAAGATATGCTTGCTTTTCCTTGAAAATGTGCTCTCCTCTGCAGGGAAATGTTGGCTCCATCTTGGAGGAACTTGAATTTCAGTTACTTTTATGGTAGTGATGGATTGGGTTGACTTATTCATATCCGTTCATCCGAACTATGAAATAGCCAACCAGAAATTGGGATCGTTTCAGAGTCTGTAACTTCAGTGGATAAGTAGGTTGAAATATGAAAACCCGAAGCGTCAGAGAGAGCAGCATCATTGGAGGGAGAAAAGGAGTGAACAAAGGTGTCTAGAAAGGAAGGCATGTCTGAGGACAAGCACAGTCCAGTTGGGGTAAAGGGAGGGAGGAGACATTACTGGCACATAACAATTGGAACTTAGGCCCCATTACCCAATGGAGCTTAGAGCCCGGCGTCCCAGACCCTGGTTGCAAGTTCATCTGAGGGGAAAACTTCCTCTGATACACTAAATATCTATTGCTGGGCCAGGATTCCAGAAAGCCCTCTCTACGGCGGATGAAAAAGACCTGCAACTCTCCCATTGTGATTCCTGGGAGTTCTCCAATTGGGAGCAAATCATAATTTCTTCTAGGGTAATACATAATAGAATATTGAACATAGGTGGTTCTTCCTCAAATCACTTGAAAATGGCAAGGAATACTCAACATTTCTTAATTCAGGAATATTGGTTAAACAATTTGAATTCATTTTCTTCAATTATTCCACAAATAATTATCGAGCATCTATTAAATACAGAGACAGAAAATTGAAAAAAACACAGTCCCTTCACACAGTCCCTTCCTGGACTGTTGGGGATGACAAAATCACATAGACAATTGTCGTAAACTATGGTAAGAGAAATGTTAGAGAAATGTGAATGGAATCATGGGAGTCAAAGGAAGGGGACTGACCGCACCTAGGAAGGTCTAGGTGTGAAGGTAAGGGAACCCTTTCCCGCAGTGGGAACACCCAAGGCGAGTCATATGGGTCAATAGGATTTGACCCAGCAAATGGGGGTTGGAGTGAGAAAGGAAGGTGGGTGGGGAGGAAAGGGCATTCCAGGCAGGAGGGACAGCAGCAAAACAGCGCTGCAGGGAAGAGTGGGATGTGGAGGGTGGACGTCAAAAAGACTGGCGTTTCTGGAACACAAAGCACTGAGTAGGGTGCACTATGTCCTGTAACACATTGCCACAAATATAGTGGTTTAAAACAACATGAATTTAAGCTCTTTACAACTCTGCAGTTCAGACATCTGTACTGAGATTCAACGGGCTCCAGTCAAGATGTCGGCAGGGCTGGGTCCTGCTGGCGGCTCCTTGCCCTTTCCATCTGCTGCTGTTCTTCTGCATTCCTTGGCTTGTGGTTCCTTCCTTCATCCTCAAAGCAAATGGCTTCAGTCTGTGCATCTGTCATCATATGTCCTTTTTCTCTGACCAACACCCTTCCCATTTCCCACATTCTCTTTGACCATCTTGCCTTCCTCTCATTAGGACTGTCATATTGCACCAGGCTCGCCCACATAATTTTAGGGTAATCTACCATCTCAAGAGGATGCAGAACAACAGCAGAAGATGATAACATTCATAGGCACTAGGGATTAGCATGAAGGTATGTTTGGGAGGCTGCGATTCAAGCTTTCACATAGTGAATGGCAGGAAATGAGTTTTAGGAAGTGAAAGGGACTCAGAAGAAGAGGGTATTATAAGCCACATTAGGAGTATAGATATAACCCTCTAGACAATGGGGAACCATTTGAGGGTTGTAAGCAGGGGATAGACAGGACAGCAAAAGTTGAACTGAGGGGGACACCCGGGAATGTGTATCCTCCTCCTCTTGGGAGGCACCATTTAATGAGAAGCACCATTTATGCTTAAATGTAAGACAAGGTACTTTCCATCCCCACATATTTCCTCAGATAAGATAGTGTGACCTTGTATTTGAATCCTTATAAATGCTTACTTAGGGGGTTCCTTCAATTACTTTAATTAGAACAACAAGCTGGTATTTGATGGTATGGTTAATGATCTAAACTGAAACACGTTTTGAAATGGTTCTATTGATAATTACACAGAGACAACATGTTAAACCAGGACCATCCCAGCCAACTGGGCATATGGTCACCCCATGTTTGGAGAAGGCACATTTGCCTGAGATGGCTTGAAAGAATGCTAGTTTGGATTGTTAGAGATGTCTCCTGACTGATTCACTTAAAAAATAAATAAATAAATAAGACAGAGTCGACTTAAAAAAAAAAAAAACAAAGGCAAAGTAACAGAACTGCAGTAATTTTTCCTGGGATTATGACTTCACAATCACAAATGTCGGATAGTGTCATAAACAAGCTTTTGAAAGATTACGTTGAAATGAATGTATTAAGTGATTACATAGTGAGGAGTACAATACACAGTTGAAAAAACCAGCTGTTTCATGGATTCTTGTGACTTTAGCAAACATTTCCCAAGACAGAATCACATCTGGATTCCAAAAATGCTGTGTCTCAAACACCACAGAATTGACCATGATTTTCTCTAGAAAACCACCTTAATCCTGCATCTGGCTCTACTGATGATAAAGGCCCTGATGTCAAAATTGCATATGAGAAGTTTGAATAAAACTGCTTCACGAAATATGAGTGAGGATATTAATTTCTAATTTTGTATGCTGTATTTTATGTTATTTTCAATATGCACATGAAGCAAAGCTAACCATTTGAGTACAGGCTGACATCGGACTATGTAGCAATTAAATTAGCCCCCCTCAAAATATGGTTAAGTTTTAGGGAGATGATCTTCTAATCGAAAAAAATTTACTTTAAATGCTCATATCCTTCTTTCTTGATATCTGCAGTATTTTGAGAGGAAGCCCTGCAGGACTTGGTAGGTAGGATGTCGGATGACAAAGGACAAATCTGTTGGATGGGTGGTGGTATTACCAGCTGAACAGGTCAATAGCACAGACATAGGTTTCAGGGCGAAAGGTGGGCAAAGAGAGATTCAAAGTTCATTGTTGGCCATGTTGAGTGTGAGAGGCTTTTGAGGGCAGACAGAAGATCTTTGGATATGGAATGAGTCAAGGAAATAGGAAAGTTTTTGTTTTTGTTTTTGTTTTTGTTTCTTTGGACTGGACTCACAGAGGGAAGATGGCAGCAGAGACTTAGAATAAAACAGAAGCAGCATAGACTCTGCACATGATGGCCCAGGAGAGGTGAGCTGACTGTAGGGGTTTATGTTTGAGGAAACTAACAAAGATACCCAAAGTGTGGGGCATGGTGGAATCAGTCTCTGCTGGTACTAATCTGAAGGAACTGAACAAAGGCATGAGCTAAGACTCCACTACAGTCTAAAGCCCCAAACCTGGGGCAGTCAGCACAGGGTGCTGGAGAGGCAAGGGGCTTGGAAGCTGGAGCAGGGCGAGGGGTCTGAAGGAGCCCAAGGCCGCATCTATAGGGAAGAGAGCCTGCACAGGCACCTGTAACCCTGGGTTATTTGGCTCTCGAAACTGAGAATAAAGAAAGAAATGGGTGGTAGAAAAAAATAGAGAGAGCAGGTTTAATTATTGTGAGGAACAGAAGGGTTGCATTCCCTCAAAATTTATGTGTTGAAGTCAGGGCCACAAATCTGATAACAGTTGGGAGATGGTTAAGTTTACATGTGGTTACAAGGGTGGAGCCCTTGCGATGGGGCTGTTCTCTTCACAGGAAGAGAAGGAGACAGCAGAGCCTCCTGTCTCCACCATGAGGGGACAGAGTAAGAAGGTAAAGCAGCCACTCATGAACCAGAAAGAGGTCCCGCACCAAGAATCTGCTGGCACGTGACCTTGGACTTCCCAGTCTCCAGAACAGTAAGAAGTAAGTGTTGTTTAAGCCCCCCAGTCCATGGTGTTGTGTTAACCTCAGCCCAGGCTGACTAGGACAGTTTTCCTTCAGAGGAATCGTTTGAGAAGAGAGGCTTTCCTTCTGCCTTTTCTGTGAGTTGGAATATCTTAGTTGCTGAAGAACGGGACCAGGCGCTTGGGGTTGCCAAGAGCAAATATGGGCCCACATCCCATAGTGGCACCTCTCCAGTTCATCACCTGTGAGATTCAATGTGATCTGAGGTAAGCCATGGGACTCGCCCACAGGCCCCCCTTTCCTGCCTCCCTGATTTGGGGAGACCCGGCTTCCTGACCTTGCTGGCTCATTGGAACCATATGAACTCCAAGACCTGGTGACGGCACTAACTCCCTGAGCACTGCCCCAAGGGCACTGGTCCTCAAACAGACACAAGCATCTTCTCTTTCCACAATCATCTGTTCCATTGGGCCCCCAAGTGGGAGGGTGGGCACTTGGTGGCTGCCTGGCTTGGAAAGTGCCCATTATGAGCAGTGGATCATCTTGCATTCCATTAAGCATGTGATTACAGCCAGATGCTGTGGTGATGGGCACACAACTCCCTGTAATAACCGTAATTATGATCCTGGTGTTTCTTTAGCTCAACATACTCTGAACTTCTTAAGTCAGAAGAAATTTGAAAGAATTGCTTATTAGAGGCTGCAATCAAATGGAGAGGGAGAACTTTTCTAAAGAAGGGGGGAAATTCCTCCCTGACACCTTGGCTTCTGCACAGCCTCCTCTGACACCCTGCGGTATGGTTCTGGGGTCCAGGGCGAACGTCACTCTGGCTCCACATTCCTGCTCTTACTTCTCTCCTTCCCTTCGCTCTGCCCCACGCCCACCTCCCCTGGTTCCTTCTCAGCTGCTTCTCCTGGCTGGAAGAGAAAAACACGCACCTGCGTGTCCGTCAACTCACAGCCCCCCTGCTGCGGGGGCCTGCTGAGACCGCAGCCACCCCTGCCCATTTGGGTAAGTTTCTTGGAATACCCAGTGAGAAGGGGGTCGTTCAAAAGCTAAAATTGGCTGCTTGCTGCGATGACTAACAGCCACCTGGGCCTGCCATTCTTGTGGATACATCTATTTGTGGAACACGGAGCTGTTTAGGGTATATTTGTGCACATGTGAAATCTTTACTTAGAGGAGCACGTTAAAGAGTTGGAAACCCAGTCTGGGAAGAAATATGTCGCATTTATTTCCCAGGGTTGCCGTAACGACGTACCACGTACCGGGCGGCTTAAACAACACAAATTCATTGTCTCCCAGTTCTGGAGGTTAGAAGTCTGAATTAAGGTGAGGGCTGAGAGGGCTGTAAGGGCAGCAGGATCTGCTCCGGGCCCCTCCTCTTAGCTTGTGCACTGTCTTCTCCCTGATTCTCTTCACACTATCTTTTCTCTAGGCCTGTGTCTTTCTCCTCACATGGCATTCTTTTTCATAAGGACACCTGTGACGTTGAATGACGGGCCTCCCCTCCTAACTCCAATATGGCCTCATCTTAACTAACGACATCTGCGACAATCCTGTCTCCAAGTAAGGTCACATTCTGAGGGACTGAAGGTTAGGATTTCAACATGAGGATTTAGGGGAGGCAAAATTAAACCCATGAATGTATTGTGAACCTTCCATAAGCCAGACACTGTGCTGATTCTGGGGATATACTCTTGTAGAAGAAAGACAGCTTCTACCTTCCCAGAGCATGTGTTGGGGGAAGAGGACAGAGAGAATACAAGAAAAATTACATCATCAACACTGTGATAAAGCTCTAAGAGGGGCTATGGGAGAACAGGCAGGGCTGCCATGCCAGGCGTGGAGCCCAAGGGAGGCTGCCCTGAGGAAGTGAGGTTGAAGCTGAGGCTGAAGGATGATTGGATGAAAGGCAGGGTAGAGCAAGTAGATATTCCAGGTGGAGGTGACAAAAAGAAAGTCTGTGGTTTTGGTGTATGATGTGTGAGGTTATATCTTAGACTTTAAGGAGACAAGGACGAGAAGGACAAAGACAAGGCTGGAAGGAAAATGATGACAGCCTTGTGGGCCCAGTGAGGAGTTTGGATATCAACCTGAGGGTGCTTGGGAGCCTCTGAAGAATGCCATTTAGGAAATTATGTGATCAGACTTAAGATTTAGAAAAACCGATGGACTGCAGTCTGGACAGGAGGGGAACAGGAAGGAAGACAACTAAGAAGGGCATTTCTGCGGTCCGGATGAGAGGTGACCATGGCTTGAGCTAGGAAAGTAGCAGGAGATAGAGCCCACGGGACATTAGTCCACTTTTCCATCATATCCCAGCCTGGCCTCTGCACCCTGGCCAGCCTCAACATCCCAGCCTAGGATCCTCAGGTCTCGCAGGCATCATCCTCTCCTAGCAGCCACTTCGCTTGTCTGTAGAAGGCTTGATACAAATCTCCTCTCCCCCATTATTTTATTTTTCAGATACGTGGTATTTACCATGGTCTAGGCACTGGGTTCATTAGAAATTTTAACTCACGTAGGCATCAGAAAGCAAGTGCCATGATTATCCACAAAGAAAGACAGGAAGGCTTTGCCCAACGTCACAGAGATAACAGGTGGCAGAGCCAGTATGTGACCTCTGGCTTCAGAGCCCACACCCTTAACCATGAGCCTACACTCTCTCTTTCAAGCAGACTGCCATTTTATCATCACATCCAGCAGAGTGCCAGGCATGTACAAGCCCTCGATAAATTCTTGTTGAATGAATGTTGGCGATAATCGGATATGTGTGGTGAAAATGGTGGGGGGATAGAGGTTGCGGGCAGGAGTCAAAAATCACTCCCAGAACTTTCTGCAAAGGTGGGAAGTGAGGATCACAAAAGGGGAAGCTCTGACCAGGGGCTGCAGAGAGAACGAACTTCAGAAATCTACTCCCGGGACCTCCGCAGGGTAGGGCGGCTGGGACACGCTGATGGGGCACATCTCCTCCCGCGCCTCAGGCATCTGGAGTCCCGGCCACCCCACAATAGTTTCACGTCAGCCGCTGCCCTGGTGAGAATATCAGTCTGAAACTTTTTAGGACTTACCCATAACAGCTGAATAACAGCTATTAGCTTTGGACTCTAGGCATTTTTATGAGATCTTAGTTCCAGGGCTTGAGGTTTGGCAAAATGAGCATATTATTCACACACAAAACAACTGCATTAAAATAGCATTATGAGTCTGGCTTACACTGACAAAACCTAGGAAATTCAGAATTATGGTGCAAAGCCTGTCCTGACTTCACCCTCACCACTAGGCCTGGTGTTACTTCTCCTGCTGAGACGTTAACGGTGGAGAGGAAGGTCCCAGTGGGCAGAGGAACCACGTGGGGAAATTCAAGGCAGCCCAGGTGAAGGGGAAAAGGGAAAGGAGGGGGACTTGGAGGGAGCCTGTGACAGCAGGGACCTTGGTCCTGGGCCCAGGCCGTCTTCTTGGAGCCCGTATGGTGCCATAAGCATGAGGCACTGGCCCCAGAGGCCAGGCTCCTGGTCCCGGGGCTGGGATCAACTTGCAGGCGCCTGCCTCTAGCTCCTCCGGGCTGGATACCTACCTGCTATAAGCTGATGATGATGAAACATGCATACCTTTGCCCCATGAGACAGAAGCATCCTTCAAACTTCCCTCCATCTACCAGCCTTGGACACAGGGAAACTTGCAGGCAGGTACTTCACTCCCCACTTAATTTCTATTTTTTGAAAGGAATTGAGTAAGAAGAAGCTCAACCATGGCTGAACAAAAAGTGTTGCTGTGCTTAAACATGTCAACATGGCAGATTTTCCCATTGGGAAACCACAAAGAAAGTTTGAGAGTTTAAACAATTTTTATTTGGAGTTGCACTGAGAGTTAGGGAGAGAAGTGAGGAAAAGAAATTCCCTCCTCTTGGAAAAAAAAAAATTCTCCGTTTGAGATGAGATGGAATCATTTGTTCTAAGTTATTTATTTATTTCAGCTTTAGTGAGATACAGCCGACAGATGAAACGGTAAGATATTTAAAATGTACCATGTGATGATTTGGTGTGCGCACACATTGTAAAGGGATTCCCCCATTACGTTAGTTTTACATCATTCACCTCACATATTTGCCTTAAGTTCTATGTTCTTAGCAAATGTCAATTATAGAATACAGTGTTGTCAACTCTAGTAATCATGTTATACATTAGATTCTCAGACTTTATTCATCTTATAACTGACAGTTTGTGTAACTGGTTCTTTGATTATGATCTGGGAAGAAATTTCTGTAATTCCAGAAAACACCAGGGCATTTTTGGTGAGAATTTCCCACAAGATTTTGAAAATAGTTCTGTGTAATCCAAGACCTCAAAAATGGGCCAAGGTCACTTTAAATATGGTAAATGTCACCCCCATCTGACCAACTTTAAAGTGACCAAATACAGGCCTTGGGGAAGCTGCCTTGGTCTAGCAAAACGTGTCAGGAGTGGCAGGGAAGTTGAGCCACCACCCCTACCTAGGAAAGAAACCCAATGAGCTTTTGTAAAATAAAAATAAAATGTGACCTTAATCACACAAAATAACTGCCCTCTTCCAATAGCTTTTGAATTTCTTTCAACTTTTCATCTTCCCAATCTCTCCGTGACTAATAATTCTCTTCTCTCTACTCTGCGATCATGATACACGAGAGCAATAACCAGAGTGGGTGGGCTCCTTCAACTTCTACAATAATCCTATGAGGAGCTACTCTTGCAACCCCACCGATGACATAACGATGTTATTTATCGTAGAGATCCAGAACGCCGTGAAGTTACTTGACCAAGGTCACAGCTAAGTGGTGGGGCTGCAAGTGGCACCCCACCTGTTCTGCTTCAGAGGCTGTACCCCTAACCACGTCTGGAGTCCTCAGTCCACCCACCAGCCCCACACTTGATGTAAGATGGAGCTTAGCCATCCATCCCACCCTAGACCTGTGTTATCTGTTAAAATCAGAACCGCAGAGCCCAGGACCCCTTCAGAAGTCTCCGTCTTAGCTCGACCCCTTCAGAAGTCTCCGTCTTAGCTCGAGAAACCCTGTTCTCTATTAGCCAGCCAAAGGACAGAAAAAAGCAATTGTGCTCATTTCTAAATTGTTCAAAATGACTATAAAAACCATGTCTTTCTGAAAGCACATTGAAGGCTCATTTCATTTACCCTTCTTCACAAAGAGGAAAACTAAGAGGGTTCTGTGCTTACAGGTCAGCAGCTGAGCTGGGAGAAGCGCAGGCAGACTTAGGCCTTAGAAAATGACTGGGCAATCACTTTTCCAATGTGCTCTAAAATGTTAATGATTCTGAGTAATCTGGCTGAAAATGCATTAGAGTACAGAACAGCTGGAAGTTGAAAGAAAATTATTTCTTGTCCCCTCGACCTGACCTGTGTTTAGCAAAGCAGAGACAACTTTGGTTTTGCACGGAGTGCTGCTACCTGGATGTCCCGGCCACGGTTTTGTGACTCTCCTTCAGGGGGCACTGGCGATGCTTCCCCTTTCTTCTTTGGAAGAAATAGGCGTGACAGACTGATCAAATAAAATGACTGGCTGAGGATGGAGAATAAAGCGATGGTGTCAACCTGGGCTCTAACAAGTTCAGAGAGACGCCCAGGACATGGTGACATCAGTGGAACCAGGCATCTTAAAGCCAGTGAGAGACAGCACTTGGCGGATTCCTCGTGGCGCTCTAGGTGATTCTCTTCCGGCAGGAATTTGTATTTAGCAGTCCTGATAAGCCTGTTAACTGTAACTTAACTCTCAGTTTGAATGAAAAGTGCAAGTATTTAACATGTTTCTTGGCAACACCTTTTGCCATAAGGATGCATTTGTCCCTGGTTTTGTATTCGAATTCTTTGGTGGAGACGCTCTTGAATTAAATCATCCTCTTTGGAGGTTGAATTTTGAGACTTTTTTATATCCTCCCCATCATGGGCCTCCCCCTGCACATACACTCACACACATGCTCACATGCATGCTCACACACATGCCCACGTTGCATAGATCCGTCACTCCTGGGTGAGGGGTTCACTCAGCCCAGAGGAGGTGGCCAGCCAGTGCTCAGTTTATTCCCTAGTGGGACCAACACAGGAGACCTGAGCTAGTCTCCCGCCCTGTCTCCCAGTGAATGCTATTCCTCGATCGCGCCTGTTGGTTCTTTTCTTTGTTTTCCACTTGAGCAGTGAGAACTCAGCGAGGAGACAACGGTAGAAGAAAGAAATGCCTGGGTATCGGAAACAGGGCTGGCAAGAAGTGAAAATGATTTATAGGGTTTCACCAGCCTCTGCTCTTGCTCCTTCCCTGCTGTTTGTAATTCAAAATCCCACAGGTGTTAACATGGCAAAATATGTATCCTCGCCTCACCATGTTATTAAGTAACACCTCACTCTGAGTCAGGTCAAGTTATGAAACCTTAAGGTTTAGAAAATTAGGTCGAGGAGGTGGGGGAAACGCCTGCTACGGGAAGTCACAGGGTTCACCCCTGGCACCAGGGAAGGGAGAGGCCATCACCTCATGATCAGCTTCGCCTGGAGATCCCTGAACCCACACAAACATTTCTGCTCCATGGGAACCACAGGAATGGGGCTGGCCTTGGAGCCTGGGAAAGGGAACTGAGCATCCTGTTGGGTTGGCCTCACAGCTGGTTTCCTGCGTCGTCCCTCTGTACCACCAGGCCGTGCTTTTGCCTTTCAGAATGCCACAGAGAGAGCTTGTGGGGATGTCGTAAAAGCGCTCTATTTGACTAGGGTGGGTTGACTTTATTCATGCCCGAAGGCAGGAGGAAAAATGAGATGACTTAACCCTATTCTTTGAGTCTGCCACAGCACTGAATGGCTTCCCTGGGTCTCTCCTGAGGTGGAAGGATAGCCAATAAGATCTCCAACATCCTCCAAGCCTTTCACTCAGAGGAATAGAGCCCTTCATGACGTTCTGTTGTCAGGGACCATGGGATTGCGCATTGTCGTTACTGGAAGGGTTGAGTCCATTCTGAAGGACACACTCACATTGGGCGTTTTAAATTTTAGGCAGTAGGCAATGTGACTGTTGTTTCTTTCAGGCAATGAATTACCTTTCTGAAGGTCACAATAAGGCCATGGAAGAGAAGGCTCAGGCAGTTTCTTATGTCCATTGAAAAAGTAAGAAAACTTTTGCAAAAGAAAAAATCAAGTTTCACTTTCAAAGGCCTGAAAATATGATTAGGAAGTGCCCTTGCCTATTCCCTCCTTGCCACCTGACACACTGAAGGATAAAGTGCTGTTCCAGAACTGGATGTCAGCAAATGCAAATTCACACCTCAGAAGCCATCTGAATGTGCAAGCACCCAGGGCGTGCTGAGGGGCATGTGGGGAGGGAGAGGCTGATGCGAAAGGCTTCCACAGGGCGGTTAGCTCCGCATCAGGCTTCAGAGACTGACAGTGGAGCATGGCCAACGCAAGTTATAATGCCGGGGTTGCAGGGGCCAGCAAGTGGAGCAGAAAAGTCTGTGGGATAATAGGATTTTACTTTTTCATCTTCCTAAAAAGAATCCACCAGGAAACAGAGATTTATGACATGGTAGAGACAATTGTTCAGTTGAACTTTTTTTTCTTTTAATTCTCACTTGAGGGCATTAGGGCATGCTCCCTGATTTTGGAGAGAAGAGAAGTGGGGGAGAGAGGGTGGAGCAAAACATTATTGCAAGAGAGAAACATCAAACAGCTGCCTCTGGTACACATCCTGACTGGGGACTGAAACCACAACCCAGGCATGTGTCCCGACTGGGAATCAAACCTGCAACCTTTTCATTTATGGGATGATACTCCAACCAATTGAGCCACACTGGCCAGGGCTAGACCTTTTTTTTTTTTTAAGTTTTTTGTTGTTGTTCTGACTCTGAAAACATAAACCTCACTTTCCAGCCAATGCATGGACAGTCATGGAGCCCACCAATGTGTATCCAGACGTCCCTCTGTGCCGGTCCTCCTCCAGGAGCTGGCCTTGGGCCTCAGACAACACCAGCAAAGTCCTTACAGCCATGGAACCTATACTGAGTGGGAGATGGGCGAGGAGCAAGTCAATAGATGAAGAAGAGTTCGGGGTGATGGGTTTCAAGAAAAACAAAGCATTCATATGATGAAAGCATGGGGAGGGAGTAGAATTCACTGGGGGACTAAGGAACGATTTCTCCAAGGTCGTGACACCTGAGCAGAGACCTAAGTGACAAGAAGCAGCCAGCCTTGCAGAGTGAGATTTTCATTCAAGGTAGAGTGAACAGAAAGTGCAGAGGCCATGAAGAAATGAGATTGGTGCATGCCGGGGATAGAGAGAAGACCCAGGCAGCCGAGGAGAGTGATTAGGAGACAGAGAGACAGGAGAGGAGGTGCAAATGCGGCACGGGCCAGATCAGATGGGGGCTTGCAACTCTTAACAAGGAATTTGATTTTGTGATGTGTAATAGGAAAGTAAAGGGGGGATTTAGGTAGAGTAGGCTTATAATTCAGCCTATAAATACAGCGTATGAGTTAGACCCTAGTGAGCAAACCCAGAAGCTCTCAGAGCACCTGGAACTTGAGGGAATGGATGACAATTTTCTAGTGATCAGTCCTGTACCTGGGATCTATAAAGCGGTCATATGCACATGGTAATTTTTGGACCCCAAAAGAGACTCTAATGCCTTGCACAGGTACTGTTTTACATGTATACATATTGTACCATGAGTATCCAAATAATATATGCACATTTCATTTCCTAAGAATGTGTGTGGTCGTGAAGGACAATTAAATTTAAAATACAGTGAATTCTACATATTGCACATAGAGTTCGCAGAGGCTCTCATAAGACTCTGTGTCTGGCAAGCATGCTGTGAACGTGCTGAAAGGGAGAGAGGGGAATCTCGGCTCTCAATCCAAACCTGCTCCCACCCCCCGGAGCACCCCGGGATCCTGGGGAAAATCCAAGCTGTCTGTTCTCATCACTGTGATGGATCAGAATCATGGGTATCAAGTCATCATTTCAGGGCCAAAATTTTCTCTCCAGACTGTAGCTCACTCATTTCTGACAATATGCTGAAAGTGAAACATGCTTCCCTGCCCTCCTCCTTCCTTTTAAAATTTATGAATTCTGCAGCTTTTTAAAAAAAAAAACAAAAGTTACTCAAGATTTTCAGAATGAGCTATCACTTTACACATCAGCATACAGATGGCAAGATCTGAAGGGGCAGAAAAGTATTAAACAAAGATAGATCATCTTGGAACATACAGAGTAAGAATTTAAAAATTTTAGAACAAGAAAGAGGATTATAAAATTCAGACAGCACAGCAAACACCAGCCGGAGCTTACTGGCAGGAGTGTGTCATAATTGCTCCTTTTCATCAATTTTGATGGCTCCCGGGCCCCAGCAGAGACACCACCCCATTCTCTCTTGCCTAATGGATGGGGGATAAAAGGTCACCATACAGAAAAGTGGCGCCCAGCTCTACCCTTGTCTCGTTCCGTCAAGTCGGAGTTGATGAGGGGGATCCAGGTAACTTGTCCTGTTGCCTTGTCCTTGTATCTGACCTCAGGAAAACACTAGATCTGGCGTTTGCCGTTTGGCCGTCTGCCATGAGTCCTGTATTTGAAAGGACTTTAAGTAGATACACACACACACACAAACACACCCCTCAAAATGTGAAGCTAGAAGAATCTTATTTTCTATTTTAAATCTTTCAAGTTACAATGAAGGAAACAGATCCACGATGAAAAGGTAATTTTTGAGGCAGCAATAGAACCAGGACAGAAAGTCACGTATCCTTCTATCGAATTCTAGGAAAAGCCGCCCCAGTGACTCTGTCATACAGACTTGAGCTGTCCAGCCTCCGTGGCAGTTTTCCTAATGCTCAGCCACTTGACCTTGAAACAGTAGAGGGGATTCTTCCTTCACGTGGTCCAAGGAGAACGCCAGGTCCAAACCCAAGGGCGCCCTCGCCATATCTTTAGTCACCCTCCTCCTTTGAATTATGGCGATTCCTAATCTATCTTACATTACGATACAAAAAACCCCTCGTAGACATAAACCACAGCCAGAAATCAGGAAAGGCAAGAAAGGCCTCTATAAAGGCAAAAATGCCCTCTTGTGGCCCACGCTGAAGATCATGGTGAGGTCCTTCAGGCCTTTGTTCGTGTCCCTGGCCGGCTCTGGATTAATAAATTTAACAAGCGTTTGAAGGGTTTTCAAGCTCCCAGAAGACTGGGAACAGCAAGGAAATAGAAAATAAAAGCTCCTACGGCCACGGCCAGACCGCCAATAGCACTGAGAAGGCCCCCAGGCCGCAAGGCAGACACGGCAGACACAGCACACACTGCAGACACACTGTGCGAGACTATGCGGGAGGCCCGTCTGCAGGCCTCTCCCCAGGCCTGGAACTCCAGGCCAACAGCTCAGTACAGCACTCACTGCTTTCAAAGCTATCTTGATTTAGACATCAAGAGGAAGTTTTATTTTGGTCATCCTGCTTTGAAGAAATAGAGGAGTATGATATACGTTAGCAAGATGAGCAAGGCTATAATGTCCCGTGGCAATACCCGTTAGGACTATATCGTTTAAAGGGTGTAACCACACAAGTGAACGTGCAACTCCCCTCTGCTTTGGTAGAGTCCCCTGGGGTGTCCATTCTCTTCTCTTCAACCTCCCCTGAAGAATCAGGCCCAGCCTCCTCTGAGATCCTGGGTTGACTTCCTGATTTTTATGCTAAGGAATGTTGATAGATATGGAAAAGAACTTCAACTGCACCTCAATGCAAATTGCAAATGACCTTACCGTCAGCATTTCTGAGGCAATGCAATCCTGGATCTCTCTCCAGCATTCAGCAAAACCCTGAGGGGACAGGTGGATTCTTTCACATTTTCCACCTAAACCAGACACTCAACCTCCTCCCCTTAAGAGTGATTTGTTGGTACTGGGATTTTTTTTCCCCTATTTCTTGGATCATGCTGGTCAGACTAAGACATTGTCACAGCTGTTTTCATTTGAGTATGCGTTACTTTTACGTTCTCTTTACCCCTCCTTATAAATGAATACATTTTTATGGTTTCTGCTCATGCAAAGTAACTTGGAAATGTAAAATATTATTTTTTAAATAAAGACTCTTTAAATGTAAAGGTTCTCTCTTGGCAAAAGTGTTGCCCCTTCCACCACTACCACCACCACCAAAGTTACAAAACAGGGGAAGAAAACAGTTCAATATAACCCTAAGGACACAGAGGTATTCTTTTGAAGCTATTTACAAACAGGGCTGGTGTTCCAAGCCTGGAGTCTGGACCACAGGTTCTAAGGGTGTGGGAGCTGCTATCCTGGAGTGCTGGGGCAGCCTCAGAGGAGGCTCCTGAACACATTCGTGAGTGTTCGAAGGTCAAAGACACAGCCTTCAGGGAAGAGAGGTGTTCAAGGGTCCTCCTCACTAGTGGCTGCCTACAAACAAACCAGTTGCTCAGGGAGGCAATCTGTTAAATATCAAAATAAATGAGAAAAAAAGATGGCACCAATTAATTTGGATTTCCACACTCAATTCTTTATCTACCTCATATGTGGCCAACTGTAAACTGATCTTTTCCTTGTTGGAGTGAACAATGCAGGACAATGAAAATTAAAAACAAGCAAGAAAAAAAAAACCCTCAACACACTGACCTTTCTTTATGGAGTAATTACTTCTCCCCTGCACTCCACCCCCACTGTGGACTTACAGTTAGCCACAGCCTAACTCAAACCATTTCACCGATGCTGTCTCTGGCCGAGAGTTGAGCTAACACGATGGTCGTAGTCAACTGGAATTCTGAAACCAACTAATGCACGGTTTGGTGCTGTTTACTGGAAATGGGTGAATTATTCCATGATCTAAGTGTTGACCCCTTTAGTATGCCTCCCTGGACAGCCGCATGCTCGGGAAACTGCAAAAGCACATCGAAGAGAATACAAGAGTGAAAGATGACTGGGAAACATTTTGATGGCACAAAAACCAAGGAAAAAAGTGTTTCTAAACAATGCCATGGAGCTTTAGCAATCTAAGTACATATTCTCTCTGAGGAGAGTGCACAGGGCTAACACACTTAGTTATGAATGAGTGAGAATCAGAAAGAAGTGCAAAATGAAAGACAATTTCAAATAAGCTATTATGTTATGTTTCCAAAATTAAAATTTCGATTCAATGTGGTAGAGGAAGCACGGACTTTAGTCCCCTCCCTTAAAACTCACTGAAGAAAAACTGTCTTCAGTGAAGCAGAAGAATGACCATTCTCCAAACAAAACTACCTACATGCTGCCCCAAACTCTAACGCTTGGACGGAGGCTGAGAACCATATCCTTAGAGCTCAGGCAAAACGCCAATCCCGCAAATGTCAGATCTGAAAGACAAACCCAGCATCCTTTGCAGGTCCTGCAGGCAATGCCCTAAAAAGAGTGTCCGGCCCAGAGGGTGAGCAGAAGAGAGGTTGGGCTCAAGCTCCTGCCCTATTCTGCAGGTAGAGCTAAATCTCTTCCCCCAAATCACACAAAGATAGTGCCTGCTCACCAAGCAACCCAAAGGTGATTTGTTTTGTTTTGTTTTGCTTTGCTGGAGCTCGCACAAGGCATCAGGTGGACCACTGATGGTCCTGGGTCTTCAGTTATAGAGGGGTGACCCAGAAGCCAGACAGGCCATGGATGATGCAGAGAGGTTCAGAGTAGACCCCAGTTCCACCCTCTGGAGTGACGTGGAGTCAGCTGTGCTTCGGGCATCTCACTGTATCTGCTAATTTTCTGCCCTGGGGATGTGTCTGCCATTTATTTTCAGCCTCTATGAATGAGGGTGATTCTCAGCAAACTCTTTTAAATAAGAAAATAACCCGATTGTAAGTGCTTCCCCTTCTCCAATGAAGCCAGCCAGGCCTCAAGGGACTCGGGCAAAAGCAGGTAAAGGACACGCCTGACTGGAAGAGCCTCCTGAAGAAACAAATTTCAGCCAACAAGATTCTAAATATAAAAAAAAAAAAAAATAGAAAGAAAGAGTGATGGTTAATTTTTAGGTGTCAATGTGACTGGGCTAAGGAATGCCCCAATACCCAGTAAAACATTGCTTCTGGGTGTTTCTGGGAGGGTATTGTTGGAAGAGATCAGCATTAGAATCAACAGAAAGAGTAAAGTTTTCCTACATCCATGCTGACTTTAGACATTATCAATCTTTTAAAATTGAGGTGATCTGTGGGATTAAAAAAAATGGCTTCTCTTTATTTTAATTACCATTTCCCTGATGATTAGTGTGGTCAAACATATTTACATACACTTACTGGTCTTTGTATTTGGCTGCATCTAGAAGCATCCTCCTGTGCTGGGAAGAATCCTTAAAAGAAACGTGAATGATGTTCTCGGTAGGGAAGAAGCAGATGCAGTGCTTCTGAGGTCAGACTTCGCTGGAACGTTAGCAGTGTAGAGCGAGTTCCGTCATTCGGGACAGGCAAACTTTTGAGAAAATCTAGAGACCAAATTATGGAATGAGATTTTCTAAATTTGGGGTCAGCCAAAGGCACAGAAAAGAGAAGAAACAGAATCAGAAGTCCAAGAAATTTTATTCCGGGTCAGACAAGGCAGTCTACTGAGCTGCGTGACCGAAATAAAAGGGTAACGTCGACAAGATCTTCATCTACCCAGGTATACTTGCTGGTGCCCGAAGCTTGGAAAGTAATTATTTGGGGGTCAGGCTTTTGATCTGTGAAAGTACATGATTCAATTTCAAAAAACCACAATGTTCTTGAGCACCTACTACACAATAAAAACCGCCGCGGACATTAACTAAATCAGAAGGCACTGCAGTTCAGCGTGGGCTCTGGGTCAGACAGAAGCGAGAGAAAGGCTGGCTCACTAATGACACAGTGAAAAATGAGGATAAAAACGCCCATTTCATAGAGAGTTATGATAATTAGGTGAAACAAGGTATTTAAGGCATTTTTGCCCTGGACAAAGTAAGTACTCTGTACATAGTAACTCCCTCCCTCTTTCTTCTAATTCCCCTTAAAAGTTAATTTGTCAATATCAATCCCGGTGAACCCAGCAATGTTCATGAGATGGAAAACAGAACTGGGGACACTGGATGTCTATAGGCATTGGGGCAGGATGAGATGGTGCATGGGAGGGAGAGGTGAGGACCTAAATTCTGTTTACTTCACCGTCTTATCACCCAGACACGCATTTCTGTGCTAGATTCTACAAACGAACCCCAAGCTAAACTACAGAGCCCTTGAATTTACTTTAGAAAAAAGAAAATGTGGCATGTGTCTTTCACGTGCTTTTGAGAACAGACTTGAGAGGGGGTGCAAAGGGAATTCAGGTTTCGTTTTTGTGTGGGAGGGAGGAAGTGAAATATGTGGGCAGGGGCAGGACGGGTGGAGCCCCCTGTGGCAGGGAGCAGGGGGAGAGTGAAGCTGGAGCCCCAGGCCACAGCCAGGCTACAAGTTCTAAGTTCCCACTCAGGGCAGTGATGTTGTTTTACTGAAAAATGCAAACCTGACACCATCTAAATTATTTTATTAGTAGTATTTTACTTCCTGAAATATTTTCAATTTACAGTAACAGTGCTTCAGAAAAGCACCCATCCAAGGGTACCATGCCCAAGACTATTTATGGAAAGGAACCCTTTGCCATCTCTGCAAACTCTGAAATAGCCCCAACTGTGAGAAGTTGCATCAGCCCTCACTGCTATGCAAATCAGAGAGTGGCTTGTAGGGTGGCCTTGCTTATTTTGGTAAATGTGTGGGTAGGGGAGGGGAAATGGCTGTTTAAAATGCATTTAAAACTTTTAGTTTCCAATTATTAAAATCTGCAAGAAGGAACTTAGATTTCCTAGGAACAAAATAAAACAAAACTTCCTCCAGAAATATATTAAGCATAAATGTATTTTATTTTCTTTTTTAACTTAAATTTCATTGTTGACACTATCACAGATGTCCTCCTTTTCCCTCCCTTTGTCCACCTCCACCCAGCCCCCACCCCATTTCCCTCTGGCCATCCCCACACCGTTGTCCATGTCTGTGGGTCATGCATGTATGTTCTGTGGCTAATCCCTTCACCATCTTTCATCCAACCCTCCCTTCCGACAGCTGTCAGTGTATTCCATGTATCCATGTCTCTGTTTCTATTTTGTTTCTCAGTTTATTTTGTTTATCAGATTCCACATGTAAGTGAGATCATATGGTATTTGTCTTTCACCGACTGGCATATTTCACTTAGCATAATAATCGCCAGGTCCAATAAATGCACTTTAAAACCACATTGTTGGCTATCTGAATAGAGAGTTGAGAATTTTCCTATCAAATGGATAAGTTCACTTCACCTGCAACTCAGAACTTGTGGGCTCCCACATCAAACCTTCTGGCATCAGATCAAATCTCTTCACCATCGTTATGCAAGGTCATGATTCCCGAGCCCTTCTGTGGCTGGTCACTGCTCCTGCTTTCAAATCTGATGCTCTAGTCATTTGTGACTTCCAAGACCTGGTTCATAGCCAGGGTCTGCCTCCTCCCTCTATAACTTTCCTCACCACATCTGGGCTGTTGACACTGGGTCCTCAGTCTTCTTCCAGGATCCAGATCTCTCCCATGAATGTCCATTGGCTGAATTATTCACTGTTAATGCAAATGTACCTCTGGGCTCCAGAATTGCTTCCTCGATTTGGCATCACATAACTGAATCATATGGACTATCAAAAACAAGATGTTATTAATATTAATGTGGAAAAATAAACATGGAAGACTAGCTAGGAAATCAATTAAAAAGAGCAGCTATGCGGGTAAACTAGCCCTTCTAAACATGAAAGCCACTATAAAGTTTCCACATCTGGAAAAAGCCTGGTTCTGGCTACTGAGTAGGCAAACGGAACCGTAGAATAGACTAAACAGCCACCAAAGGTACCCATGTACATACGGAAATATAATGTATGGCAAAGGGAGCATCTCAAATTGCTGGGGCAAAAATAAGAAAAGCTAGGTAGCTGTTGGAAAAACACAAGGTCTATGTCTGGAACCACACACGAGAAGAAATGTTAAATGGATGGGAATCTGAATGGAAACATTTAAAATACACAAGTACTAGAAGAAAACACGGGTGAATTCTTCTTTAACCATGTTAGAAGCAAAGTCTTCCTAGCCATGACTCACAGTTCAGAAAAAAAATAAATAAATAAAAGAATACATCAATAAATGTGGCTACATAAAATTATAAAAACACTTGTGTGGCAAAAGCACCATATACAAAGTCAAAGGGCAATTATACACTGGAAAAAATGTTTATAACTTAGACCACAGACAAGGGGCTAATATCCTCAATGTTTAGAGAAACTTAAGTGGGAGAAATAACCAAAATCAACATAAAAATGGGGAAAAGACATAAACAGAAAATTTATTTTAAAACATATTTACAGCATTGAAACATAGAAAAAGATATTCAGATAACTCATAATTAAAGAAGTGCAAGTTAGAACTACACTATTTCTCACCTATCAGATAAGCAGAAATGTTAAAAGCATGACAACACATCCTGTTGGCAAAGCTAGAGGGGAAAACAAGCAGCCTCATGCATTGCTGGTGGGGAGATAAATTGGCACAGCCCTTTAAGAGGGGAACTTGGCACTAACTAAGAAAACAATTCAGGTCCTTTCCTCTCAACTGAGCAAACCCACTTCTAGGAATCTGCCCTGAAGATACATATTCAAAACTACAAAAATATACATGCATAGGTAATTCTCTGGAACATTGTTTGGAAATGGTTTAACTACAGTCATGAATGACTCGACGATGTTTCAGTCAAAAATAGACCGCATATATGATGGTGGTCCCTTAAGACGATACCAGAACTGAAAAATCCCCATCACCTTCTGACACTGTAGTAATAGTAAGGTCATAATGCAATGCATTACTCACGTGTTTGCATTGATGCTGGTATAAACAAACCTACTGCACAGACAGTCATATAAAAGTATAGCACACACAATTATGGGCAGTACCTAATACTTGAGAGAGATAATAAATACTAAGTTACAGGTTTCATGTATTTTCTATACTATACTATTTAGTGTTATTTTAGAGCACTCCTTTTCTACTTCCAGAAAGAAAGTTTGTTGTGCCCTGGCCAGATGGCTCAGTTGGTTAAAGAGTCATCCTAGACACCGAACTTTTGCGGGTTTGATTCCTGGCCAGGGCACATACCTAGGCTGTGGGTTCTATCCCCGGTTGGGGCAACTGATCGATGTTTCTCTCTCACGCCTCTCTCTCCCTCCCCCTGCCTTCCCCTCTCTCTAAAATCAGTAAACATATCCACAGGTGAGGGTTTTAGAAAAGGAAGTTTGCTGTACAACAGTGTGACCCGTGATTGGGCAGCAGCCTCCTGCACCTCATGTTCACCTTGTCTCTTGATTGCACCGCTTTCTCTTGCACTTGATTTAATTTTGTGGCATTTTATTCATCATGGCCCCTAAGCCTACAAAGCCCACTACTCATGTTGCCAGGAAGAGGAGACATCCAGTGACTTACGTGGGAACGAAATTAAAAGTAAGGACTACGAAGGCAGGAGATCAGGGCTGGCCACTGCTCACCAGAAAAGCTAGGTAGCTGTTGGAAAAACACAAGGTCTATGTCTGGAACCACACACGAGAAGAAATTGTTAAATGGATTGGGAATCTGAATGGAAACATTTAAAATACACAAGTACTAGAAGAAAACATGGCTGAATTCTTCTTTAACTGTGTTAGAAGCAAAGTCTTCCTAACCATGTCCCATTCCACCATAGGTATGCTCTTGAAGAACAGGAAGAAAGTGATGGAAGCTGTTGAAAGATCTGCTTCATCGAAGGCAACAAGACTTAACAAAAATTCAATGAGGGCCTACAACAGACATGGAGAGAATTCTAATGATCTAGACTGAAGACCCAACACAGAAGCATAACCCTCTCAGCACCATGACGATCGATCACGACCAAAGCAGAAGTTTGTTTGCGATGCTGAAGGAAAAAGCTGGGCCCAACTACCGTGTTGCATTTACTGCTCGCTCTGGGTGATTTAAACAATTCAAGAATTGTTATTCATTGCATAATGTGAGAGTGAGTGGTAAGTCTGTGAGTGCTGATGTGAAGGCAGCTAAGGAATTTTTGGAAACTCAGATAAGCTGATGTGGAGGAAAACATTTTGCCAGAGCAAATATTCAATATGCGTGAAACCTCTCTGTTCTGGAAATGGATGCCTGGAAGGACTTTCATCCATAAGGAAGCCAAGCAATGCCAGGTTTCAGGGCTTTTAAGACCAGGATAACAGTCTTGCTTGAGGCAATGTTATAGGCTACAAATTGAAACCCTTCGTGATCTGGCACAGTGAGAACCCAGGGCCTTCAAATATATCAATCAGCACACACTGCCAGTGCTCTGCTGAAGCAATAAGAAGTCATGGGTGACCCAGATACTCTTCCAAGCTCCCCTCCTGAATTGTTATGCTAGAGAAATGGAGAAGGACTATTTGGAGAATAACACACATTTGAAGATTTTGCTTACTGTTGACAATGCTCCTGAATATACTCCTTCTATTGGTGATCTTCATCCCCAAACCAAAGAGGTGTTTCTCCTTCCAAATACCACCTTTTTTATTTAACCAATAGATCAAGGAGTTATAGCAGCTTTTAAGTCCTGCTACCTGGGGAGGATGTTTGCCCAGGTTGTTGCTGCAACTGAGAAAACACAGACGCAATTCTGAAAGCATTATAAGATCCATCGCTGCACCCAAAACCTTGCATGGTGATGTCACCAAGAAGTCTATGAATGGCACCTGAAACACTCAAGAGGTTCACCATGACTTCAAAGGATTCTCCAAGAATGAAGAGGTTGCAAAATCTACGAGGCTGAGGTTAAGGTGGCAAACAACTTTAATCTGGGTGTAGATGAGGATGAAGAGCAACGGAAGTGGTTCCTGAGGAACTGACTGGTGAGAAATTGTTGGAACTGGAACAAGAACACATAGCTGAAAAGAAGCAAGAGCAAAGAAAATCAGAGAAGAAAAGAAGAGCCTCCAAGAAAATTCATAGTGAAGGGTTTAACAGAAAATTTTTAAGACCTATACAGGCTCCTTAAAAAGTTTGAAAACAGCCTTTACCAGTGTGGCTTGGTTAGCTGGGCATCTTCCATCAACTGAAAGGTCACCAATGCAATTCCCAGTCAGGGCACATGCCTGGGTTGTGGGTTTGGTCCCGAACCAGGGTACAGCCTATTGATGTTTCTCTCCCTCCTTTCTCCCTCCTTTCCCCTCTCTCTAAAAAGCAATTTTTTTAAAAAGTCTTTTTAAAAAAAGTTTGAAAACATAGATCCTCAACACCAAAAGGTTTTCGTGAATAGAGAGGAAAGTTCACTGGCATTACCAGTCAATGAACAAATCTATGATGAAAAAAAGAAGAAGAAACCAAGCGAGCTAACCACCATAGGCATATTTCTGATGACACCTCTTCAAGGAGAGCCTCAGGCAGGCCCTTCAAGAAGTGTTCCGGAAGAAGTCATTGTCGTCATAGGAGGTGACAGTCCCCTGCCTATTGCTGCCCCTGAAGATGTGGAGGTGGAAGACAGTGACAGTGATGACCCAGGTCCTGGGTTGGCCTAGGCTATCATGTTTGTGTCTGAGCTCTTCCCAGAAAAGTGTAAAAACATTTAAAAATAGGGGAAAAAAAGCTTATAGAATAAGGATATAGAGAAAGAAAATACTTTTGTGTAGCTGTACAATGATGTGTTTGTGCTTTAAATGCTATTACAAAAGAGTCAAAAAGTTCTTAAATTTAAAAAGTTCCTAAAGTAAACACGTTACCGTAAGCTAAGGTTAATTAATGATTGAAGAAAGGAATTTTCCTATAAATTTAGTGTCGCTTAAGCATACAGTGTTTATAAAGTCACAGCAGTGGACACTATTATCAGATCCTCCCACTCACTCACCGCTCACTCACTCACCCACCCAGAGCGACTTCCAGGCCTGCCACCTCTATTCGTGGCAAACGCCCCATACAGGTGCACCATTTATCTTTCATATCATATTTTTACTGTACTTTTACTGCTGTGATATGCTTAGATACAAATACCTACCATTGTGGTACAAGTGCCGGTAGTATTCAGTACAGTCCCGTACTGTGCAGGCTCGGAACCCAGGCTCGGAACCCAGGAGCCATCAGCTACGCCACACAGCCTGGGCGTGCAGTAAGCTACATCACCTGGGTGTGTGTGAGTGCACTCTGTGATGAAACTGCCCACGCCGCGCTTCTCAGAATATAGCATTGTCACTAAGTGATTTATGACTCTACACATACTTTTAAAAATGGTTGAATAAACTGCAGGACGTCCAGACAATGTAGCTATAAAAAAGAACAAGAAAGATTTCTATAAACTGGTATGGTATGCTTACTAGGATATATTGTTAAGTGAAAAACTAAAGTGTAACTAGGGTGCTACCCTTTGTGAAAAGGGTAACAGAAAACCATACATGTATCTGCTCAGTAGTTTTAAAAAACAGAGGAAGAATAAATGAGAAATGAATAAGATAGACACAGGAAGCGGGTCGGAATGGGTTGGGAAGGTTGGGAAATGGGAACAGGATAGAATGAATGGTGGGGGCAAGAGAGTAACTTTTCTGAGGAAGCCTTTTTTACAGAATCCTAATTTTTGGAAATCATGCTAGTGATTCACTCGGACAAAATATATAGATATTGTAAATAAAATCAACAAAGATAGGAAAAGGAATCCAAAATAAAATATGTATCAGTCAGGGACCAATCAGGAGGCAGATATTTCACAGTGATTTGAACAAAGAAACTTAATATGAACTATAACTTAGGAATAACTATAAAGGTTAAAGAGAACTCTAAAGAGTACCTCAGGGCAGAAAGAAAGAAACCCTAAAGAGTGAACAAACTTGGAAGAGGCCACCCCAAGAATGACATTCAGACCTCGTTGAAGAGGAGACAGTAGGTGGAGACAGTCAATGAAAGCTAAAAACTAGCAGGTCGCCTGGACTCCACAGTCACCGGACAAGGAGAAAATACCCTTCTGTGGTGCAGGCAGGCTGAAGGTGGCAGAGGGACTACCAGCCAGGGTCAGCAAGCCAAAAGCGCTCCCCTGGGATACAAGTGGACAAGCCTAGCAGACAGGCACACAAAAGAAGTTGAGACATTGGAAGGCTGCCCCCCAACAGAGCAGCATGAGCCCCAGGGGGTGTGGTATCCATGTTGGGAGGGTGCAATGAGGTGGTCACAGGACTGGGGCCAGGGCGCTGAGCTCACTAAGGGACTCTGTGGTAGGGACAAGCAGCTAAGGCAGAACAGCACGGATTTCCCCACACACTGCTGGTAGGCACATGGCAAGAAGGAGGAGATCAAACATCAACACACTAGAGCCAAGAAGAGAAGCCCCTGCCCTCTCTCCTACAATGTCCCTCCAGTGCCCTTCACTGACAAATCATAACGTCATGCTTGCTACCAAGGAGAAACGCTTAAAGGCTCCAGCTCCATGATTGCAGGGTAGGCAATGATGAGTAAATTTGGACATAAGGGGCAATAAATCAATAACCAGCAGAGAAAACAAACACACAAATAAACCTCACTATATAATAACTAATGAATAGAAGTGTGTATCTACTCACATATATTTCTAGCTCTCTCCACTGAGAAAAACTAGAAGCAATGATACTCCAATAGCAATAAGTGCACTTGGGGCCAAGAACTTGGTTTCTGGATACCATTGTCCAATAGAAGGAACGAGGGCTCCTTTGAGAAATGGTTCACGCCACGGCTAGACAGGGAAAGTACAAGATGAGTCTGCAACATCTTGTGGTGCCAGAAAGTAAGTGCTTTAAAACAAAATGATGGCAATGGGTCAAAAGGATTCAGGAGCCAACTTGATGGGGTTCTTTTGGCCAAATATGGGACAGTTTGAACAAACAAAACAAATAATGATAGAAATCGATCATGGCACACAGAATATAATAAGAATCCACGAGTCCATACTGATATAAATACTTGAATAAATAAGTAAACGGGGAAGAAGAGAAAGCTCTTTCTTACAGTAAAACTAGTAAGTGTAGAATTAAAGATGGAAAAAGAATATTGCCATTTTCAAATACTATAGTATAATTGTTTCAGAAAAGAAAAGATTAGTGGCAAGAGTATTATGAGAAACAGGATACTTACATAGTCTCAAACTACAACCCCTACAAAATATCTATCAATTAGAAGGAAAAAAATTGTTGATTTACAGTGGGGAAATCTAGCAGACACTACCTTAACCAAATGATCAAAATTAATATCACCAGTGATGGGACATGTTAACATCATGAACCTCTTGGAATGATGTGCTAAGGACACAGATAACTTTTAGAGTACTTTTACCAAAAATGAACAACCCAAATTTATCCATGAAGAAATATCTCACAAACCCAAATTGAGGGAAATTCTGCAAAAATAACTGGCCAATACTTTTTTGAAGTGTCAAGGTTATGAAAGTCAAAGAAAGGCTGAGGAACTGTCCTACATTAAAGGGACTGGACTAAAGGAAAATTCGAAGGGGCACTCACCCTCAGGGTTGTGAGAGCATAGAGCTGGCCCTGAAAGATATCCAGGAGACACGACAACGAAATGCAACATGTCATCCTGGTTCAGATCTTGGACATTAGTGGGAAAATTAGTGAAATTTGAATAAGGCCCCTAGGCTATAGAATAGAATTGTATCTAGGTTATTTTCCTGATTTTGATCATTGTATTGTAGTTAATGTAAGATTAACATGTGAGGAATCTGGATATACAGGAATTATTCGTATTGTTTGTACAACATTTTAAAGTTTATAATTGACTTAAAATGAAAAGTTAAAGCAGCTCTCATTTAAAACGATTAAAGACAAGTGAGACACAGGCCTCTCATCAAGAACATAATGTAATGTCTCATACAGGAGAATCTATTAAGTCAGAAAGTGATAATGCATGGGACGAGCTAGGGCTTTGGGCCACCCAGTTGTAGGCCCAACCCTGGCCTTGTTGCTCACCGATTGAGTGGTGCCAGGCTAGCTACCCAATCTTCCTAAGCCTCAGCTTGTTCGTGTATAAAATGGATCATCATAATAATACCTACTTCACATGGTTATGATTATTTCTATTACTATCTATAGTATGATCATCTTATTCAATAGGCAATATTTGCAAAGAATTAGCAGTTGGTATTATGGTCGTCACAGCTAACCACATCAATGACTGGGCTATTCCTCGTGAACAGTTACACACTGTGCCCTCCGTGACCCCTTTAAGGCCAGATAGATACCCCAGAGACTATGTTTCTAAACTTCTGATGCATTTCTTGGTAAGTAAAGCCAAAAAATGGAATTTTAAACTTACAAAACAAATAAATAATGGGTGATTGCTTTTTCTTAAAACATGATTCATAGACCTCTTTTGGAGCAAAGAGCACTTGGTTTACTTTTAATTTTGCAGAAGCAGATGTATGACATACAGCAATTATTTGTTCACTGCTTTAAGCGGGCGGAAAGGGCCACCGGTGGGTGACAGGCATAGATAGAACCTGGCTCACCAATAAGCTTTCAGTGTTGACTCTTTCAAAGACATAGACAGAAGCCAAACCCTGGTTTGTCTGTTCTAAACAGATTCTGAACTACTTAAATGTGATGACATAGACCAATATTTGAGGTTAAGAATTGCTTGTAGATTCGTGCTTTCTCCTTCAATCCATTTTTGAGATAACTCCAGCATAAATAATGGGCAAGCAAAGAAGAAGGTTGAAATGGCTAAAGATATTCTATTCAGTGTTATTTCAGTGCTAAGTCAAACACTGAAGTGTCTGGTGTTTTTAGTAATACATTTATTTTATGAAAAGGATATAAGATCAAGAGACTTCTGTGGCAACTGCTCCATATCTAAATGAGGGATGCAAACCATCCCAAACAAAATATGCCAATCTGCTGTCTTCCAAATATTTCCAATAATCCTTTAAGTGTAGGAACAAACATTAAATTCCTGAATAAATTCTTCTTATCTTTAAAATCAGCTCCAAAGTTTTAGAAACCCTAGCTTTTAAATATTAACCAAAAAAGAATTTCCATCCAGTCATTTGGACACACAACTCAAATTCATGGTAACTTTAACCAGGGTAGAGACGTTGTTTTGTAATCTTTCGCTGGCCCCTGGTTGATTCCTGAGCACTCTGGTCACCTTGGGTTTTCCAAAGCATCTTCATCTTTGAGTCCTCATTCAATACTGCTGCCATTCACTCAACAATGGCTTCTTTGTGTTACTAAGATCTGGCATATTTAGAATAGGTCCTCTAATCACAGTGCTGATATCTCCACCCTTGTTAGCCCCATTACTCCTCCAGCCTCTGAACAAACTCACTCCTTCTTCAAGACTCACCCCTTTACTTCGGTTCTCAATCTTATTCTTCCAGTCATTTATTTTTCTGGTTGTCTTCCAAAAATATATAGGTGTCCCTTAGGCTTCCCCTGAATATTTGTTATTTAGTTAGCTCTACACTAACAGTTTCCCTGCCTGAATCATTGGTTTATCCTTTAGACCTAGCATCTATCCTACTTCTCTACTGAAACAAATCCAAAGACCTTTTATGAACCCCTGTTTTCTCTGTCACTGTCACTTCCGACTTTGGTGAACACACCGGGCTCAGTCCTAACTCTAAACCTTTGCTCCTCATGTGGCCTCACCCAAAATAGTCCCTCTTCTTCATTTATCTCAGTCCTACCCATCCTTAATGATCCAGTTTGAGCTCCTTTTCATCTGTGAAGTCTCACCAGAGCCTCCCTTCTCTGAAATCTTGCAATTCTGTCAATAGGACCCACTCCAACTCTTCGGTGCACCCAAATTGTGCTTGAGGGACTGCAACAGTACCTACTCCATGCAACCTTGCCTAACTGCTCTTTTTTGGCCAATGAGTGAGGATGTACCTTAGTCATTCCAACTGGACTCTCTCCCTTGAATATACATGCTGAATAGAGTGGCTGAAGGAGAAAATGGGTGGAGCTAAACCATCCTGGCTGCAGGGCTCTGCTGAGCCTGTGACCCAGTCTCACCTTCTTGATTGTGGGAGATACAGGGCCTGGTATTTCTGGGCAGGGTTCTTCCACATTTCCTTTATTTCCAGGACCCACCCTTCTTAAATATCCCCTTCGGATGGCCAAAATAAATGTTTCTACCTATATGCAAATAAACTTAAATAGGACTCTCTTATTGCCTTTTATTACTTTCAATATGAGGAGAGAGGAGCTAATTAAGTCTTGTGAACCAGTGAGATAGGTTCCTTAAGACTCTATATATCTTACATGCATTTTTAACAATTCAACTCCACTATAAAAATCACATGAAAATCTTCATCCACAAACAAGAATAACTATCCGAGAGCATATTTGTGATTCCATGTTGCAGTTTGGGATCCTTTGATAAACCCATAAATGCATCCAAGTACCAACTACGACCATGCACTGCTTTAGGCACTGGAGTTGTGCATGGGGGGAAAAAGACAAAAAACATGGCACTTGCCCTGGCTCCTATATCTGGGGTTCTTCTTTCCACTTCAGCTTGTACCTTATACAATATTAGTACCTAGTATTAATTTGGCACTTTCATTTCCAGATATACTTTCAACTATAACACATCATTTGTTATTCCTATTGTACTCAGGGTAAGCCACTACTGGGTCATGTGACCAAGATCAAAACCAGACCCACAACAAGAAGACAGGTCCCCTGATTTACAGTGATCTTCCCTCCTTCCCTCTCTACCTCAGTGAGAAACATTTCCTTCAGGACAAAATTAAATGCCAGCACTGTATTTTATTTAATTCCCACATCACATCCAGCTCATAGGTTATTCTTTTCTTACATAAGATAAAGGCAGATTCTGAGTTTCTGCTAGAGGAAAACAGAAGTATTAGTTGGTTCAGGGACATTTAACTAACAAATATTTATGTAGCGCATGCTAAGTGCAGTGTTTTGGACTATCCTGTGATGATAACGTCACTCAAGATATACGCAGTCCCTGCCTTCACCGAGTTCATGGTCTTGCGGGAGGAAAGGTGAGCACCACGTATGCGCTAGGTGCTAGGATGAGGAAATACAGCACATAGTCAGGTTCCCCAAATGTTTATGTTCACAAAGAATATGAATTTAATTTCCCAGTCTCCCCCAATCATTTGTATATTGATTGAAATTTATCAGCCTTGTTCTCCCCCATCATTTTAGAACCAAGTTCCCTGTTTGTTCATAGTGTCACCTCTCCCTTTTCCTCTTTACAGTCTCCTTAATCTCATATTTTTAAGGTGGTTTCCCCACACTGTTATGGGCCCACAGAGCATTCACGAAGGTACTGGTAGACCCTCAATGGTCCTCAGAGCTCTATAAAAAGTTCCTTTCCTGAGAAGCAGAAACTTGTCTCTGTCATATTGTCAAAGTTCCAAGACAGGACCAGAAGGCCAAGAGTCAAAGGCTACACCATGAAATTTCTTCTTTAGGAATGCATTTTCAGCTGGCGGTATATCTGAGTGCATCCTGTTGTTTTGATTCTAGGTTCAACAGAAGTCTATAAAACTTTTCAACTTTCTTCCAAACACGAGCCATGAAATTGACTTACTAAAAGGAATAACAACAGTGGTAGCTAGTTACAATGCAAAACTAGACTAGGACACATCTGTTGAAAGGGCATTTGCTATAAAGACTGGATTTTATTAGCTTAGAGTTCACATTTGTCAGTTGTCAAAATGTACAATTTTATGGACAGTCTTAAAGATGTTACTGTCATTTTTTTAAGAGGCAATTTGTATAGGGTATTATTTTCATTTATAGTTACTGCTAATATAATATAATGGGGCACTGCTAGGATAATTTGAGTGGAAAGAAGTGAGAATATGAAAAGATTTTATATTCAGTACATTTCTAACCATGGCAGGTGAGAGAGATTTAAAAAACTACAGAATGTAAACAGAGGTCAAGCAGTAATTTAAAAGTCTGTATATTTCTTTGATCATAATACCTAGCACTTTTAAAGAGAATTTGCTAACATTAATTATTCCTCACAGCGTTTTTATTACATAATATCAACAGCTGCATTCTGTCTTCACTGGTGAAGATGTATGAAAAGGGAGTTAAAAGATGGCTCAGATCTGGAAAGGAGTTGGAGGCAGAGCTAGTTTCTAAATCTTGCATTTATAGCACATCATTAAGAACTCCAGCTTTGAGAAAAGACAAGCCCAGGTTAAATTCCAGCTCTGTCACTTAATATCTATGTGATCCTAGGCAAGCCACTTACTAAGTCCTAGTTTCTCCATCTGTAAAATGAGAATATGTGATGGATTACAACAATGGGTCCAATTGTTTACCATTCCCTGTATCCATACCTTTTACCATGCAGCTCTCCAGGGCTCTTCCAAGGGATGGAGTGCATAACTGCACATCCTTAGACCTGGCTATGTGACTTGCTTTGACCAATGGATATTAACACACATGTTGCAAGCAAAAGGTGGAAACAAACGGACTTACACAATTAAGCTCGTACTTAGCTCGCACTCAGAGCTTGCAGCTCTGCAAATGCCAAGAGAATATGCCCAGCCCGGTCTATTGGAGGATGAGGGAAAAACAGAGGAGCTGAATCTCCCCGTTCATCCCAATCAAGGTCAGGCTAGCTTAGTCTTCAGTGAGCCAAGCCCTGTGTAGTGAGCCGGTCTAGCCAGGACTGGCCGATCTGTTGAGCCAATCATCCAAGATGTACAAGCAATAAATAGCTATTCTTGCATGCCACTGGGAGTTTGGGAGGCTTTTGCTATGCATCATTGCTGTGACAGTAGATAACTGATACATGATGGTAGCACCTATCACATACATGTCAATGTAAGTGACAAAATACATGAAAATCACTTAGTTTGGTACCTAATGATAATAATAACAACCACAATGATAACATGTGCTGTCCTTTCAGAGAACCAATACAGAACATGCAAAGCTATTGACAATTCAATCCATCTGTGGGTCCTGAAAGAGACCTGTTTCAGTATAAATTTTTTACAAAATTAGGCAATTCCACTTCCAGTTTTTCTAAAGAATCAAGATGATGGTCCAATTTTATTTTTTAAGCCTGTAAGTATCCTGGGATCTGTTCTCATAAGTATAACACTCGTTTTCTTTCTAGAAGATCTACTTTGTTAAAATTTAAAAGCAAACAAACCAACTAAATACCCAGACATAGTGTAAAATAAGACATTCCTATTCATGAAATACTGAGAAAAACCAAACCAAACCAAAGGCTAGCTTCGTGGATACAGCCAAGTTTTAGTGTTTGTCCCAGCGGAGGGCGTGGCAGGGAACACCAATCACCATCTCTTTTATTCTTTTCCTATTTGGGTAATCTTCTTGAAATAGTATAACGGTCGAAGAATGTGAGCTCTAGAATTTAATTCTGACTCTGCGTCTTACCAGCTCTGTGACCTTGAGCAAGCTAAACTCAATAAACCTCTATTAACTCGCTTGCGTGGAGAAAAGGACAGTAACCCCCGAAGGTCACTGCAAAGCCTTTAGAGCTGTGCCTGGTGCTCACTAAACAGTCAATAAGTATTAGCTATTATTAGTTATTGTAATAAATGAGTCTGTGTTCTGTCAGCTGCATTTCTAACTAGGCCAGGCTGTGGAGAGCACCACCGTCTGTGTTTGGTAAGCCTAATGCACCTTGATCCACAACAGAAGTCTATAAATGCATCCAAGCCCGTTACTTGATGTAGGATTTGAACTACCTGTATCCACCCTAAGTACAGATTAAAAACTGAATCTCACTTAAGTCAGTCAGAAAAAGCTAAGAACCATATGATTTCACTCAGTTTCGAGATATAAAACTGAAACACATGGATACATACGGCAATGTGGTGGTTGCCAGAGGAAAGGGGGTTGGGGGTAGGGTTAGAGGGGCCTAATATATGGTGACAGAAAATGGTATGGCTTTAGGTGCTGGGCACAAAGTGCAATATACAGATCTAGTATCATAGAAACGTACACTTGAAACCTATATGATCTTATTAGCCTATATCCCCCCAATAAATTTAATAAAATTATATTTTTAATTAAAAAATAAAAATAAAAGGATCTGAGATCAGTCAAAAAAAAGAAAAAAGAAAAAAGAAAAAGAACTGAATCTCAGATTTTATACTCTGATGTAAGGAAAAGACACACCCATCAAAAAGAAGAAACAGGGTTTGGACACATGCCAAGAGTGATGTTTCTCAGCTGCTCCCAAGTCACCTGAGGTAGCCTCTTATGACAACAAGGATCCACAGTGACTTCTACCCTTGCACTGTAGTTCTGTCCATTAGCACAGAGACATATCAAATGTTCTTCACCTAAGCAATCAATGCCATGAATGGAGAAGTGACTCTCCCTACCTTAAACACCGACATTCTTCCTTTTTTGGCTATTGCTCTTATGAATCCATTGAAATTAACTATCAAGGCCACAGTCTCCCCCAAGTGTTGCTGTCTTGCTCAGGAAAGAAGTAAAAAAAAAAAGTCTCATCCTCTCCTTCATGGAGCCACTTCCTCTCTGTCCTCTCTTACCCTCTCTTGTCCATATCTTCCTGATCTCAAAGAGATGGTTATTCCATCCCTTCAGGGCCTTTATAAATGGCTCTCTGTTGTGGTCCCCACAAGCTACGGCCACAGGTCATGATGTTAATTACATTAGCCCAGTGCCTCAGTCCGCCCCAATTCTCTTTCTCATCTCAGATCCAGCTCGGCGATGCTGTCCAACCAAGCAGAGTGAACAGTGAGCACCAGGTGAAAATATGGCCCAAATAATTTGCCAGCACTATAAAGTTCCTGAAATTACTACCACCTTATAAAAGTTAACAATATAAACTTTCTCCCATTCTCAATTCAATCTGCTGCTCCCACAGAGAAATTTCAGTCCAAAATTCTGCCCATACAATTTCCTTTTACTGACTCAGTTGCAGGCAGAAGAGATGGTATTTGGGCCTTTGGGTAGAATTTGGGGTCCTTTGTCAGTAGCTGCACCCTGGACCATCTGCCAATATAATTGAAGTAGAGCCTTAGCACCTCCAAAATTTGATTATTTCAACCCTAAGACACTCTGTTCCCTCTTTTCTCAAGTACCTACGGGTCAACAAAACACATGAAAGTATCACAGCATCGGCCTTAACCTCACAAAATCCAGAAGCACAAACAAATTCCTAGTAATAATCTAAATACCGATTTCTATCCAAGCAAAAGATAGTATTTCCCAGAGCCCAACACGTTATATTCCAGATGCTTACTGCCAGTGCCAGATACAGGCCCTTGTAAAGATTTGCTGTTACCCAGCTGTGCAAGAAAACAAACAAAAAACAAAAAAAAAGGAGGGGAGGTGGAAAGACCTCTTCCTTCCAATTTCAGGATTTTTTACCAACTGTTTGAGCTCAGGACTTGGGAAGTCAAGTTCAAGGGAGAGAGAAATCCTACATCAAGACCTGTATTGTGTCACTGCGTGCTCCTTGCCATGTTCTGCCTACACAACTGAGCTCATTATACACACAATTAAAATGGCAACTTAAAAATAAAAACATGAAGGATGTTCTATTGCACTCATGGCTAACTCTGTTCTTGCCAAGGGTAATCAACAGTGAAAAGATAAAACCATCAGTATTTGAATTTAAATGTTAAAATAATAATAAAGCCTATGGTCTCCCTAAGGTTAGTTTATAATAAAAATAACTTCTTGATCCTGGAAAACTTATCTGGTTTCTTTCCTTCTTTCTTTCTCCACTTAATGACTGAAGTTATTATTTCCACGGTGGTCTCCAAACCACACTTGGTTTCTGTGTAGATTGGCATGTCACCTCCAACAATTTCACCAGCTGCCTTTTCCTCTCAAGAGAATATGATTAAAACATTAATCCAGCCTCTGGACTAGTCTAGCAAAAAATGTTATATAAATCCATTTCCACAGAGCACAATATTTGCTCCTAACTACGCAACGTGTCCTCCCTTTTGTTATACCTCCACGGGAAAGTTACAGGTTCTCTCAAAGCAGATAAAAAATCTTTACCTCTCTTCCTCTCTACTCCTTGTTCCCCCTGACTTCTCAAACCTGAAAATGGGAAATTTCACACCCACATTCAAAACGTAGGTTTCTAAGTGAGAAGAGCTGGAGGATGACCTTGAGTGTCCAAGTCGCCCGACCTTGGCTGCCTAGAGCTGTCTGGCAGTGGTGACCCTCGCAAGCCCGCACACAGACAAGAGGCCCTGCTCCGTCAGCTGGGACAGCCTTCTTGGGCTGGTGCTAATTCACCATTTGTCCTGTTGACGAAACCGTCCAGAGACCAGATCCATCACTCAACAGGCATTTACTGAAACCGCCCCTGGGCTAGCGCTGGGCTCAGTCCTGGCTTTGGGGGAGCTTACAATCTAATTACTATAATTAGAGACCAATTGAGTGTTAAACTGTGTGACACTAAGTAAGCGTTTAAAGAAAACGATCACTGTGGGCTAGAGTAGTTGGAAAACATTTCGTGGAGATTGCAGGACTTGGAAGGGAAGAGTAAGATAATGCTTGAGGTTTATGACGTGGATGAAATGTGCTTAGAATGAGAAAACACAGTGCGGAGTGCAGAGCTTACCTGAGGAGGAAGTCCACAAAGGCCAGTGGATGCCGGGTTCCCCTTGGCACCCTGCCACAGAAGCGAGTCACTACGAAAATGGGTTTCCGCTAAGGTCGAGAAGTAATTTAATCTTTCCTGAAATTGCTTAGCATTTGAATTGGGATGGTGACATCCTTAACTTAGTCTCAGGTATAGAAATGCCATGGAAAGAAATGACTTTCTAGCAAGGTCAGGACAGACTAGATTAAAAGCTGAGAGCACTTCTCCTGGGAAATGAGGATTACCTAGTGGAGTGATGGGTCTTCTGAAGGCCGCGAAGAGTCGGAAAGATCATTGGCAATACCTTCTACGATTAGGATTAGAATGATCAAGCAGTCGAATTCACTTCCATGAATTTTTAAAAGTCGTACTGCAGGCTTCCGTCTAAGTAATTAATGAAAATAATAACGCTTTGTTTTATTATTCCCCCTTAGTTATTAACTTTGCATTCATCAGCATATTTTCATTGAACTACATGCATTTCAGGACAGAAGTGTCCCTGGAGGACAGTCAGGTTTCTCCAGCTCTTCCCATGATTAATGACAGAACAGGTGGGCAGGGGGTAAAGGCATTTTCAACACAGCAAACTTGATTTTCCCAATGAAAAGCTATCAAGGACCATTTTCTCCCTCATGTTGGGCTAAACTGCTGACTGGATCAACTAGTACAGTCAGTTACTTCTGAACTCTTATCTCCAATTACTACATAAAACTGAAATGTACCTCTAGCTCCCTTTCGGGAGGATTTTTTTTTTTTTTTTTTTAATGGAGGAAGAACAATCTTATTACATTCCAAGTACCGTTTGCAGATCAGGTTTTCCATTAGGCAGAGGGGGGCCTTGCTGAAACTAGCGTTTCCGAGTACTTCATCTACACACCAACCAGGGACCCAACAGCAGGGCTTTCTGTGGGCGCAGGGGCGGGGGTGGGGCGGGGGTCATTCAAAGGAGGTGTGATGTTTACTCAGCACTGACCTGTGAGTAACCCTGTCCACTTCTCTCTTTAAGGACTCTAACTGGGGCCTGCAATCCACCACTTGCTCCCACAAATCTCACTTGTTGATGACCACATCGGAAGCCCCCAGTTAGGGTACAGGCTGCAGGCTCAGGAAAGCTGGAAACCGAGTTAGTTGTGCTGACCACAGGACTAGGACTCTTCCAGACAGGCAAGTCCAGCACTTTGCAGCAAACACACACAATGATTGATGTGTGCCTGTGTGGACACACACCCATGGGCGTTCCCAGGATCACGCACAGCTCACTGAGTGCTGGTTTTAACCTCACCCCTTCTCCAAAACAGGAAAGTGGCAGCATATTAGATGACAGCCAGTGTGTCATGGGGAGTTCTGAATCTACTCGAAGGTACACTTTGAACAGAAAGAAACAATTCATAGATGTCAGCAAGTTATTAAGAAAAAAATGAATTGAAACATTTCAGAATTCCAGCACTACACGGAGAACTGCTGCATTCGACACCAAGCTGTATCGATGTCATACAAATGGCCTGCGACTGTTCAGTCTCAAGGATGACCCTGACCGGCTACCTGCCAAGCAGGGCAGGCGCCATCAAGCTGCCCCATTTCGATGGAAGGGGGGCCAGCACCTCTAACTGTGCACCGGGACAGCCTGCCTGAATTCAAGTCCTAGCTTCCCCTTTTTTGCTGCCTTTTCACTGGGGCTGTTCCTAAATATTCGAACCCTCCTCCTCCTGGGGTAGATGGTGGATCACATTCCCTGCCCCCTTGAAGGTGGATGTGGTTATGTGGTGGACTTTAATTCTTTGGTGAGCATTAGTGATGTCATTTCTGGGCAAAAGTCAGCAAGTCTTCCTGACTCCAGAGTGGTTCATGGTCCGGCCGTACGGAAATCACCCAGAGGCTTGCTAAAAATGCAGAATCTCAGGCCCATCCCAGGCCTCCTGAATCATATGCATTTAAGAAGTTCCGCAGATGAGTCAGACGCACATTCAAGTTTGGGATGCTCTGCCCTAGGCAGGGCATCATTCGCCACTCGCCTTCTCCCTGCTCCCATGACTGACGACGTCCCAGACAGGCGAGGTCAGCCTATGCCCTGGCCTGACTGACAGGGGCACGAAGTAAAGCACAAGAGTGAACCTCTGCTCTAAGTCACTAAACTATGAGGACTGTCACCTTGCATGACCTAGCCCCTTCTGACATGATCGCTTACTGCTCTGTGACGCTGGGCAAGGTAGTTAGTCTCCCTGTGCCTCAGTTTCCTTGGAAGAAACTGGACATAACAATAGTACTGACTCAAAGGCTTGTTATGAGGATTAAGGAGGTAATATATGAATAGAGGCTGGCACCTAGTTAACTTCTAGGGAAATGCTGGCTTCCAATATTGACACACTCTGTCCCCACAGCTCAAATTCCAGCCTGCTTACCTCAGTGATGGGAGGGTCACAAGCTTGGTTCCCGGCAGTCCCCTACCCCAAACCATACCCACTCACATGTGGAACTGTGCATCATAAAGAGAATGAAATCCTACCCCTTCTCAGGGAGAAGTTGGGGATCTCATCTATGGTAACTTGGCCCAAGCCTTTGTCGCCTGTGTCTCCCCTTCATTGTCACTCTCCTGCTCTAATATTGCACATGCTGATGCTCCCCTCTTGCTTACCTTCCCAAATCTTGTGCCTTTCAGGACATAGCTGGTGTCCCTCCTACAGGAAGTCTCCCTCAAGTAACTTCTTTGCTATGTAATTTAGAATTTGGACCTAGTACTTATTTATTACACATAAGGCTTCATCCTGAACTCAATGCAGGGTAAAAAAAAACACCTAATAGATGTTTCTTTTTTGTCTTTTCTTCAAACCTCAATATGCATGATTCCAGCACCAAAGGGTTACCAACCCTGTTGCTGAGGAAATTGGGGGAGAACTGGAGATAGGGGGTGGTATGAAGGTAGACCCAGCTGAAGGTCTGGTTTTTAAAAAGTCCAGTAGATTTTTGACATTATAGCAACTGTTCTTAAAAATGATAAACACTTGATAACATTTTCAATATGATGACTTTAAATAACATGTATTGTATATTCTAAACCCCAATAAAATGATAAATTATCTTTATAAGGAAACAAAATATTTTAAGGTAGAATAAATATGTTAGTGTCTTGGATCTCTCCTTGATATTTATAAAGCAACTTAAAAAAAAATCATGGTACCAAAGCAATTCACCACAGTTGCACAATGAGCCTCATTATTCAGTTCCAAAGACACAGAACTTGAACAAGTACCTCAGAGATCAAACCTCAACATTTTACATTCTCTAGGTCAGAGGGAAGCAAACCTCTTAAAGGGTCAGACGCAAAATATGTTAGGCTTTGGGAGCCATAGGCAGGTCTCTGTCACAGCCACTTAGCTCTGCCATTGTGGCACAGAGACAGTCCCAGGTGATGGAAAAACAAGTGGGCGTGGCTGCGCTCCAAAAAAATTTAATTCATGGAGTCTGAAATTCGAATTTCATTTAATGTTCACAGGTCACTAAATTCTTTTTATTTTTTTCAACCATTTAAAAACGTAAAACCATTTTCAACTTGTGAGTGGTACCAAAAATAGGCAGCAGGCTGGGATTGGCCCATGGGCCATACTTCGCCAGCTGCCGCTATAGACTCCAAATTCATGCTTTTTCAACCACACCACAAAGTCTTGAGCCCAATATTCACATAAAAATCAGGTAAGAAGTCATCCCGTGAGCCTGTTTTTAGTAGCTCCACTTGAAAAAGCATAAGATCCTAAGGATGTCAAACTTTCACCAAAACTTATACCCATAAAAATAACGTCACCCAACACCCCTTTCCTCACCACATGCAATTAACAGTTACAGAGTAAGAAAATAGTTGGCAGCTGTCTTCGTGGATGAAGTCAATGTAGTCTCATTCCTTTGCCAAAAGGCAGGGAAACCAGTTCTTGGTGCCTCTTCTCCAGCTGATGCAGAATGACTGGGAAGGACACACTTTGGCTTCCACAATGGATTTTTAACCGGGAACCTCACTACTTGAAAAAAATTTTTAATGATTTTTTTTAAAAAGAGCCTTGGATTTTGCTATTTTTACTGACACTCATTTAAAAGTAGCAGTACTTGAAACATTTTAAGTCTAGATGTCTCTATGGAAACCCAAAAAACTCCTGTTATGGCCAAACAACTACCTACCTGGAATTAGACAGCCTTTTGGATCACTATAGGCCATCTGTGAAACAAGAAACATCTTAGATCTATTTTCCCGAAACTCTATTTTTTTATCAGATATAATTATGCTAACATAATAGTTTTGCTGAGGAGATCAAGAGAGAAAACACTTATGTCTGAGGCTCCCTTTTAATTTTTATTAAAACATGCCTATTTAAAATATTCTTATTAGGGAATTTTATAATTTTTGGCAAACATAAAAGAGATAGCATGCAATCAAATAGTTTAACAGTTGTTTTGAAATTTATATCATTAATTTTCTTCCCCTTCTTTCCATCAATGTCATATACATTCTTTTAAAAAATATAACTGTTTCTCACCCCAAGCTGCTCATTCATTGCAAAGAAAAAAGGAACAAAAATTGTATTGTGTAGAAATCAGAGAACACCTTCACCAGGTGACCTAAGTTAACATCCCCATTGAGGGAAGAAGACTTTTGGGCACCTCCAGAAATGACACACTGAGAACATAACATTGCCTAGAATGCATAAACTAAATCTAATCATGAGAAAACATAATTACTGAGAAAGAGAGAGAGGGAGAGGTGGGGAGGGAGGGAGAGGTGGGGAGGGAGGGAGGGAGAGAGAGAGAAAGAGAAAGAGAGAAAGAGAGAGAAAAGAAAGAAAAGAAAGGACAGGGAGGAAAGGGAGGAAGGAAGGAAGGAAGGAAGGAAGGAAGGAAGGAAGGAAGGAAGGAAGGAAGGAAGGAAGGAAGGAAGGAAGGAAAATTGAAGGGGAGGGTAGGACTGTATGATTTTAAAAATGTCACTGAAGACAAAGAGAAGCCATGGAAATATTCTAGATTAAAAGAAGCTAAAGATACATGACAATTAAATGTGACATCTGACCCAGATTTAATATAGTGGGCGGGTGGGGGGGGCAAATTCTCTAAAGGACATTATGGGATCAACTGACAAAACTGGAATGCAAACGGCATAGTAGATAAAAGTAACGTATTAATGTTAAATTTACTAATGTCAATAACTATACTGGGATTATATAAAAAAGTATTTCTATGCTTAGGAAATACTGAAACATCCATTGTAAAGGACCATGATGTTTATGCATGTAACCTTCTACCAAATGGTTCAGAAAAATGGTTATATATGAATAGAGAAAAGAGAGACTAAAGAGCAAATAACATTAAAGGTATAAAATGTTAACAATAGGTTTAAAGAATAAGGGATACATGGGTATTTTTGCAACTTTTCTATAAGTTTTAAATTATTTCCAAATAGAGAGTATAAGGAAAAATTCACAGTTCTTGCCTACATTGGAGTTCTTGGCTGTCTAATCCCTCTCCATGATATTCCAAATACAAGGAAGAGATGCTTGTGCCAAGTAAAAAGAAAAGTGCAAAGATATTTTAACATATCTTTTATCTGTGATTGAAGCCTGCCAGAGCATTACATTCTGCCCATTCTCAGCAAAGTCCATTGCAAAAACCAGTGAATACTCGATACTCTAGCGACTTATATGCAATCACGTCCCCGTAATTTCTCTAACCAGGGTAGGGATTCTAAAACCTTTTTGCATCCCACAACTTCCTGAATTATCTCATACACAGAGCAAGTCTCTAGGCTAGGCTCTGGGACAGGCACTATCAGTATCAATCAATTGGAGTCGATCTTTTGAAATGGAGCATCTTAATGTTTTAAGCCACGTCTAAGTAGCTGGGGAATGTGGTACTCAGAAAGCAAGATCACCTCATCAGATACCTAAGACTCCTCACCACCACCCCGAAAATGCTGTCAGAATCTTGCAGCCTCAAAACTGTCACATTCCCACGGCCTTAATGTCTATGACTTTATAATGGTTCTATATCAGCACTTGAGGTGCCAACCTTCAATCTGCAACACACCATCTAAACCGATCCACCCCCCTCGCCAAAGTAATACAGGTAACTGTGCCTAAGACCAAAAATTTAGGAGACTTTTCTGTAAGTCAATCATTAGGTAATCAAAAAGGTCATAACCAAAATTAAATCTGTAGTCACGCTTAGGAATTAGGAAATACCCATTCTCCAAAACACAACAAAGACAGAGCATATGTATATTGGTAAGTCTTTTCTATCCTTCCCTGTTTATATATATATATTTTTTATTTTCTAGATCCTTTTAGTAGTGACTATCTCTGGGTTAAAATAACCATATACTCCTTTTGGCTTTGGCCTTTTTATCCTAGATAGTCTCCTTATTATTTGTTTTTCCTCAAATTCCAATCAATTTTATTTAACACATGTTTACTAAGAACCCACTTGACATGAGAGGCTCAGCCAGACAGGCTGGGTGGTACTCTCTAGAGGAAAGACACCAGGTATTCTTGTCTACAAATCGTCCTCCAGAAAACGATATGAAGACCATACATGCAATGAAGTCTGAAGTCTGCCTGCAGAAAACCACAAGGCGCCCGAAATGAGTTATAACCAACTGCAAACAGGAATAAAGTAGTCAAAGCACTAAAATTTAATGAGAGGATAATTTTTAAAGCAGGTGAAATTGAAGAGAAGTTACATGAACATTATTATGGATTTAAAATCATGCCTATTCTTCTCCATAAAATTCAAATGCAGTTAAAAACACACATACAAAATCAAGCAATTATAAATCCTCCGAAGCATGTAACTGTGATTAGCTGCTACTCTCAGCAATATAAAAATACTTTCACCACAATTACATTCCAGCCTGTAATGTAATTCAAAACAAACAAGTCAGAGACATCTCTCAAATGGCAGAACCAACAAATACAGATGCTTTGCGTCAAAGAAATGCATCCGCTGAAGAAACGCAGCTGAGGAGCTGCGATCCAGGGCCTGGAGCGGGGCTTCTGGTGGAACGGCGAGGCCCCCTTCTGGGCGGACGGGTGCGTTGCACCGCAGCCAGGTCCTGCAAAGCTGCCCCCTCAATCAGCGCCGGCCTTACGGCCGTCAGGCAACATGAACATCTTGGGGTTCTTGCTGGGGCCACCTGTCCAGGGCTGTGTTCACATTTTACCGCTTTAGATTTTAAATTCTAAATCTAGGTTTTTATAAAAAGAAACAACTGTATTCGACTTCAGATCAAACGGACCATTCTATTTAACTGTGCGCAGCATCCCCACCACCGATGGCTGGCCCATTTTTTTTGCCATAATCTGGGTAACCCCCAAACATGCTGTCCTGTTTATTATCTATCTCCTTGCTCCAGGAGGGCAAGATTCTCCGTTTTGTTCACTGATTCACAGCACAGTTGCTCAGTAACAAAGAAGGAATTATCCCAATTATGCTTTTGTCTTTTATTTTTGACCATCTTCAAAAAAGGCACAAATAAGGTTTTATTTTAGCAGTATTTTGCAATTTAAAATGACACCTAAGCACCTGTTTTAAAATAGGCATTTATTCTAAATGTTTTATAAAAGTTAAAAAATCTGTTTTAAGGGCCCTATAATCATGGTCTACATGTATCCAACTCATGTACAATGTCCAAGGAAGTCGCGGGCCCCCAACGCGCTGGGAGAACACAGTGGCTGCAAACAGGGAAGACTCGTTCCCGCAATGCCAGGTGTGGAGTGCGTGGCCGCAGCGGCGCACCGCAGTCTGGACGCGCCGGTAACTGAGTCTCGGTGCTCATTCCTCATAGCGCTTTCCCGGGCTGGGCACAACAGTTTTGACAGGAAGTGAACTGCACTATTTACTGATTTCTAATACCTCAATCTTTAATTTTTCCCTTTTTCAAAATATTCTTTCAGCTCATGGAAAAACTAGTAGTCGATTGCAATTGTCAGACTTTTTAAAAGTGCTAATTTGTTCCTTTAACAGAGGAAATGACTGGATATCCTTTTCCCATGGGTTACAGACAATGTATGACATGATCCAATGAGGTCACCAGCTTTCGGTCCAAGAATTTCATCCAGGGGCATTAGTCCTTCCTTAGATAAGTTCAGGATTTCTGACCTTCCTTCTTCCGAACCTTCGATTTGGGTGCTATGAAAAGATAGGGGAAGAAGAGAAAAGGAGGAGGCCGGCCCATGTCAGACTCTCTTCGTACTGATTTGTTTTAGGTGAGGGATGTTATACAGAGCAGCGGAAAACTCACCGTTTGGGTTTTCTTGTTTGTAGAAGTTCTTTAACATTTCCACTGCTTCCTCAGCCCGGTAGCCAGGAATGCACTGATGAAATGAGAAAGTCGAGAATGAACACAGGCCTACGGCAATATGTGCTGTATGCCATAAATGGGCAATATATACATAATTATGTAAACATTTTTCAGACGTTAGCATACTTTGTAGACATTAGTAACATGGGAAGTTTATTTCCAAAAGAATAGCTGGATGGCCTGTCAAACATCACTCTCAATCAACTAATTATTATTTCTTAATCAACTACTGTTGAAGTTACTAGCTATGTGACCTTGGGTAAGATTCTTAAACCCTCTATGCCTCAGTTTCCTCATTTGTAAAATGTAGGTAATTATAGCAATTTACCCAGAAGGACTGTGGGAGGATTAAATGAGAATAAATAACACCTGTTAAGTACCTGCTGCCTCCTAAGTGCTTGTTATGCGTTAGCTGTTTTTATCTGCTCTTACTGGCGACCCATTAAGTGTTTGATGCCATAGAGCTATGGTTGGCTGTCCACGGCTAAAAATGATCAGCGAAAAAGGGTTTTTATATTTTTAAAGGGTTGTTAAAAAAAAAAAAAAGAATATGTGACAGACATAAAAGGCTTTCAAAGGCTAAAATTTTTACTATCTGGCTCCTACAGAAAAAGAATTTGTCAATCCTTACTATAGAGGATTTATTTTTAAATGTTCGGTTTATTCTATCTTTGGTATCTAATTTGGGAGAAGGATCAACACATGAAAGAATAAGAAATTGTGGTAACAGTAAGGATTTGAAACTTGAACTTGCTTTAATGACAGAGGACATTTAAAGAGGCTGAACAGAGCATACCGGGGAAAGAGTAAGAATAAACTTGGGCTGCATGTGACAGGGCAGGGGTGATTATTAAGGGAGTAAAAGAAAAAAAAATAAAGAGATAAAACAAGGTCATAATACATAGGGCTTAGAAGGCTTGCCACAGGAGTTTGGACTTGATTCGTTGCATCCTTCTGAGGTGCATGAAAGGCTCCAGCGAGCAGAGGTTTGAGGGAGGCACATCTGGAAGCAGCATACAGGAGAGGAGGGGTCTGGCAGGTGAGGTCTGCTACTCAGAACAAGCCTCTTTTTCTCTGGAGCCTTCAGTAGGCTCTGGCCTGGGTCTACAGAGCCCGCATCACCCTTCCCCATAAAACTAATGTGAGTTCAATGTTTTTAAATTCCACATGTAAGTGAGATCATGTGGCATTTCTCTTTCGCTGTCTGACTTAGCATAATGCCCTAGAGGTCAATCCACGTTCGCTTATCCAAATGGCAGGATTTCCTTCTTTATGGCTAAATAATATTCCACGTGTGTGTGTGTGTGTGTGTGTGTGTGTGTGTGTTTATGCCAGATTTTCTTTTTAGAAGCAGAGAGCAGAATGGTGGTTGCCGGGGACATGGGGTGGTAGAAACGGGGAGACACTGGCCAAAGGATACGAACTTTGCATCATAAGAGGATTAAGTTCCAGGAATCAAAGATACAGCACGGTGACTATCGTTAAGTGATATACTATATACTTGACAGTTGCTAGGACAATAAAGCTTAAATGTTTCACTGTAACAGCTGCGGCAAAATGGTAATTATATTAGGTGAAAGATGTGTTAACTAACTTTATTGTGGGAAACATGTCGCAATAAATACGTCTATCAAATTATGTTGTACACCTCAAACTTACCCAATGTTATATGTCAATTATATCTCAATAAAGCTGGGGGCGAAACCCAATGACCTCCCTTCTTCCCTGTCCCCAGGCAAGCTGCTACCCTGTTCCTTACAGAGACTTTCCCAGAATCATGGTCTTCACTTTGGGGCTCTCATTTCCTCCTCAGCCTCATCTCCACTGGCTTGTGCTCCCAGGACTCCACTGAAACTACTCTCTCAGATATCAAGGGCAGAAAATAATATAATGAAAATACAGGTATTGATTGCTACACACCAAAAATAGCAATCAAGCAAACTTACTGGATGTGTGCAAACATATTGTGTTTATGATAAATGGCATCTACTGTCACTGTCAGAGGCCAAGCGTCACACAAACTCAGTACAGCAAGGAGCTGGGGAAAGCTCGCCGAGTGAAAACGCGGATAGCAGTAGCGCCTTCAAACATACCTGAGGGTCTGCATGAAGCTTGTCAGAAGATGCCTTGGAAGGCTAGGGATTCTCCTTCAACAGAGATTCTGTTCATTCTGAGCTAGGCACCCACCTGGAAATGACTGCCTGTCCCCTAACGCTGAAGCATAAATGAAATGGACCATAGTCCTGAGAGCCTGTCTAGCTCTAGCATGGCTTCTGGAATACCCACCATACATTTACTATTCGCAAGCCCGTGATGAGATCAAAGTAATCCGCAAGAAGGAAAAAGTGTAACAGTTCATGTTACCTGAAATGGTCTCCCAGTATTTGGTAAATCAGCAGAAGCAATATCTAGAATAGAGCCGCAACCACCAAAACGTTCATTCTGGCAGCCATATACGACCAGTGGAATTTATTAGAGAGAATTAAGGTTCTACAGAGAATGTACAGTTCAAGGCAAAGGCAGAGTTTGTACCAGCCATCCTGGAGAGGAAAGTTCATGCTACTCTTAAAAACAATTAAGCTTAGGCTTCAGCTCAAAAATCATACAATCCAGTTACACAAAAGAGGTTTAAAGGGTTTAGAAATTAGTATCTCACAATCGTAAGCATAATGAAAGCTACACAGGTAGCTGGAAAATGTTTACAGCTTGGTGTTCTCTCTGGTTTTCCCTAAATCGGGGTATTTTTCGGAATCATTACAGAATGGTAGCCAGAAAAGGGGCACGAATTTAATCCAGAGATTTTCACCGTTTAAAAACAGCATTTTATTCCCTGTTATTTCCTCAAATAAAATTAACCTGTGCCCCTGTACAAAACGGACTGAAGCTGAGTCACTCTGTAAGGCAGGATGGGGAGAGAGTTTCGCTGACCACAGCTGCCCTCTTTAGAAAGTGAAGACTGTACATTTTATCACATTCAAAACCCTCTGCATTATTTTTAAGGTGATCAGATGATTCATAAATACATAGTAAAATAAGTAGATAAAAATGTCCAAGTATGAAACTGAGTTTTTAAATTATTAAATTTTTTAAATCTTAAGAGACTAACTTGTAGCACTCAGTATTTGTGTCACTTACTCTACGAAAGACACAATTCAAAGAGCTGTAACTTTATCAATTTCCCATTTATTCATAATTATATCATAAATGATTGGTTTTTTACTTTGTATTGACTTTTCACTTAAAATTTTTCATATTTGTAATAAGTCTTCATGGCAAAAATAAAGAAAAGCATATGAAGAGAGAAAGAAAATTTTTAAATCACTAAAATCTATTATCCAAAGGAAAGACTTGGGCGCATGTTCCTCAGACCTTATGCACAGTTTTATAATCTACTTTAACTTAAATTGTGATTTATCCTCACATAACAGCTCAAATTAGTGCTAAGATTTTCTTTATCTAGCTTATTTGCTAGTTACATCTTTATAGATTTTTTTAAAGAGGCCATTTTACTATCTAAAAATCTTTTCAAAAAATTTTTGACCTAGGGATGCTATACTTTATAATGTTCACCTCCTAGAATTTGTTTCATGAGTCTCTGTTTTCATATACCAGGAACGGGTTACGTATCTGGCCTCCGACGTTCACAGACATTGACCCGCAAAGTCCAAGGATACTCATCAGGCGCAGAGCTGCCGCGCACATGACGCACGGCTCCACGGTGACATACAGCACCGTGCACGCGAACACCTCGGAGGGAGTCCTGCCTCTTCCATGACACCAATCTAGGGCCTGATCAATGGCCACCATTTCTGCATGTCGAGTGGCCTGAAAAGAGAAAGGAGCTCACGCTGACAATGTTTGTGACATTTGCGAAATACTCAAAAATAAATACAAAAAATGGGCCTACTGTTTCTGCCAACATTTTTAAAGGAAGGAAGTTTCAGGATACCCTTAGCAGCTGACAACATATTCCCCAGGTCAAGTACTATAACCTCACCAACAAAACACATTTTATCTGAAATGCCATATGAATTATGCTATATTTTTAGTTAAGTACCTAAGAAGTTGAGGGACATTCTTGCAATTAAAATGCCATAGAGAAGATATGTCTTAAAAAAAGAGAAACATGCATAAAGGACCCATGGACAAAGCCGAAAGGGGGTAGGACTGAGGGTGGGAGGTGAGGGCTGATGGGGTGGGGGAAGTAGTGGCAGGAAAATGGAGACAACTGTACTTGAACAGCAATTAAAAATATATATGACCTAAAAAAAAAAAAAGATAAGCCCAATCTTGCTGAACATTTTAGGAAAAGCTTGAAATTGTCATAAGCATGTGCTCCAGTTCCAGATGTGTTTTCAAGGCTGTCACTGACCTGACTCTAGGCAAACCTATATTTAACTTATGGGAATGTCATCACTTACATGTTCTTTGCGATTAGATTTTATATGCTGGCGGATTTTAAAGAGAAACAGATTTTTGGTTTAGGTCTCAGATACCTCAGGTAGGCAGTAGAATATAGGAGAAGTCACATAGCATTTGGAATCAACCACATTTACATTTGAATCCTGACTATGACTTTACTAATTAGGTAGCCTTGGGCAAATTACATATCTTCTCTAAGCCTTGACTCACCCATATGTAAAATGGGGTACTCTGGTATCGATGACTCTTAGAGCAATCTGAATTGCAGGAAGCTAATGCCATAGAATGCTACATACATACCACGTGACAATTCATTATAGTCCTCATGATCATCACATTTATCAACAAACTCATACTGAGTGTTAACTAGGCATGAGCCACTGTGCTAAATTCTGTGTGGAGTAAAAACTCTCTGTCCTCAACAAGCGTACAGTCTGGTAGGGTAAGCAGAAAGGTGACCTGTGATGCAGGGCAGGGTGTGAAAAGTGCTGGCGCAGTGGCCCAAGTACCATGAAAGCCACAACTGTGAACTCAGAGCTAGAAGGTACTTTAGAGAAGAGGTCCCCGAGCCTGGTGGCAGACCAGAGCCAAATGGGGAACCTAAAAATAAGTTTCCCCAAATAGAGTGCTTTTTAAAAATCAGATTCAGAATTACTAAATCAAATCTCCTCATAGTTCTCAATAAGTACTTGTTGAACTGAATCATTTCAATCAACTTCCTCTTTTATGGCTGAAGAACCAGAAGCTGTTAAAATGTATGAAAACACACAAATGGGACAGTTGGTGGTGGTGGCATCAAAGCTGAAAGCAGGACTCGGGTGTCCTCATTTGGGATCAAGCATCTTTCTATACTGTGGTTATCAGACAATCTTCTATAGAACACAGAATACCAAAATAAATCCAGGTTCATTTCAAGGCAAAGAAGAAACAGGTCATTGGCGGTTAGATGGATGCTGTTAGGACAAAGTTCTCATGTTAAAGGTGTTGTATCAAACCACAAAATGCAAACAGGGAGATGTGACAGTTATCTAAAATAAAAAATTCTACTCCCAAATATAAGTATCTATGTATTCACTAATTACTGTCTTATGTTTATTACTTATCTCCCAGGTATTTTGACATCCAGGTAATAATTGCTTTGTGAACCTGGGTTCCCACTTTGCATGTGTTTTGCTAAATCTCAGTTTCCTTTTTGATACATGTGACGGGTGAACTTTAAAATCCACATACCACCAGTACCAATACCAGCTTGTTCCCTGGCTCCCAAGGTCACACAACAAGGTCGAAGTCTGTGTGAGGGTGTTAGGGTTATAAGCATGTCTTGGGTCTGCCTAGTACTTCTTATAATCATAAACTCTGATACTTCATTTATACTTCCTGTGACACCCTGTTGTGATACCACAGTCAAGAAGTGCTGCCTGAATTCATGAACTTCTCGACTTAACCACAGTAAATGAAAAGCCACACAGCCTATTAAAGTGTACATACTACATGCAGCTACCGAGAGAGCAGGTAATGGAGACTTTATTCCACTGAATTACCAGAAATAGGAATAGCTTCTTTATACATCATTTCCCCCCCAAAGTTATAAATTGAGCGTGATTTTTACTTTACTAGGAGCAACACATTATTTAAAGTTACTAAGGAATGCAATATGAGTTAAGCTGGTGTGTTCTGTAAGGTAGAGTTTTCATATATTAGATTTGCTTCAAATGGAGGCAGACTCGTTTCTTCCACACTGACACTCTGCTATAATAAAGTCGCCCCGTAGGGTTCACTCAAGTGCAAGAGTAAAGCTCCAAAAATAGAAAATTGGCTCCGGAGATTTTATGGGTTCGTTCAATTTTTCTGGATTTTCCAAATTTTAAAAAGTCAACATGTGTCATTTTTATAATCAGAATAAAAGGCATGAAAAAAAAAGAGATGTTACGGACACTCCCCTTCCACTGATGCCTCTTGGACTGCACACAGGCCCCCCTTCTCACCAACCATGATAATCTCGCCCCACTCCCACCATCGCCGCCCTGAGCCTGCAGCTATACCATTGAACGCACATACATTTTTGGTTTTATTAACTTCATTTCTTCCCTTCCCCACAACTTCATTGTTGTAGATCAGAAGGCAGCCAACAGGAACTTCATTATTTCCTAGAGCCTCTCTGGCCTGAAAAACAAAATGGAAAATCTCAGATGTAATGTTCACTACTGAAAGGACTACAGGAAAGAGACAGATGCAGCATGAGCAGTAAACAGATAATAGATACTAGAACAAGGAAATGCAACTGACCTTTCCCTTCTCTCAAATACAGTTCGGGTCTTAGCGCCTTTGTTCTCTGTTGTGTCCACAGTAAGACAGACTCAGGGAAAAACTCCCGTTCTTAGGTCCTGAGCCCCTGATTTTTTTTTTTCCTCATTGGAAGCAGAGGGGATGGAAGGCTGTTATTGACTCGTGTTCTTAAATTGCCAGGGTTTATGCACCTTTTCAGAGAGAGTATATGTATTTGCAAAGAGTTAGAAGAAAAAAATGATATTTATAAATTCTTTCTTAAAATTCTTTCCTTCTTGAAATTCTACTTGCTTAATTTTGTTTCTCTAAAAATGACAGAAAATATCCTCTAGAGTGTGAGTAACATTAAGGGGACCAGACTGGAGGTCTGCCTCTCCCCCAATTTCTGCTCTGAGTGAGACAAGAAAAGTTGAGGAGCATTTGAGGTGAAAATGGCACAACCGCTTTGGAGAACATTTTGGAAGTTTTCTTAAAAAGTAAACATGCAAATCGCCTGTGCACAAATTCCACTCTCGAGTGTTTATTTTAAAGAAGGAACTATATAGGTGGGGCAAAAGTAGGTTGACAGTTGTGAGTATGCGAAATACAGTTTGTTTTTGCATTATTATTTATGAATTACTGCATTATTTTCCATACGAGTAATTGTAAACCTACTTTTGCCCTGCCCCGTATGTCTACCAAAAAAAAACAAAAAAAACAACCCAACCCTGTAAAAGAATGGTCATAACAGCTTAATCCATAACAGCCAAGATCAGGGAAAAGCACCGGTGTCCATCAACAAAAGTAAACCAGCTTCGGTCTCGTCACACAGCGGGATGCTGCTCAGCAACAAAAAGGAACAAGCTGCTGATATATACACAACAACATGGCTGACTCTCAAGCATGCTGGCTAAAGAAGTCAAACGCAAAGCAAACAGACTTCATGATTCCCTTCACGAGGAGCATTAGATCGGACAAAATGAAACCACAACGATAGACATGGAGTGGATGCGTAGGCTGACAGATGGGGAATGGACATAAGGAAACTGTCTGGGTTGGAGAAAACTTTTACCTCGATAAGGGTGTGGGTTGCAAAGATGTTTACATCACTCAAAACTGAATGAACAACGAATTTAAGGCCTGTGCATTTCACTGTATGTAAAGTACACCTCAACTGAACAATAAGTTGAGGATCGATTCCACCACCAGCTTCGTAGGAACGGCAAACTATTCTATTCGCAAAGCCTCCCTCTATCACTTACTGTCATTCTGTTTTGTGAACCACTGCAGCTCCGGGACCCAGCGCAGTGAAAGAATACTTTTTTCGAGCAGACAGCCGGAGCAGGCAGGTTGCATCTGGGTATGTCCTGATGCCGTTGAGAGAGAATAAAGGAAGGGTGGGACCCTTGAGCCAGTGAACAACCATTTCCATCTCACTACAGTTAAAAGAATCCAAAACCAGCTGTTTCAAGAAAGGCATGGCATTTCTTATTTTGGCAGGCCAGGAGACACTTTGGAAGCCTAGATCCCCAAGTAAGTGTGGGACATATATACACACACTGTACAGCCCATGTAGTGCAAAGTTGAAGGCATTGCTGATAATAGTGTTCTTTCTCCTTCATTAGCCTCTTATTCCCAGGTATACTTTATCTATAGTAGCGATAACTTCCTATCGTAATGCTAACGTGGGTTCCTGACCTACTTCAAGCATGCTCAACGGACGCCTTTCACTTGGCCGTAAGGGGGAAAGGGGAGGCGCACACGTGCCAGCCAGCCGCACCTCCCCTTTCTCCTCTGGAGTGGTGGGTCAGAGAGATGAAAGGTGACAGTCTCTGAAGCGGTCAGACTGCATTCTTCAGAAATGTGTCACGAACTACCCACGGCCTGATTCTGTCCCAGTGCTGAAAAAGGGCGAAAGAATGCCCAGTTTACGCAAAGTTTGAAAATCTGAAGAGTTCCAAAGTTTGGTGAATACGTACAAATAAATAGTACAAATGCACCACAGGCTACCATTGAAAGGAAGCCAGGAGGAGGACAGGCAGCGGGGGAGGATGGAGAAGCTAAGTGCGGTCACATCGAGAATGTAATTTAAAATAAGCTTGAAGTACACATAACCCAGGCGCACATGACAGACAAACCACGCATTTGTCGAACAAATATTTGCTGAGGATCTTGAGATAAGAAAATTATCCTGGTGGCCCTAAATGCAATCACAATTCCAAAGAGATATTTGATGCAGGAAGCACAAAGCAATGTAACACTACGCTGTCCGCTTTGAAGATGGAGGAAGAGGCCATGGGCCTCCAGCAAGAAAGGTCCCTCTACAACAGCAATTTCCAACTGGTGTGCTGCAAGGATTTTTAAAACATGCAATGCCTCACTATTTAATCACGGTAACTGGCCTCTTTTTCCTTAGATTGTCAAATAAAAAAAACAAAAATGACAACAGCCAACACAACAATAACCATCTGGTATGAATGAATCAAAATTATACCTATTTTTTGTCAGACTGGCAAAAAATATAACACATTTTTTGGTGTGCCACGGAAATTTAGTAATCAGTTTATGTGTGCCGTGAGATGAAAAAGGTTAAAAATCCCTGCTCTAGAAGCTGGAAAAGGCATAGAAACATATCCACCTCCAGAGGGCGCTGTGCCCTGCTGAAACCTTGGTTATGGAGAAAGAGATTCCAGGCTTCTGGCCTCCAGAACTATAAGAGAGTAAACTTGTGCTGTTCTATCCCACTAAGTTTGTGGTAATTTGTTACAAAAGCCATAGGAAACTAATACATCCCATTAAGAGAAAGAAAAGACAAACTAAAACTGGAAGAAGATATTTGCAAACTACATACCAAACAAAGATCCAATACCTAGATAAGTAAAGAACTCCCAAAATTCAACAAGTAAAAAAGGCCCAAACAAACCCATTAGAAAATAGGCAAAATATATTAACAGACATTTCACCAAAGAAGGCGCACAAATGGCAAATAAGTACATGAAAAGATGTCCACATTATTAGCCATTAGGAAAATGCAAATTAAAGTGTAGATAGCACTACACACGTATCAGACTGGCTAAAATGAAAAGTAAAAACACCAAATGCTGACGAGGCTGTGGAGAAACAGGATCACTGATACACTGCTGGTAGGAATGTAAAATAGTACAGCTACTCTGGAAAACAGTTTGGCAGTTCCTTAAAAAGTTAAACATGCACTAAACACATAACCCAGAAATCACACTCCTGGATATTCATTTACCCAGGAAAATAAAATCTTAGGTTCATACAATAGATAATGTTATACATAGACATGAACATTTGTAGTTTTTTTCAAAATAGCCCAAAACTAGAAATGACCCAAATGTCCTTCAGTGGGAATAGTTAAATGAACTGTGGTACATCTATACCATGGAAAACCTACACAGCAATAAAAAGGAATGTATTATCACCTGGGATGGCTCTCAAGGAAATTAGGTTGAATGAAAAAAAAAATCTTAAAAGGTTACATATTCTTGCATATAACATTCCTGAATGACAAAATTACAGGTATTGAGAACAGACTAGTGGCTGCTGGGGATTAGGGCCTGGGAGGGGACGGTAGCCATAAAAGGGCAGCATCGGGGAACCTATGGTTATGAAGCAAGCAGTTCTGTTGGTAATTAAACAAAACTGAACATGAGACCAAGTTACACAGAACTACACATACACATGCACATACACATGCATGCATATAAACCTGATGAAATCTGAATAAACTTGCAGATGTATCAATGTCGTTTTCCTGGTTTTGACACTGTGCTAGTATTATGGGAAATGTTACCATCGGAGGAAACTGGATGAAGGGTACATGGGCCCTCCCTGCACACTTTTTTTTTTTTTGCAGGTTCCTGTGAATCTGTAATTATTCCAAAATAACAAGGTGTGGGTTTTGTTTTTTAAGTGGAATAAACAAGCATCTGGGAATACAGATGACGCGATGGTTGGTGAAGTAGGAGGAAAACCAGGAGTGTCTGGCGTCATCAAAGACCCGAGAAAAAACCAGACCAAGAAAGAAGGGTCAGTGAGGTGGAGGCAGTTTGGGAAGAGTGAAGAAATGAAAACCAGCGGCTTGAAGAGGGACTGTCAATTACCTGTAGGTTAAAGGTCGAGCTTCTCTTCCCACACACTGTAATGACCGCACTGCAAATGCTCTGATTCTGAGCCTGCAAATAAGAGCTTACACTGCACTGAAAAACTTACTTTGTTCCAGGACTCTTTTAGGCACTCTATAAGTATTCATGTGTTTGGCTTATAACCCTATGAGATTTGCTGGTCTTCCCCATTTTACAGACGAGGAAACAGGCGTGGGGAGGCTACGGAATTTGCCCGTGTGAAAGGCTGGGACCAGAGCCCAGGCAGTCTGGCTCCCTTCATTCATTTGTTCAACAGGTATTTGTGGAGCACCTGCCAGGTGCCAGGTGCTTCAGCAGTTTGCCACTCCTCTGCCTCTAATTTCTCCTCCAGTCACCACTGATGAGCTACTTTCTCAGTGTTTGGGGTCGAAGCAGCTCCACTTCGATGGGCAAAAGGAGAGGGAACACTTAGCAAGTGAGTGAGACACAGAAAGGTTAAGAATAAAAAAAGTGCAAGAGAATAAACAAGTGGGGAGACCACGTGACAAGGATTTTCTGTAAAATGCTGTACGGCCCCGCGGCCACTTCAAACATGTAGAAAAGAATCCAAGACAAGGTGGAAAGGGAGCGGGCGGCAGTGGAGAAGGAAGACCTGTACTGCGCCGTGGGGCTCTGGGTCCTGACCTGTTCACCTGGAAAACAGTGCCGGGGCGGGGGGGACGCACCCTGCAGAGGTCTGGCAGCCTCTCCCCACCCAGGCCTCCAGGTGCCTGGGTTTGTGCCTTTCATGCTTGCCTATGGATAGTTTCTTTTTCCTTCCAGCAAATTTACCTCCTTTTACTCTGTTTCCCACCTCTCATATGCAGATTCTGAACTGCAGAACTGACCCTTGAAACACATGGATTTGAACTACCAGGGTCAACTGAAAAAAATCCTCCTATAAGTGGATCTGTGCAGTTCAAACTCATGTTGTCCAAGGGTCAACTGTATATGCATATATTTGCATATATTAAAAATAAATATTTGCTTTGTTCTCAAATTCAAAATAGATTTAATTAGGCTGAAAATAATCTTCTATCCATCCCATCTCCTACTTTCCAACACTCCCACCAACTCTTCTGTCAAGTCTGATCATGGCTTTGTAAATGCAAAGGAACTTAGGCAAAATGGGTCTGAAACGTGTGTAGGGAGGTTTTAACTATCTCATATTTTAGGGGAGAGGACAAAGCTCAGTTACTATTTACAATGGCAACTTGGTCTTCCATAATTGACAAATTAGTAGCTTTCAAAATTGAAGAATGAAATCTCTCTTCTTCCCAGCCCAATCACTGGTCTCCTGTTTGTCTTTGAATGTCATTTTTTTTTACTCTGGTCAAGGCCTGCTGGCTACAGATTATGACAGATCCAGAATGGAAGAGACTGCAGTTTCTCGAAAGCCATCATGCTTATAAACTACTTTCCACTGAGGTGGTAGTACACTGGTGGAGACTATGGACAGACTGCAGTTTGCACAGACTCTTGATGACTCCCCAGATCTATTTCTTATGAAAGAAAAGAAATCCAGGGAAAAAACAATTTAGCCAGGACAACTCTTGGATAGAAAGTAATAACATCCAAAAAGTAACACCACAACAGTTACTGCTAGTGACACTCAGCAGCTGTTTTCCTCTATCAATTTGAAATTCCTCAGCCTGGCACTGAGAACCTCGCAACTACCACCCATCCTCCCCAGCAGCCAACACAACCAGCCTAGCTTTTCATTGTTCTTCTAGGTTCCTGGTTCTATGAAAACCTGATGAAAGTTATGGACTCTCTCTCATGAAACAGGCATATGCATCTAATGTTATATACAGTTTTGGGATTTATAGATCCCCCTAAAGCCTGGGCCCCAGGTTAGGAAGCCCTGCTCTAGACAGGTAGCTAGACAAAGTCCTTCATTTCTTTGTACTTGTCAGTCGCTCTGCGCTGGTCAACCTTTCCCTTCCTTTCCACTAACCCATATCCCTTCTTTTCATTTTAAAATTCAGTAAGTATCCCAAATTGATATCAAGTGACTCACTCAGGACTTTGTTGCCTATTATCTGATGGCACTTTATATCTCTGTCTTATTTTGGACCTTGGACAAGTTACTAACTTTTTCATTAGTGCGTGGCTTAATTTCATCTAGCACAATGTTATACTAATACCAGGCACCCAGAAAATGAATACTACAATAATATATAATGAGTTTATTCTAGAACACTTGCTTTCTAGATAGATAGATACACACACACACACACCCCCTCAATCTTTCTTTTTTCTTAATTATAAAGTAAGATATGTTCAAGGCAGAAAATTTGGGAATAAAAAGCCCACACATCCAAATATAAAACAACTTAGTTATTATTCTGGGGCAGAAGGTTTTCAAGCTTTTTTTCCTATGCCTGCGTATACATACTTGTTTTTTTTTAAAGTCAAATATATTAATACTATATATACATTTTAGCAGTCCACCTTTTTCATTTAGAAATATAAATATTTCCCTGTTTTGGGTAATATTTTCAGGACATGGTTTTTTTGTTTAAGGTTGCATGCGCAGTGTTCCTCTGTATGAATATATGATTCATTTAACTTGTACCTCCTATTGTTTGACATTTACATTATTTCAAATCTCTACTATTATAAATAAGTGAAGAATCTTCCTATATATCCTCACCAATATCTATATTACTTCCTTGTGAATTATTTCTAGAAACAGACATAAAATACAAAGGACTCCGACAATGTGATTTAAAAAATAAAACTAATAATAAAGTTGGGCAACAGGTATGTCTAGGCAATTCACAGAAGGAAAAGCATTCAAATGTTTTTGAATGCTCAACACGTAGTAGGTCAGGGTAACGAAAGTAAAAAGGCGGAAATCCAATACAGTGTATGTTGGAAAGCAGTGAGCAGCCAAACACAGTACAGTGCAGGCCAGTGGTAAAAACAGATGGCTAGACACAGACTCATCCTCACCACCCTTCCAAATTGGGGGAATTTTTAACATCTCTGTCCCCATTTGAAAATGAGGACACTGATAATATGTACCTCACAGGTGGAGCTTACTTCATATGCCCATATGAAATGCTAGGCGTAGCACTGTGTCTAAAACAATAAGAGTGCAACACTGTTACTTATTCTTATATTTGTTTCCAAGCCTCTACCCCTTCAATTAGAGGCTGTGATGACTAAAACAATAACCTTTATTACATGCTTAGCTCTCCAAAAGAAAACTGTCATGAAACATATTGATTTTACAAAACAATAGATAACTTTATTTTTAAAGTTTGATAACTTTATCAAAGAACAACAACAAAAAAGTTACATGGACGTTGCTTCTCATCTGAAACATTGTCAAATATTAAAAAGTGACCATTTCAGAACTAGTGGGAATAGGGGTAGGACTGAATGTTCTTAAATACTGCAGATGTAACTGTGACCATTTCAGACCAGTGCTATCCATCAGAGCCTTTTGTAAAAAGTACTGGAAATGTCCTTTGAGTTGCGCTGTCCAATATGGTAGCCACTGGCCATTTGTGGCTACTTAGTACTTGAAATGTGGTTAATGTGACTGAGGAACTGAATATTTAATTTTATTTCCTCTTAATTTAAATTTAAATAGCCACATGTGCACTCAATAAACATCTGTGCAGGGAATGAAGACATAATTATGAATTAATTAGCTATAGGAGTCCAGAGACCATTAAGGATAGGATGAATATAATCAAAAACATGTTATGAAAAAGATTTCTTTTAGAGCAGCTTTGGGGAAATGCAAAACTGAAGGGCATTTCACATATGTATATACGTGTGTGTGCCTGTATTTAGATACATATATATGTACTATATATTAATACTATACACTTTTATCCTTTACGTACCCGAATACACTTTTATCCCTGTGAAAAGAGCTCGCTGGCACACGTAAGTATGGGTAAAGCTTGGATTATACATAAATCTGATTAGAGTCCTCCTTAATCAACAGTCCTGGCGGAGCGAGGGAAGGAAGTAAAGAACAGAAGGCGGTAGGATGGATGGTTGGATGGATGGATGAATGGTAGAATCTGGCTGTACAGGGACTTGTTTTCATCTACTCCCTACCAGAAACACCCTCAGCTTCCTTCCTTCTACTACATAGGTTCAAGGGGTCATAAATACAAAATAAAGTGCCTTGGCGGATTTGCGAGTGTGTTCACAGTGAAGAAGGGGACACAGCAGCTGTACAGGGATATTTGAGGCATACTTCATGCCAGTGCAAAAGAAATAATTCCTGCATTTCCCTTTTTCCTTTCTCAGAGCTACTGTGACAATAGGTTAAAGCCAGCTGTTTACCCAGAACGTGGCGCCATTGAAATTATGGTGACCAGAAAGTACCCGGGACGTTTGGCTCAAATGATCGGGCTGGAAAGAGAGCCGAAGTTCCCACCCCCGGCATCTACCTCCCGGACTCCTCACCATTTGCATGGCCTCCTCCATCCACTTCTCGACCTCCTCCGCGGACACCAAGCACCCAACGCCGGTAGCCGACGTGTACGCCTCCTTCGCCTCCATGCCGCGCTGGGGCCACCACGCTGCGGACCAGAAGCCTAGGCGAGGTTGGAGCGCTGGCCCGGAACTAGGCGGGTGCAGGCCACCGTTTCCGGGGGAGTCAAACAGCGAGGCACTCGGAAGCGAATTCTGGACGGACCTGGGTGCCGGAGACCAGTGAGTGGCGACGGCGGCGCGGCGGCAGCAGCAGAAAGCGCAGCTGCTCCGCTGTAGTCCACGCCCCCTTCCCGCTCCGGGGACAGTCTCTGCGGAAAGTCGCGTTTGTGATTTCTGGAGAGCACCGAACAGGAGGACCCCGGCGGTCCTGCCGAGTCGTCCAGGCCAGGTGACAGAGAAACGGTTTCCTGGTGCACCAACCCCCCGCCCCTAGGCAGCCCGCACCCCCCAGGGACCGAAGATGCTGAGATCTATGTGGAATTTTCTCAAACGCCACAAAAAGAAGTGTATCTTCCTGGGCACGGTCCTCGGAGGTGGGTGACAGCGTTCTTGGAACGGGGCATTGGGAAAAGAGGGTGGAAGAGAGGTGACTGTCTTCTAAAATAGAGAGGCTGGGCGACCAATATACGACATATGTTCAACAATCGGATAGGGGCACAAACCTCCAAGGTTCTCTACATCTCCCCGATTGTGAAATGCCTGCCCTTTGCCATGACACTGCCCCTTCCCCTGTTTGTCGTCTGCCCTTTCTTCTCACGTACCTTGGGAGAACCCACCACAATTAAGTTTCTGTTTTAGGGACCATTCTCTTACGGACCCTTTTTTTTAATGCTCTTCTAGTGTTTTCCTGAGATTCTTTTTTCTCTTTGGCACTCCTGGTATTTTGCTTGGCTTTTTCACCCTTTGTAGAAGTTTCCTCATATTCTAGGAGTTACCTAAAGTCTGTACTTCGAGTGTTACTTAAAGTTAATTTGAATTTTTAAAACAGCACAGTTGTACAGAAGGCCTGGAAGATATATACTAGACACAAAAGCACAACTCAATATTTTAGCTCCATTTCTGGTATTGTAGAATGCGAGCTATGCAGCAAATTATGCAGTAAGACCGTGGTTTCCCTATGTGCTGTCTTCCTCAGGGTTGGGATCAATGCCCATCTAGCTGACATTACAGAGTTGCACAGGCTGAAAAGAGATTTAGAAACAGATAGCAATAAGGTAACAATCTTGAGAGCCTTTTTCCTCATTTGGCAGTCATGTCATAATGAACAAGGGTGTACAGGAGAGAATAAAAAGCCCTGTGAAATATAGGAGAAGAAAATGCAGGAATATATTAAGAAATTTTGAGAATTGGAGTTTTTTGAGAAATATTATCACTAACTACATGCTTGGGTTACAGAGGTACTTAAAAAACAAGAACAGAAGTTCCCCAAAGAATTTGGTTGCTTTTCTCTTACTACTATTAGATTATATACTATTATCCCCCAAACAATTTGAAATTAACAATAATTCAGATCTGTTGATTCTCTAAAATTTAAAACAGGCATCTTGTTGATGAGGCAAGGAGAGAGTCTTTCTAGTCTCTGAGATCTATCATAATTTGATAATGAGCATATGTAAATTTTCATCGAATTTTTTTGAGAAATCCTTTACAGTTAAAATGTTTTCCAGTATTTTCAGCCACTGACATCTAATATATATTTCGATTATGCTAAGACTATCGAGTCCATTTTGTCAGTATTTGTAGATGCTAAAGATACATGAGTGGTGGAAGAAGTATATAAAGTATTTTTGCCACCACTAAAAGAAAGGAAAGAATCTCCCTTTAGCAATCTCAGAAAGACTAGCATACCCCTTCAAACTCCTAGAAAAATCTAGTGGTAGATCAGGAGTAATCATAGGGGATGCAAAACATTATACTTAAGAGATAGCTATAGATTTTTTCAAAAATCTATTGAGAGTTACAGATTAAGGGGAATGAGAAAGAAAAAAAGGTTCAGAGAGACAGAAGGAGAAAATAATCCTAGTGTTTTATAATAAAAGTAACCTAATAGAAAAAAGAAATGACCTTATGGTATTTGTTTGAGCCTTATATTTTTTTCTGCTTCAAGGGAAAGGTCCTATAACATGTTACATTTCAGTTAATCTAATTTAAGAAATATTTATCAAGTGCCTGTAGTATTGAAAGTAATGTGATTGGAAATAGAAGATTTATAGAGATTTCTAACAGTAATATTTTCCATTTATTGGGTACCCAGTGGGCACCATGCTAAGCTCTTATATTCAGTGGGGATGGCAACACAGTTATTGTTATCCCCATTCAAAAATGTGGGAACTAGAGCCCTAAGAATTTAAGAAACTTGCCCAGGGTCTCAGAGTCAGTAATGAGCAAGCCAGAATTCAGACCAAGGTGTGTTAGATCCCAAAGCCCATTCTCTTTCCACGCTATACTGCTTTGCCTTTAGGGGCTTCATGATCAGGTAGGAATGAAAAGTAAGTGCCTTAGTCCATTCAGGCTGCTGTAACAAAATAGCACAGGCTGGGTGGCTTAAAAACAGCATAAACTTATTCTTCACAGTTCTGGAGACTGGAAGTCCAAGATTGGGGTGCCAGCATGGTTAAGTGAGGACCTGCTTCCAAGTTGCACACTTGTTTTATCCTCATATGGCAGATGGGGCTCTGTGAAACCCATTTATAAGAATACTAATCCCATTCACAAGGGCTCTTCCCTCATGACCTAAGCACCTCCCAGAGACCCCCGCCTCCTAATACCATCACGTCAAAGGCTAGCCCCAGAGAACAAGTGAGGAGTGGCAAAAATGAATTTGGAGAACTCACCAGGGTGCAGGTGGTGAAGGGCCTTCCGTACCACGTCAGTCTGCAAAATTTGGCCATTATTTTGTGTATCGGTGCTTCTCAGGCTTCAGTATGGATAAAAATCACTTAAGGGGTTTAATAAAAATACAGAATCCTTTTTTCCAGGATTAGTACTTCCTTCATTAGTTTATTAATTCATTCAGCAAATATGCCTTAAAGGCTACATTTTTAACAAGTAATGCTGATGTAAGTGTAAGAGAATCCTCACAAAGAAATGATGGAGGGTTTTGAAGAATTCTAAACACAGGAATAATGTAGTCAGGTTTAAGTTTTAGAAAATCACTTTCCATATAAAAGATTGGAAAGGTGTTAGACCAGAAACAAAAGAGGAGAGTTAGGAAGCTGAGTGAGTGCATTAGTATTCAGGGTCTGAAAGAAGACAGTGGCAGAGGAGTTGGAGTGAAGTGGAAAGGTTAAGAAAATATTTCCGAAATAGAATTAGAATAGCCGGGTTCGGTAGTCCCTTGGGTTAGGAGAAATGTTAATACAGTATTTTCAAGCTTTAATTGAAATTATTAACCTAGCAAAATAGTTGTATTGAAGGGATTTTCATCCAGGAAATGGAGACTAAGAAATGGTTTTTAAAAACCAAATACATGATATGGAAAGACTAGAAAATATTTTGCTTTACCAGCAGTGTTCTGAAAGGAAACCTCAAAACATTTTACATTTATTTGTTGAGGTATTTAGTGAATGTTTTCATTATTCCCAAAGTCATAGCTACAGAGAAAACTTAAACACTCGTATAATCCCTTCCTTCCATTTTATGAATGAAAAAAGAGAGAGGAAGGGACTTACTCAAAGCTGCCTACCTAGTTGGTGCTACAGCTGTCAATCCTGCCTTCCAGGTCAGAATTCAGGCACCCAATCCGGATCAGAGGATCCCGAGCTTCATAATTTAGCTCATTCATTCTCTTGCTTCATTCTGATTTTCCCAGGGAGACAGATCTGACAAAATCAGAATTTATGAATTTTGGGAATGAGAGTCTGGGTAAATTAGACTTTCCGTAGGAACTTATTTTAGGGCTTACTCAAGAAAAATAATGGATTGTGGGGTTTTAGTCTAATTCCATGTATTAGTTTTCTAGGACCACCATAACTAAGTACCACAAACTGAGTGGCTTAAGCAGCATAAATTTATAATCTCACAGTTCTGGAGGCCAGAATTCTAAGATTGATGAGTTGGCAGGACTTGTTCTGTTTTAAGGGCTGTGAAAGAAGAATCTGTTCCAGACCCCTCCTCTTGGCTTTAGAGAGGGGCATCTCCTCCCTGTTGATGTAAAAAAACATCAAACCTGTAGAGAATTTTTATAAGAATTTATTTCAGCCAAGCTGACAACATGCCAGGAAGCAACATCTCAGATGTTCCAGAGCATGAAGGTCTGCAGTTGCCTTCATGCATTTGGAATTAAGGAGGGAATGTACGGAAGATGAAATGAAGATGGGATAAAGCAAGGTACAGGTTAACAAGACTATGTACTCCCTCCAGG